>CM018038.1:16275484-16747984 GCA_008638375.1 Nyssa sinensis
TTAGACAGTGGCGAAGGACGTTCGCCCTGGAAAGGCACAGGATAATCAATGATGAGGTCCAGAGGCTATTGGATGCAAAGATGATCAGGGAAGTGTTCTACCCGAAATGGCTCGCCAATACCATCCTTGTCAAGAAAAAGAACGGCAAATGGCAAGTCTGCGTCGATTAAACCGATCTTAACAAAGCATGCCTCAAGGATAGCTTCCCACTCTTGAGAATCGATCAGTTGGTTGATGCTACTGCGGGTCACGAGCTGATGAGCTTCATGGATGCGTACTCCGGATACAATCAGATCCAAATGTACCCCCCAAACCAGGAAAAGACATCCTTCATTTTGAAACGAGGTCTTTACTATTATAGGGTGATGCCCTTTGGGTTAAAAAACGCCGGAGCTATATACCAGCGATTAGTGAACATAATGTTCAACCCTCTGATCGGTAGCACAATGTGGGTTTACATAGATGATATGTTGGTCAAGAGCCAGAAGAAGAGCAAGTACATTCAGCATCTGAGGCAGACCTTCAACATACTAAAGAAACATAAAATGAAGTTGAATTCTTCAAAATGCACCTTCGGGGTCAACAGGGGCAAATTTCTTGGTTTCCTGATCTCGCAAAGAGGCATAGAGGCAGACCCCTTGCAGATCAGAGCATTGACAGAACTGGAGCCACCAAGATCCAAAAAAGATATCCAAGCACTAAACGGAAGAATCACAGCTCTGAACAAATTCATCTCCAGGTCCACCGATCGTTGCCTCCCATTCTTCAAAGCTTTAAGGGGGAATAAGGCCCTTGAATGGACTCCTGACTGTGACAAAGCCTTTCATGAACTGAAGCAATATATGACATCCCTAGAGCTCCGATCCAAGCCGGTGCAGGGGGAGAAGCTCTTCCTACACCTTGTAGCATCGGAGAACGCAGTAAGCTCTATGTTTATCCGAGAAGAAAAATGATGTCAGAAACCCATGTTCTATGTTAGCAAGGCAATTCTCGGTTCCGAAAAAAGATATCCCGAGGTGGGAAATTTGGCATTCGCCTTGATAGTTTCTACTCAAAACTTCGGCCTTATTTCCAAGCTCACTCAATTGTGATCCCAACATCTTAACCCTTGAAAGCAATTTTGCATAAGCCCGATACCTCGGGACGGCTGATAAAGTGGTTTGTAGAGTTAGGGAAATTTGATATATCATACGTACCCAGGACTGCCATTAAAGCCCAAGCACTGGCGGATTTCATTGCAGAATTCACTCCAGCTCTACAAGGAAACCTTGGGGCAAGCGCAAGTATAGCAGCGTGGCAGCTCCACGTCGATGGCTCTTCTACAGACAAAGGCTCTGGAATCGGCATTATACTCCGATCTCCAGACGGAGTCACAATAGAAAAGGCGATTACCCTGGGCTTCCAAGCTTCAAACAACAAAGCCAAGTACGAAGCACTGATCCTCAATATGAAGCTAGCCCTGAAATGTGAAGCTCGGAGCCTTGAAGCGTTCTCTGACTCACAGCTAGTAGTGGGCCAGGTCCTGGGCAAATTTACAGCCAAAGACGACAGGATGATCAGATATGCAGAATTGGTGAAATCCCTCAAAAAGTCATTTTTTGACTTTACTGTCCACAAAATTAAGAGAGGTCAGAATGGCCGAGTCGATGCATTAGCAAACATGGCCTCTTACCTCAAACCCGACGAGGACTTAGAAGTCAGTATTTTTTGCCAAGCTGGGCCAAGTACCCAAAAGGTCCAGCCCATCCTCTCTTCAGAGCAGCATCAGGAATAAAGGACCCCTATCTTCCAGTACTTAAAAGAGGGGCAACTTCCGGAAGATAAAAATTGAGCTCGGAGTATCCGGATTAGAGCAACACGGTACCTTATTCTGAACGATAAACTTTACCACAGATCTTATACCTAGCCGCTACTGAAATGCCTATCCCAAAAGAGTCTGAGTATGTCCTGGCCGAAATCCATGAAGGAATATGTGGGAATCACAATGAAGGTAGGACCATCTCCCACCGAGCTCTGACTCAAGGATATTACTAGCCCGGCATGTTCAAACACGTCAAAGAGTACGTGAAGAAGTGCGATAAGTGTCAACGTTTCGCCTCTTATCAACATCAGCCGCACCAAGAGCTCACTCCCATTGCTAGTCCATGGTTTTTCGCCCAGTGGGGGATGGATATTGTAAGACCACTGCCGAAGGCCCCTCAAAACAAAAGATATCTGCTCATCGCCGTTGACTACTTCTCCAAGTGGGCAAAAGCAGAACCTTTGACTCACATCACTGAGACAGAGGTAAAAAACTTAACATGGAAAAATATTGTCTACAGGTTTGGTGTACCCCGTGTCATCATATCGGACAACGACACCCAATTCGCCGGGAAAGTATTCAGAAAATTCTGTACCGACCTGCACATTAGCCACCACTTCTCCTCACCAGGGCGTCCCCAGGCAAATGGGTAAGCCGAGGTCACCAATCGAATGATCCTCGACGCCATTAAAAAGAGATTGGAACAGGCTAAAGGAAGGTAGGTCGAGGAGCTCCCAAGAGTGCTCTAGGCGTACCGAACCACTAAAAGGACGTCGACAGTCGAAACATCGTTTTCGCTCGCATATGGTACTGAGGCAGTCATTCCCGTCGAGATAGGAATACCCACACTAAGGACAGAAGCTTTCAACCAAGAAACAAATGATTATCAACTGGCAAAAAATCTTGTCCTGCTGAAAGAAAAAAAAGAGCAGGCTGGGATCAGAGCTAACGAATATCGACGAAGGGTAGCCAAAGACTTCAATTGGAGGGTAAAACCCGTAACCTTTCAGCTCGGTGACCTTGTTCTGAGGAGGGTCTTCCCTAATACCAAGGATCCCACCATGGGAAAGCTATCCCCGAACTGTGAGGGGCCTTATAAAGTGGTCAAAATTGTCAAGCCTATGACCTATTGGTTAGAAGATATGTCTGGAAAACCAGTTCTGAGGCCTTGGAATATTGAGCACCTAAGAAAGTATTATCAATGAATCTTCTCCCCATTGTGAAATTGCTTCCCAAATGCATAGGTCTCCAGACCTGGTCCATCTAAAAGGCCTCTACGAGCAAGAGAGCTGTAGGCATGGTCTCAATTCAATGCACATGTTTCCAGACCTGGTTCATCTAAAAGGCCTCTACGAGCAAAAGTGTTATAGGCATGGTCTCAATTCAATGTACAGGTCTCCAAACCTGGTCCATTTAAAAGGCCCCTAAGAGCAAGAGAGCTGTAGGCATGGTCTCAATTCAATGCACAGGTCTCCAGACCTGGTTCATCTAGAAGGCTCCTACGAGCAAAAGTGTTGTAGGCATGGTCTCAATTCAATGCACAGGTCTCCAAACCTGGTCCATTTAAAAGGCCTCTATGAGCAAGAGTGTTGTAGGCATGGTCTCAATTCAATACACAGGTCTCCAGACCTGGTCCATTTAAAAGGCCCTTACGAGCAAAAGAGCTGTAGGCATGGTCTCAATTCAATACACAGGTCTCCAGACCTAATCCATTTAAAAAGCCCCTACAAGCAAAAGTGTTGTAAATACATCACCATAGTTCTCTTAGATCTGAAGCATTATTAGTTATCAGCTCAGAAGAATTGTTATATTAACTTGCTTTTGAACAGGTATTTTATCCCTGAAGGTAGTCATCCCCATCACTTGTTATCAGTCAGGTATTTCACCCCTGGATCCCAACAGTTCTTGCATGGCCTAGTATTAGGTCCATAGTAATCTAACGTGCGTTCCTACCCTCATAAGATAAGGCGAATGACATTTCGAAAACGCCTTATGACTTCTATTCCCGACGAAGCATTATAAAAGGCAAAGATAGCAGAGGGCCCCGTGTTCGGCATCCTCGTGCTTGGAGGTGCCGAGCTGGCTTTTGAAGATGAGGGCAGCATGGCCCCTTGAGGAGAGGTCAGAATGTTTGCCGGCGAGCTCAGTGCAGCAGAAGCGGGCTCCACCTCGGCAGAAGGAGAGTCCCTGGCCTCCGTCCTCCTTTTCTTCTGGACTGGAGGGACGACTGCTGAAGAGGACGGGCCCCTGACCTTCTTCTTTGAGTTCGATACGTATCCGCCCAGCACATATTTATTTATTGTTGCGGCCTCACTCTTTGTCAAATTCGCTGCCATCAGGTTCTCTGGAGACAATTTGATAATGAGGTCGGTGGATGGGCTGTAGCAAAAGGCTATACTTTTTTTGGGGCTTGGGAGTGAATGTTGACCTCTTCCACTTCCTTTTATCTACAAAACAACACAAAAAACAACGATGGGTAGATCAGAAGAAGAAATAAAACAAGTAAGAAAGACTATATAGAGCTGAGTGTAATATCCCGACCCGGGATACCGGGTCACATGACACGTATTACGAGGAAAAAAAATTATATATATATAATTAATTAATTATTACATTAATTAATTAATTAAAGGAATGGATATTTATATGTATTAGTTAAATGTATATATATGCATATATATATATATATATATTTAATGAATGAAATATGAAAATGTTAAAAAGATGAAAAGTGGAAAAGTTGAATAGTATGTGAATGTGTGTGTGTGTGTCGGCTGGTGTGTGTGTGTGTGTGTCTTGTATGTATGTGTATATGTATATATATGTATATAATATATGTAAAATATCTTATGAAAATTAAATGCAAAGAAGAAAAGAGAAAAGTAGAATTTATGAGATGGGAGGGCTATGTAGGGCTAGAAATCAGAATGTAGAGAGAGAAAGAGAGAGCTGTAGAGAGAGAGAGAACATCAAGAGAGAGAGAGGTCGGTCACTTTCTCTATTAAAAGCCCAAGCATGCAAACCATGCTTTCTTCTTGCAAAAGAAATCAAAAGAAGAAGAACTGGGGAGCTAAGAAAAAGATCAAAAGAAGAAAGAAGAGAGAGGAATCACTGTAAACAGGTAAAGTTCCAAATCTTTACATTTTTCTCTCTCTAAATTTCAAGCATGAAAGTAGGTTAGTTTTAAGTTGTTTATGTACATATGATGTTTAAAATTTATTTAAACCTGTTTAAACGTAAGATTTGGGCTTGAAACAGTGAGAAAACATGAAACCCATAAGCAGTCGTCATTGATGACCTTGCATGAAGCAGGTCTGATCCGAGGGAAACCAAACTTTGTTTGGTGAATAAGGACCTCTAGTAGACCCTACAAGCATGCTAAAAACCTATGTACGCGACCTTGAAGCTCAAAAATCAACCCTCGAATGTCAAGATGCAGGTTACGGGTTTACACCCCAAACCTCTAAACTTATGATTTAAGCCATTTCTTTAAATGAAAACTGAATCCCCATGAAGAGGGGATCACAACAAGCCAAACCTCATCAAAAATGGTTAAGAAATAAGCATGAACCATAGGTTTTACAGTTCGGATTATCTACTTCAAAACCGAACATATGAAGGAGTTTTAAACTCCAAAACGAATGCCAATCGAATTGTTTTTGCCTTAGGAATGTTTTGGGACAAAAACAGTAAGGATCCATGGATCCAAACTGCACGAAATAGGGGAAAAAGGAATTCCGGAACTAGGGTTTTTAAGTCGGTCGATTGGGGAAGACGATGACGGGTTGACTCGTTTTTAAAATGGGGCTGGGTCGACTCGGACAGGTGGCAGCCTCTGGGCTTGCCACCGATTAATTGGGACGGCGTCGTTTTGAGTCGTATATATGTTATACGTTTAAACGTTCAAATTTTGGAAGAAAAGGGAAGGAGCCGAGGTACCGGGGTTTCGATCCTTGACCCTCGCGCGTGGGAAGCCCTCTTTTTCCACTCGGCCACGCGTATGCGTGTGTCCATTCACGAACGCATTATATATATATATATATATATATATTACAGTTAATTAAATCCGAAAATTAAAAGGTGCAACTGCACCTACTGAGTTTCGAACGTGCGTGGTATGGGGAGGGAGATGGCACGTTGGCCAGCGTGCCATCCTATTCAACCTGTCATATTTAGTGCAAAATAATATATATATATATATATATATATTATACTTAATCAAATTAATTAAATTAATTAAATTAAATACTCACGAAATGCCCCGATGTCCAAACGGGATAAGTTATATATATATTCCTACTATTTCGACCCCACTGAGACCAATGGTGAGGTCCACGACATGAGACGGGGTCCCGAAAAATAAAGACACGTAAAGGGGTAAAAAGACCAAAATACCCCTGGTACCTCTAAAGCCAAAATAAAATCAGGGAAGGTCTAAATTAACTTTTTTTAACATCCCGGACTCAAAAATGGAGTCCAAATTACGAAACGAAGTACGGAAAGATATGACACGTAAAACGATAAAATGACCATTTTGTCCTTTTTCATATAACAGTCCGAATTTAATTCTTGGAAAGCCTAAACCGACTTTCTTCGACACTCCGGACTCAATGGTAGAGTCTATTCGACCAAAAGAAATGTCTAAAATAAAAAGACATAAAATTTGATGAATAGCATCTGTTAGATGACTATGAACTGAAATAATGCCAAAGTACTAATACTAAGGCATGTACGAGAAACGAAATACGAAAAGACACGACACGTAAACATGTCAAATAAATAACTTTAAATTAAAGTTAATGGAACTCCCAGAAGAGTATAAATTGAAGTAGATTTAATTTCTAACACATTAAATTGTGTCATAGGATAAGAATACGAGTTACGTTAAGTATATATGAATTTATGAAATCATTGTAGGATCTACTACGATTTAAGCATAAGTTAAGGAATATCAAGATGATATTACAATGAATGTGAAGTTGATGAGATATTTATGAATTGTTCTTAGGAACTACAAGGAAAGTGGGAAAGCGCATTATTAGCACTAACCCTAAAGAATCAAGGTGAGTAACCCTGTGTTTGAATTGGAGATTTAACTCCATGAATTTGACAACGTTTTAAGTTTAAAGATATGAAGCATTTGAAATTTCAAATTCAGTATTTACATGATTCATTTTTTAATTGTTCTATTTTATAACCCCATTGTGACATGCTTAGTGATTGGTTTCTGCAACAGTTTTCCTTCAAAATACTTTTCAGCATGTCTAGTTAAAGTGCAATTATTGTTAAATATTCTGAATTTGCTTATTTCAAGTATACGAATGTTTATTACGAATTTATGAAAAGTACCTATGAGATAAGTCACATGATAAATGTTTTATAAGATAATGGTGAATAAGCACACAGGCAGTATTTTGGGTTTCTTCGGATCCCATTGACCTGTCAAAAAAAAAAAAAACCACATAGTCAGTATTTTGGGTTCTTATTGTAACTCATTGACCTGTTATGTGAAATGCCCGGTAGCAGGATCTAATCCCCCAGGCAGATGAGATATTTCCATTTATAAGTAAGATGGGAGTCCGGTTCGAAACGGATTCCACTAATGAAAGTGATAAGATGACAAATGATTTGAAAATGGAAGCAGGTTTTACCCTCATTTTCAATATGCATATGTTTTGAGTTTTATATACTCTATTTAAGAAATACATGTTATGTTATATGGTTCGAAGTTCATGAGTATAAGTATAGCTTGAATACTTTAAATGTTTCAAAGCTATTGTTTTACGAAATGTATATGTTTTGAGTTACATACTCTATTTGACGAAGTATAAGTATAGCTTGAATACTTTAAATGTTTCAAAGCTATTGTTTTACGAAATGCATATGTTTTGAGTTATATACTCTATTTGACAAGTATGAGTTTAGCTTGAATACTTTAAAATGTTTCAAAGCTACATGATTTAAGGAATGCATATATTCTGTATTCAAAGTATACGAACAATTGGCGGTGATTATTTTACAAACTCTTATGTACTAAACCACTGCTAATTGAAAACCCCATGACAAATACTGGAATTGCTCACAAGCTTAGATTAGCTTACCCGGACTTTGTTCGGACCCCCCTTTCAGGTAATTAGCAGCAGTCTTGACTTGAGGACGTTGATGATGGATCTGCTGATTTTGGGAAGATATGTTTAAGTAGTTTCTCTTGAGAAACCTATGAACTCTAGTAGTACATTTTGTATTAGTAGATAATGTAAGAATATGTATTAAGCCCTCAGGGCAACTGAACATGTATTGTATTAATGTAATAAGTCTTTAAGTTTTAGTTATACTCTGAATGTGTAACCATGTATGCTATGTATGGAGCGGCAGTACCGAACGGATGTGCATAATTTAAAAACGAGAAAAGAAAAGAAAAAGTTTTTCACGCTTCCGCAAAACGTATGTTGCACATCTATTCGATACCGTTGCATATGCGAGCCTTGTCTCGGGGCCCTCGGGTCTCGGGGCGGCGATCGCGATCCGGTAATCCGCAGAGGGTGGGTTTCGGGTCGTGACACTGAGGACTCACCTTTTGGATCGGTATGCCGAGGAAAGAGGCTCAGCTGATTCTCAAGGTCTTCACGCTCCCAGCCTCCCCCAACGAAAAAATACCACTTCTTCCATGTCTTGTTGGAAGTAGGTACTGAAGTCAGAGGTCTGAACCTCTGGTCAAAGGTCATGTAATAAAGCCCTTCCGAGCTGAGGTACTTCATGTCCATCTGACTCCGAATGAGGTCTAGACCTACTTGGACCCCATTCTTATAGCCTAGAACTAAGAAGGCCATAAGCTGCCTCTAACTGTTAATGTTCAACTCGGCAGGGCAAATATTGTACCAAATAAAAAATTCGACCCAAAAAGAATGGAGAGGAAATCGCACGCCTATCTCGAACCACTCGAGGTAGGCACAAATCTCCCCTCGCTCGACGTCGGAGGGATGATCAGAAGACCTAGGGACCCTACAAGAAATGTTTTTAGGCAACATACATTATTTTTAGAGGGCTTTTAGAACCCTCTTGGTCATAGCACTCTCCCTCTCTTCCCTCTAGGATCGGTCAGATGTGCCGGCCTCCCCATCATTGGACCTTTGACTAGACTCAAAAGAAGAAAAAGAAGAAGAAGAGGAACTCCCATTATCACTACCCATTCTCGACTCTACCCTAACCTCCACACTATCGGACTCCGACATGTTCGACGGACAAAGATGAAGAAAATATGTAAAAAGGGTTGAAGCAAGGAAATGTAAAAGTATAAGGAACTAAAAATTACCAGCAGGAGGGGAAATCGCACGAAGTGGCCGAAAATCGCCTGAAGTAGCCGAAAATCGCTTGAGAGTGTCTTGAGAGTATTTGAAAGTTGTAAACAGGAGAGTCAAACGAACATCTCCACTATTTATAAGGGGTGAAAGAGGCATCATTTAATGCCTCGAAAAACCAAACGACGGTTGAATAATAAATGGCCTCGACTATCCAAACAATGGCACACGTAGTAATTATATCAGTGCGGCTCTTGTCCCCTCAAAATATGAAAAGACGCATTTATTGATGTGTGCGTGACCCTTCGGGAACCTTAGCCTGAGTTCTGTACGCGCCCTCAAAACTAAGGCTCGGGGGGGGAGTAGCTTATATGACAAAATTATGCTAACTAACCAGAATCTGACATGTGTCTAGTTGAATTCTATGCAGGTCATAAAGTAACTGGGTATACTGACCTGATGTCGGTCCATCGGGCTTGGAGGCATCAATCATCAGGGTACCGATTTCGTTTACCAACATATCGGACTACCGAACAGATTGTCGTCGTCATCTTGCCCTATCGACCTCGGAATGACGGGATAGATGGCGATGTGCAATAGTCAATGAAGCAGGTAGCACTGAAAAACAAGAAAGCAAGTGGTGACAGTGAGGCATATGGTGACAGTAAGATTGATGATCATGATTACCACTGTCAGGTAATAGTGAACCCATACCTTGGCAGCACCAACTCCTACCAACTTTGGCAGATAATCAGCCTATAATTACAAACCCTTGAGGTACGTAAAGAGAATCATTTTTTTTTTGAATTATTGACTTGAAGTCTTATTTTACACTCTATCTAATTTAACCATCAGAGAGGCTACCGTCGGAGCCTTCCCCGGTGGCATTCTAATTACATTTCATCTCAGGCTTTATACCAGCAGAGAGCAGAGCCTGGATGGGTCAAAAAGTGCAACAACAGTACTAATAAACGAGTTCACATGTAAAACTGAAAGGGAAAAAAAAGAAATCGATGCTAATTATCCACATGAGCATTGTAAAACTTTGATTTGCGAAGGTAACACAAATGGTATGGAAATCAAAACTATGATACTTAAACCTTTTGTAGAGTATTTCATTAATTTGTGAGTAATCATTATCAACTTTTTCTTTTTGACTTAAAAGAATAGAATAGAAAAAAATTATTATTTTTAAAGTTAGAGTAGTTACTTGTATAATTATATTCTTATATTTGTGAGATCCCCAACTTAATTTTTAGATTTGAGAAGTGTTAAGTTCGCACCTTGAAATAAAGATGGTTTAGTATTTACACTCAGAGAAAAAAAGAAAGAAAGATACCTCTTATCAGTCAATTTTTCTTCAAAATGATAAAACTATCTATTTTATATATATATTTCTTTTCAATTTTTTAAATTTTAACCAATTTTTTTTATCACTTTTCAAATAAATATTGATAAAAATATTAAATTTTTTTTATAAAATAAAAATAAATTATTTACTTTAAATTTATTTTTAAATAAAAAAGGTAGAAAATTGGTAAAAAAAAAATATAATAAATAAATAAATAAAATAGAAAATTTTATTATTGTGAAAAAAAAAATTAATAAAAGAGAGTTATTTGTATATTGTCAGATAAAATAAGAGAGTTCAGTGTAATTTAAAAAAAAAATTAAAAAAATTAATATAATTATTATAAATGTTAAAAAAAATTAATATAATTTATTCAATAAATAATTAGTAAATAACACAATAAGAATTAAGTGAATAACACAATAAATACTTTATCCAATAAATAATTCAAACAGCGCTGTTTAGAATTAGATGGAATTATTGACTGGGAAATGATTAGTGAATAACACAATAGGAATTTACACGTTGAGTCTTGGGATTTTGTAAAAACAAATGATTAGAGAAGATTTTCATTTTGTGTCAGAAAAGAATCAACCTTGTCAGACAAAATGCATGAATACTGCCGACATCCATAACCTTTTTCCGCGCGTGGCCAATGGATTCCATTGTTTGAACACCTTCCAGAAGGAAAGTCTAACATAAGGCCTCAATTTCTTCGTTTGAAAGAATTGTAATGAACGCGCAATAACATAGCGAGTCGGATTGCTCTGACATTTAGATGAAGACAGCATTATTCACGTGGTCGTTTGTCGTGTGTGAACGAGCAGCCAAGTTAGTCAACGTTGGCGGCTTTGCTAATTTCCGTGCTTCAATCGACTTTTTTCAACCCTCAGTATCGGACATGGTAGTATTAGGCGATCTGCACCATCGTTGTCAGGAATGAAAGCTAAGTGCAACATTGACACACTCTGCGCCTTCTTTGCAGCTTCCCTCTTTTTCTACTTTTGTTGGGTTGCATAAATATCTTATTTACTTAAAATAATTTTTCTTTTTAAAAAAAAAATTTATTAAATATAATGTATACTTCTTAAATTTTTATTTTAAAATATATCATTATAAAACATTATTTATATAATTTAATATACTATCAGTATTACAATATTATATATAATATTTTTGTTTATTAAATAATGAATTTATATTTCATTGAGTTCTTTTTATCCTATATTATAAAATAAGAAGTAATGGCAGATCTACTGATTGAAAGGACAAAGTCTATGCATTAAATTTTTCAAAAAGATGTAAAAATTTAATAAATTTTATAGAATTATTCTTAATCTTAAATTTTTTTAACCAAAATAACTCTACAAAATTTAAATTTTATAAAAACTTGGAAGGCTATGCCTAAATTTTCAGTAAAAATAAGAGAATATAAATAAATAAATATATAGAGAGAGACACACACAATATGCTTTCCTTTTAACAAGTACTCCATCCTCAAATATCTGTATTCATATCTAGATTTATATCATTCTCATTGAATTAGTTATGGAGATTCAAATTCTAACGTGGTTAAGTTTACTGTCACCATTAAGTTACAGTGTGTTTTTGACTAATGTTTCATAATTAAAGATGTTGATAGAGATATAAGTTTGTATATAAATTACGTACATATATAACTATTCAACTAACTCGAATTTATAATCAGTCGGTTGAACTAGTGAATGATTGATCTTATCAAGTTAATGTTCAGTCGATCTAGCTCTTATAATTATGGTTATACTCTAGCCAAAATTCTTAAATATTTATTTATTTTTTTAAAATTTGAAATACCCTTCAATTATAAAAATTTTCTCTTAAATTGAGGTCCACTTAGATTTAAACCATTTTTATTTTTTTAGCTCCCACATTTTAACTCTTCCAGTTTATTTCAAACTCATCTCTCTCTCTCTCTCTCTCTCTCTCTCTCTCTCTCTCTCGCGTATTGGATCTTAAATAAAAATGGAAGAAATCTTAATTCTATGGTCCAAAATTTCTTTCCTTTTCGTTTCTTTTAATAACCAAAATTACTCCAATATTCTTATTTACTCCATCTTTATTTCTATTCACGAATGCTAAATCCTTGCTAACTTCTGTATTAAATTGGGGCTCACTCTTATCAATGGAACCTAATCGTGTCCATGTCTCATAACTCAAGACAAGTGGAGAAGAAGAAAAAAAAAAAAAAAAAATTGAGAATATTGAGACAGGTATTTTAACTATTTTCTTTAAAATAAAATTTTCAAACTTGTGATTTATTTTAATACAACGATGGGAAGAAAGTAAATTATGCCCAAGTGTTTGTGTACACATGCACAGAGTTTCGAATTTAGGTTATATTTATGAAATGAAAGGACTTTGTAATCTTAAATGATACCTTAATCCTTTCAAACTCGTGATTTTAAGAGATCTATATATGAGACTTTGTTCCAAAAATTTTAAAAATTTAATTTTTACTACTACTTTTTATAAATTTTTTTTTTAAATTTAGAGTTGTCTCTAAATTGTTTTCATATTCTCTTAAGAGTAACTCCAAGAGTAGGATTCATTATACATCACTTCAACAACAGTTATATCCTAAAGAGTATCTATTTAATATTTTGATATATTTTTTTCTCACTTTTATCTCTCTTCCCACCAATCTATCTCTTTTTTTTTTCTTCTAACTAACCTTTGAATCTTCTCTCCATAGTATTCATATCTACATTTACTTCCTCACTATTTATGGCCGGAGTCATATTGGTAGTTGGAGGCAAGGATTAAAGCCAGGGGATGGCTTGGATGGGCTGTAGTCCTCCCAAAAATTTGACAAAAATAAAATTTACTAATGAAATTCTGGTATTTTGTAAATTAGTCCACCCCAAAATTTACCCAGCCTAATTTTTATCTTTTATTTCTTACTTTTTATTCCAAAATTTTTATTTCAATTTTCTCTCAAAATTTTGGCCTAACTCAAAAATTTTTGACCCCTAAAAAAATTTTCTGACTCCGTCCTTGGTTGGAGAGAGATGACTCCCCTCCTAAAATCACTTTTAGAGTTACTTTAAGGTCATCTCCAGCAAGTGACTTAAATTTTTATTCAAATTTGAGTAAAAGTCTCATTTGTTTTGATACTTTTCGATAGTTCATGAATAATTTGTAACAAATATAAATTTGAGTTTATGAATAATATTTTATAAATTTAAATTTAAATTTAAATAAAAATGAATTGGCCATCTTAAATTGTTGTTTTTCTATTTATATAGATAATTTTATGCTATAATATAGATGAATGAAATAATAAACATAAATGCTAAAAAAAAAAAAGCAAAAAAATGAAAGAAAATTTTCCTTTTTGTCATACTCCACAAGCCCAATTTATATATACAAAATGTGTAGTGCTCCACAACAAAGCAACGTCAACGTCAACATTCACAATGTGTTAAAAATAGCACCCTTGCAAGACTTCCTTCCATTGCCATTTTATCAGAATAAACGAAAGATAATAGATATCTCTATTCCGTCAACCGTCCGGTATGTCGGCGGCAAATACTTCCCCGCGAAACCTTCACTTTCTCTATCTACTCTCTCTCCTCTGTCTACTCACCGGCACCAATTCTGACGAGCTCCAAATACTACTAAACATCAAAACCGCCCTCCAGGAATCAAATAACAACGTATTCGATTCCTGGGAATCGAATAATTCCGTATGCAAATTCACTGGAATCACCTGCAACACCGACGGCTCGGTCAAAGAAATTGAATTATCGAATCAGCGGCTGACCGGTACCCCTCCATTCGATTCAATTTGCCAGCTTCAATCATTGGTAAAGCTATCGCTCGGAGGAAATTTCTTGTATGGACGAGTTACAGAGAATCTGAATAACTGTAGCCGGTTACAGTACTTGGATCTCGGCAACAATTTCTTCTCTGGCTCGGTCCCGGATATATCTTCTCTTAGCGGACTCGCGTTTCTATATGTGAATAACAGTGGATTTTCCGGCACTTTCCCGTGGAATTCACTTGAAAACATGACGAGTCTGGTGGCTTTGAGCGTCGGAGACAATCCGTTTGATCGAACTCCATTACCGCGGCAGGTTGTAAAGCTTACGAAATTGAATTGGCTTTACCTATCGAATTGTAGTATTGAAGGACAAATTCCAGCGGCAATTGGAAATCTCACGGAGCTTATTAATTTCGAAGTCTCTGATAATTATATTTCCGGTGAGATTCCGCCGGGAATCACGAAGCTTCGGAAGCTATGGCAGCTTGAGTTATATGGCAACGACTTGACCGGAAAGCTCCCTATTGGTTTCGGAAATCTAACAAGACTCGAAATGTTTGACGCCTCCAGTAATTATCTTGAAGGCGACCTGTCGGAGCTCAGGTTCTCGACTCAGCTGGTGAGTCTGCAACTCTTTGAAAACGAGTTTTCCGGCGAAGTACCGGCGGAGTTTGGGGATTTCAAGCGAATTGTAAACTTGTCCCTTTACACGAACAAGCTCACAGGTCCCCTCCCTCAAAAGCTCGGGTCATGGGCCGACTTCAACTTCATTGACGCGTCGGAGAATTTTCTGTCCGGTCCGATACCGCCGGATATGTGTAAGAACGGGAAGATGAAGGAGCTTTTATTGCTTCAGAATAAGTTCACCGGTCAAATTCCTCTTAATTACGCGAATTGTACGTCGTTGACACGTTTCCGCGTGAGCAACAACTCTCTCTCCGGTGTAGTTCCAAGTGGAATTTGGGGACTACCGAAGGTCAATATAATTGATATCGCGTTGAATGACTTTGAAGGTCCGATTACATCCGATATGGAAAAGGCAAAGTCTTTGAATCAACTAATTGCTGCTAATAATCGATTATCAGGCGAATTACCGTCGGAGATTTCGCAAGCGTTGGCGTTGGTTTCGATTGATCTGAGCAACAATCAATTTTCCGGCAAAATTCCAGCAACAATTGGAGAGCTAAAACAACTGGGCAGTCTTCATTTAGAAAAAAACATGTTGTCTGGTACAATACCAGACAGTTTGGGCTCTTGTCATTCTCTCAGCGATGTAAACATGGCGCATAATTCACTTTCCGGCCAAATTCCCTCCTCCCTCGGTTCTTTACCCAGTCTCAACTCATTAAACTTGTCCGGAAATCAACTCTCCGGTCAAATTCCGCTGACTCTGTCATATCTAAAGCTAAGCCTTATTGATCTGTCCAGTAACAGATTAACCGGCCCCATACCGGAATCTCTTTCAATCGAGGCCTACAACGGCAGCTTTGCCGGGAACAATGGTCTCTGCAGTCAGAATATTAATTACTTCAGGCGGTGTTTGGCTGATTCCGGTTTGTCCCGGGAGCTCCGGACGCTCATAGTTTGCTTCACGCTGGGTTCATTTGCCTTGATTCTCTCACTTGGATTTTTCATTTACTTAAAAAGGAATCAAAGAGATCACGACCGTTCGTTGAAGAAAGATTCTTGGGATGTGAAATCATTCCATGTCTTGAGCTTTACAGAAGATGAGATTCTTGATTCAATTAAGCAAGAGAATCAGATTGGAAAAGGCGGTTCTGGAAATGTATATAAAGTTTCACTCGCAAATGGTAATGAGCTGGCCGTGAAACACATCTGGAACTCCGATTCCGGTAATCGGAAAAGGATCAGGAGTAGTTCTCCGATGCTCGCAAAGCGTGCTGGATCTGGAATTTCACCGGAATTTGAGGCCGAGGTGCAGACATTGAGCTCGATACGACATGTTAACGTGGTGAAGCTATATTGCAGTATTACGAGCGAGGACTCGAGCTTGCTGGTTTACGAGTATTTGCCGAATGGGAGTTTATGGGATCAATTGCATACCTGCAAGAAGATGGCGCTCGATTGGGAGACGAGATATGAGATAGCTGTCGGAGCAGCGAAAGGGTTGGAGTATCTTCATCACGGTTGCGAGAGGCCGGTGATTCACCGGGACGTCAAGTCCAGCAACATTTTGTTGGATGAGTTTTTGAAGCCTCGAATTGCTGATTTTGGTCTTGCAAAGATTGTTCAGACCAATGCATCTAAGGATTCAACCCATGTTATTGCCGGAACTCATGGCTATATTGCTCCTGGTAAGTTAGTTTTCATGTATATATACATACATATACATATATATATTGATATATATATATATATATATGTTAGCCTTGCTAATAGCTTAAATTTTTAGTACTAGTGTCAATAGGATTGTAAATGAGTCCAGTTGAGTCAGTCCAAATGATGGATTGTTCAAATTTGCTAACTAAAATAAATGAGTTTCATATTCCATTCAAGTTCGATTTGTTACTTTTTCGAGTCAATCTTGAACGAGTCTTTAATTAAAATGAGTAGGAGTATAACTCGAGTAGTTTGATTTTTTTATATATAGTATTTCACTATTTTTAACTTAACAAGTCGAGTTTAATAAATTAACGAGTCTCAAAATATGTTCAAGCTTGGTTGTTTATTTTGAGAGTCAATCTCAAATGAGCCTTTAACCAAGCTGATCACAAGCCGATTTCAAATAATTTGCTCGTTTTACAACATAACTAATGATTTAACATGCTATTGAAAATATGATTATAAGAGGTCTCGAGTTCAAATCTCAACCCCTCAGTGCAAGTTTTCATTGATCACTCACCCGATCTTGCACTCGCAACACCGCACGTTCTACTATATGTCAACTCTTCATATTCAAAATGAGATTACATTTGAAGGAGGGTGTTAGCGCTTGAATCCATTGTCGACTCATTCTCTAACATCTTAAATTGTTAGAATAATTAATAATTTAACCATATATACACACACATATACATATATGGGAATTTTCTATTGATGTTGATTCTAATTCTGTGGTACTTTGAATTGTGCAGAGTATGGTTACACATATAGAGTGAATGAGAAAAGTGATGTGTATAGCTTCGGAGTTGTTTTAATGGAGCTTGTGACTGGAAAGAGGCCAATTGAACCAGAGTATGGAGAAAACAAAGACATTGTGAATTGGGTATGCAGCAAAGTGAAGACTAGAGACAGTGTGTTAGCCATGGTAGACTCGAATATCCCGGAAACTTACAAGGAAGAAGCTATCAAGGTACTGAAAATTGCCATTCTCTGCACAACGAGGCTTCCGACGCTCAGGCCAACGATGAGAAGCGTGGTTCAGATGCTAGAGGATGCCGAACCTTGTAAATTGCTTGGCATCATTGTTAGTAAAGACGGTAATAAGAAAGAGGAATTGAGGAATAATGATAAAGTTTGAGCAAGCTCTTGATGTTCAAAAATGGTGATTTTGGGGAGATTGGAGAGCTTTTGGTTCATCTGACAAAAAACTTCCATGGCTGGATGTAATATGTAGCATTCTGCAATGTAAAAATTTTGAGTTCCCTTTGTAATATATTATCCAGAACCCATGCAATGTTTGTCATTTGTGTAAGGGATATTCTGGCTCTTTTTCATTTGTATAATTACAGCAAAATTGGGAGGAAATTCCAGCCTTTCAATGGAAAAATTATGAATGTTTGCTCCCTTTTAGTAATATGGTTTGCATTTCGATGACAATCCAATTTGATGATGATGTAATAAAATATTTCTCATACTTCTTGCCAAAAATAGTAAACTGAATCAAAATACACAGTGATTCAGTGATATTACTTATTCTTAAAGAGAAGAATATGATTCGAGTTACAAGAACAAGGAAAGGAAGTGAAATTAATTAGCCGTGGTTTAAAACACCCTAGTGATTGGCCAGGCTTTGAGCCGAAAAAAAAACTGAGTGAAACAATGGTCTCAAGCAAGATACCATTGAAAATATCATTTAGGTTGAAGCTAAAGTGTCATTACTTTTTGGTGCAGGACAATAGATTAAAAACATAGAATAAGGATCAGATGGGACAAGTCTAGATCTGTGTTCTTTGAACTCAATAGATGATAAGACAAATAAGACAATTAAGTCACGTGATCTGATCCTGTAACTGACTTTGGTTGCAACTTCGAAGTAAGATAAAGAATAAGAAAACTAGAAGCACGCTAAAGGTGATTGGTTAACCCCAAAAAACTAAAATTTGTGCCATCTGGTGGATTTTTTTTTATGTGAAAGCTACTTGGTTGTGTTTTTCTTTTTTTTTTTGGTAACGGCAGGAAACCTCGGATCGTGTTTCACTGTAGGAATATATTGTACATTCTATGATAAAGGAGTTCATGCTAAAGAAAAATTTTTCGGATATGACAATCTTTCATCCTACCGTGCTAGTTTCTAAAAGATTATTTGCAATATGTGAAATTTGAACTCAACACTTAATGTTTCTTAGGGCTTTACATTTGCTCCGATGGGCTATTAAAAATAGTGGGATCATTTGAATGTAAGTTAGAATTAGGCCTAACCTGACTTCACATTCTTGTTTCTAAAAAAAAAAAATCTAAGACCGTAAACAAGTTGAGTTATTTGAGCTTAGCTAGTGATCGGCTCATTTAGAAGCTCGTTTAAAACTGACTCACAAAATAAACAAGTCAAACTTAAATATATTTTGAGACTCGTTAATTTATTGAACATGACTCGTTAAGTCAAAAGTAATTTAATATTATATTAAAAATAAGCTACTTGAGTTTGGATCAGTCGAAGACTTGTTTAAGATCGGGTAAAAAAATTAACAAGTTGAGCGTAAATATATTTTGAAACTTGTTTACTTTAGTGAATTAAATTTGAACAACTCATAGCTCGACACATTCACAGCCTTGAAAAATTCACACACTAACAGGTTGAATCTTGTAGTAGTCATCATATTTTATGAATAAAAACTGGTTGGGCCACCAATGTAAACACATGAACGGCTTGATTCTAGCATAGTGATCATGCAGGAAGGAAGGTGTGTGACTGCATAATCTTAGAACCAAAACTCATATCAACCAAAGCCCTCGGTCTAAGTCACGGTTTTCAAATCTCCCAAGCGGGACGTGTCGTGATTTGTTAGTTTTTTACACTAGACTTATGGATTGTTCGATTTTTAAGGCAAATTCATAATAAAGAAACTTGCATGGTTGTTAGAACCCAAAAAAGAGGGGAGGGGGCTTGTAGCTATCTAGGAGAGAGAGAGAGAGAGAGAGAGAGAGAGAGAGAGAGAGAGATAACCTCATTACTCAAACTTAACAAGCTATGGGTACTGAAATAAGTAAATTCCATTACATACATATGATCTATATGTATAATTATTCAACCTAAAGAGAAGCAAAGTTAAGGAATTATGATTTGGGCTTGGACAGTTCATGATGACATCTCACGGGCTACTACTACTTCATCCCTGCCCAGGCCTAAATGGAAAAAGCCTTGGGGCCTTTCCGCTATTGAACATTGAAAAACAAGCCCAAAGATAATAAATAAAAAATGCTAAAACATTTGGGCTCTTTGAAAGATTGGGCTATTCCAGACTCTAACCAGAATCAGAAACAGGCCCCAAACGTTGGGCCTAGTTTCCGCCATCTCTTAAGGATTGGCGTAGCATGCAGGGGCAACCTTTCATACCAGGAACCCCAACTAAATGGGCCTGAGGTTGTCTGTGAACAACATTCCTGGTTATTGGGAGTGAGTCCAAATGAACCAGGTTGTTCAAGAACAACTTGAGTTCGGTTGAATAATGATTCATTCAAGTTCGGTGATGGAGCCAAGCTTGAATTATTAAACTTTTTGATAAGATAATAAGTAATTTAATTTTATATTAAAAAGTTATTTGAATTTGGTATGTAATTGATTTGATTAGAGATACGTTTGAAATTGACTAGAGACATATACAAACCAAATTATAAAATAATTTAAAATTTATTAATGTTAACAAACCAAGTTTGATCAATCCATAGATTGGCTCAATTCCACTGTTTTACAACCTAAATGATTGGGAATTAATAGTAAGTAATGTTTTCTCTAGGATTGCCAATTCATCACGGTTTTAGGAGATATTTTTTAATGAGTCTGGTATATTACATAATAATACATACATTTAATAATGCAATGTCATATGTATTATGTTTCATTAAAAAAAATAAATCATATTACACATAATAAAATATTATTAAAATAATACACTATTACGTCATTATACCAGAGGAATTAACAAAATTTATAGACTTCAATATAAAGTCCAGAGAGGAATTAACCAGGGAAATAATTGGCCCAAAGGCCTATGGCCCGATTCAATCCGATTTTTTTGGGAACCCAACTCGAACACTTAAAAATTATAAACCCAACATTTTAAAGCATAAAATCATTATTCACTAATTTTCTAATTAAAAGGATTCTCATTATTTATTATTATTTGATTTACTTCTAATTTTACAAATCAATATCTATTTAATTTATTTACCTTTCACTTTACATTTTTTATTATTTACATCTCAGTTCAAATTTTACATTATTACCATATATATAAATATTAAAAAAATATTAACTCATCCTACATATCAAATACTTGTTTTCATGTTTTACATTCAAACTAATAAATTATTTGTCAATATCACAACAATAAAAAATTTATTTATCAATTCTAGCTTTTATATTTTTTTTAATTTATTATGCATTAATATTTTATTTATTAATATAATTATTTATGACTTAATTATAATTTTATAATTTTTTTACTTATAAACCCGTATTAAGAATTATGGTCTATGATCAAGTTAGAACTTTATTTTTTGAGCTTGACCCGATCGAACCCCTAATTTGATGAAAACCCGCAAAAATCTAATCCGTCTCTCGGTCAAACCCGACCCGATATCTTTCATGTACACACCCGACTCATCGCAAATACATACAACGAAAGATAGAAAAATCCTAGAGAATTTACACAACCAAACAAATCTAATTGATTACACGGACTCATGAGTCATGATTGTGATCCCAATAATGCTAGCAGCTAGCGATATATATATATATATATATGTGTGTGTGTGTGTGTGTGTGTATGTATGTATGTAAGTATGTATGTATGTATGTATGTGTATATATGTAAATATCTTTGAGCATAAGCTTAGCTACTGTTCACATTCGTCTGTCTCTACCAATTGCTTCTTTGGCGACATGTTTTCCGGTCTAGTACCGGGTCTCAACTCCGTGAACTCGCCGGCAAACGAACTTCCTAATCAAATTTCAGCGTGTTTGCAAAGACTTTTCAATCTGCACAAGCAATTACTGTCGTTCAAAGTCTATCCCTTAACAAATGCCAGTTTCTTCAGTCCCTATACCTCGATTTTGTGGCGAGAATCGTCTGATTCTGGCGTATCACTTAACCTCCGTACACTTGTCATCTGGTCTACTGCTTCTATACTATTCGTGCCTGGCTCACTTGCGCTGATGCTTTACTTAAAGAAGAAGCGTAAAAGCTGTTCTGTTGCACCGCTTTTCACAGAGGCGGCCGGACAGTCGCCGAAGTCTGAGGCAGAGGCGGTGACCTTGACCCCCTTACATATTCCTTATGACGGTAACGATTTTCCCCCCAATAATACTATTGCACAATTGATCATAGTTTATGTTTTCTCCAGAAAACAATTTCTTGGAAAAAATTCCAAGATATTATAGGGCAAACCCTTTTAGCTTCTCCTTAAGCTTCTAGGTTATTCAATTTTACTTTCTTAATTCCTAATGAAAGATAGAATAGGTTAGGGACGTTTGGTTGCACCATGAGAAACTAAATTTTTTATGCTATTTTAACATGTAGTTTTATTAGATGCCAATCACCTGTTGGTAGTAGAGTGTGTTGTGAATGACCGAGAGAGCTCAGTTCATGGAGCTTAAGGTTCAAGCAATTATGTATACATATTTGTGTATCTATCTATATATATATATATATATATATATTATTGTTTCATAAACAATTATTTCATGAATTTCCATGATATTAACGTGTCTTAGTAATATCTAATGTTCATATAACTTAAGAACTCAAAAGGCTGTTTTTTTCAGGTTTCTCAATATTTAAAAGCAATCCAAAAAAATATAAAAGTCCAAAAATCTAGGTTTTATTCATTTCTCAAATGCCATCCTGTATGTGTTTTGACATAGTTGCTTTCTAGTGGGATATTCAAACAATCCTAATCCCTTATTTTTGTATCTGGTGTTCAAATGGTGCAAAGAGGTGGGACATTATTAGTGATATGAAAGCTAGGACAAGAGCTGGGTCATTAGAATTTGTTTGACTGTCTTCAGAGCACTGGTGATGTGCCTTTCTTTAGGATGATGGGCTAGTGAAGGACAAAAGTGGGTTAGTGTTAGGAAAAAAAAGTCTAGCAGTAAGGTAATATGAAAAAATTGTATATTAGAGCGTAATTATGATCATTCGTTTGGTCATTCCACATAACATAATTTGATATGCATGACCATGGAGTTCTTCCATACTATCTTACTATTGGATTTTTTTTTTCCTCTAGTGTTAGAAGCTACTTCTTGCACACTTTTGGGCCTCATCAAACTCTTTGCACATTCATTTTATTCAGAGCTTCACACCCAGTTTCCTACATCGACCTCAGGTCTGACTCTTATCTTGTTCTGCTCTTTGCATAGAGGCATTCATGAAAAGGCCTGTACTCTGTTCCTGGACACCAAAGCACCTGATGTAACCGAGATGCAATGTAAGGAAACTACTCTGAAATCATTTTTTTAAAATAGACCGTTCTCTACTTTTGTAATTTATTAGTTTCTTTTTACTAAATCCGTTGAAGTTCAAGCAGTGTTTGAGATGTATCACTGAAATAACCAGAAAGAAGATTGAAAGAAAATCACATGCCCAAAGCAAGCACAGATTGTGCACTAATGGATGGTACATAGAAAACCTGAATTCCTAATTTTCTAACCCTGTAGGAATTCTTAGTGCTCCGTCAATCTGAAAGGAGAAGTGGGACAACATGAAGGCAATTGTGCAACTGCACTGGCCAACCTCAATTCCAACATGTCCCTTGGCAATGGAATTCCAACTAACAAAATATCTGTCAAGCCTATCACCAAAAACCTTTTTGCAGCACTGACTTTCACATCATTAATGAAATTATATTTACTACAGATCAATATCATCTTGCGTGAAAAAAAAAAAAGAAATTAAATGTATCCATCAATATCTAGAATATTTATATTGTATCACGAATGCCTAAAAGTAGCCATCAATACCTAGAATATTTATATCCTGTCAAGAATGCCTAAAAGTAGTTACATCAAGAAAAAAATGAACTCCATTGTTATGCAGGCATGCCAGAGTCCACTTGGACTCTATTTGTGAGACAGCCACACTATCTCTACGATAGATTGGCTGAAGCGACATTGGGAAATTGGAATAATCCTTCCCTTAAGTTCAATTGCCTCACTTGCCACAACCCATCTTTGGTTGTGACTTGTCCTCACTTGCCAAGTAGGGGTTATGAACTAACATTATTACCAAATTATGTGTACCAGCTTCCCTCTGGGACTGTCAAGTGTATCGTACGCTTGCATCATTGTTCATGAGTTCCTTATAAATCGCTCTCCACTAGACCAGTTGTATACATTTTTGTAGGTTGGTTTGGCCAAATATTAAATGGCCAACCCTCAAGTTTATCTCAAGGACCCAACTAACAACTTTTCCTTAGTCGGCCTCACCCCCCTAGACTAGTCAGCCATCCCATTGAGTGTTCGGCCATGCTCAGCTACGCCCATGGCAAATGCAGCTTTTATCCATCCGAATGGTGACGTTAAATTTTGTGTTGCAATAAATTACAGTAGATTAATCGTCCCAATGGATCCTACCGGCCTGTGCTCAGTTGGCCTCCCCTCCATACTTGGACTCTCCAAGGTTGGTCGTGCAAGATCCACCATAGGTCGGTTACACATGGCATGACCAACCATTTTACACTTTTTGGTACAAAAACCTATACATATATTTCTCAAGTGTCTTCAATTAGCTTAAGCAAAAGTGTCTCAGGTCACTATTTTCTTTTATATCTTAGTTTTGGTATAGTTGAATCAAGTGGCCAGGGCATACCATCTTGCCACATTGTATTTCAACGGGGAGCATATCTATTAGTTTTCTAATAATCTGTTGTCATTTATTATTATTATTTTTTGAAAATTTGGTTATGGCGGATTTGGAATTTAGATGTCAGAGAGATGTAAATCTCTCTCTCCCCATTGCAAATGAACCAATCTGCGATCTATGTGAGGATAATGTTTACTTCTCAGTGCTCCACAATGGACATGAAGGTGAGATTGTCCCAGTATCAGACGCAACATATGCAGAGGAGTTGCAGGTCCAAGAAGCTCTATTGACCTCTCTATTAGCTTCTCAAATGGCAAAAAATGCATCATCATCATCAGCTATCCAAACAAGTACAGTGTTGAATCCAGAACAGGTGAAGATTGGAAAAGAAATTGGCGAGGCTTCTCAAAGCTTCTGTGACATTTGCTTGGAAAACAAAGAAAGCTGGCAGATGTTCAGAAATGAAAGCTGTTCTCATTCCTTTTGTTATGACTGCACAAGAAATCATATTGTGGCGAAGATCCAAGACAATGTAAAAATGATTCCGTGCCCGGGAGTATATTGCAAAGCCATGCTAGATTTCAATGCTTGTAGGTTCATGACTCCCAAAGACATCCTCGTTCGGTGGGATGAGTCGCTATGCAAGTCATTGATTCATGAATCCCAAATATTGTACTGTCCTTTCAGGGACTGTTCAGCCATGTTGGTTAATGATTCTGGGGAAGTCGTAAGGGAGATCAAGTGTCCTGTATGTCGAAGATCACTCTGCGCACTGTGTCTTGTCCCATGGCATTTGGAATTCACATGCAAGGAGTTTCAAATACTGAATCGAAAAAAGAAAGGGAGAGAAGATGTAATGGTGAAGGAGCTTGCTAAGAAGAAAAGCTGGAGGAAATGTCCCCGTTGCAAATACTATGTGGAAAAGACTGAGGGTTGTTTACATATTACTTGCAGGTGTGAATATGAATTTTGCTATAAATGTGGATCAAAGTGGGCTAGAAATCATAGCGGTTGCTGCCAAAGATCATGACTGCGAGAAAGTGTAAAGATACTATGATAGTTTGGGTTGTCGATCTTTCCTTTATCAAGAAATGAATAACATATATGTATCCTATTATACAAGATTACCATGAATTTACCACTATGATATTGGACATGAAGGATTGGGATCATTGTCTTGATTATTAAGTAGGATTGTATCTGGATCCAATGTGTTGTGTTATACAACTGTGAATGAAATGAAAGGGATAACTAGTGAATTCAAAGCTGGAAATGATGTGATAAGTAATATCTATACATTTACATTATCTTGAATTGATTAGGTCATGTAGGAACAAGGTTCAAGTTTACAGGACTGTTAGGATGCCTCATACATCACTGCACTTTCACTTGACACCTATTTTAATGATAAACGGCTCATCTCGCCATGACCTTGTCTTGAATTCTTAAAACTTCTGGTGCTCCATTCCCGCAAGGGCAGAGAACCCGTCGTCGTTCTGGCTGTGCTACCAGAGGTTTTCTGGGGAAGTTGTAATGCGTTGGAAATACAGTGAGATGTTAAAGATTGTTGTGCTTCTTTTTGTGCTAGGTTGATCGAACAAGTCTTGTCCAAGCTCGTTCATCCTTTCACCTAAGATTTACCAAGTAATTTCCCCCGCAACCCGCAATTTATACCACTAACATACATCTAATCTAGCTGAAATGGGTAGTGGCCATCTGCTCATTTTCCAAGAAAAAAATAAAGTTTAAATTTTGCAAGGGGCTAAAAAATGGAGGGATATTTTTCTTTTAAAAAGAAAAAAACAAACATCTAATCTGAGTTAACATGTCCATCAAGAGGACAGGCCTGACTCACATTTCCATTATATAAGTTTTGTCCCCAACCCACATCTGTATTTTTTGGGAAATAGATGATATTATAATTATGGAATCTACTCTATATATGTCATGATCAGTTTTTAAACATGGAGAATTCGTTTAAATCAGCTAGTTCATTGTAATTCCATATAGATGGTTTTACAATGCTTCTTCTAAAGCCATTCTTGATATGGGCTTTCTAAAGTTTGTTGTAGAAGTTTTTGTTGAGCAAATTCTGGCTAGGAACCACTGGTTGAATCATACGTTCCACATAACCCAGCCAGCCCAGCCCAGCCCAACTCTCATCCCCCTCTCTTTCCTTGTCTTCCCTTTCTTTCGTCCTCTTTGACCCTATTTCTCATCTCTCACCGTTTCTTCTTCCTCTTCCATCTTATACAATCTCTGATCCTAACTAAAAAGTCAAACCAATCAAAATGTTCAAAGCTTTAACAAAAAATACCACCATCATCATAAAAAAAAGACCATCTTCGTCTTTCTATCTATACACATGGAGATTAGATTGGAATACATTTTTAAGTGCAATTCTTGTAACATTTGGGTGTAACTATTATAATGTGAAATGCAAAGTCAATTGTTATAGTAGTTACATTCAAACGTTATGAGAGCTATACCAAATTATTTCACGAGTTTTTTATTTTTATGTTTTACAGCCATGGGATAAGGGAATGGTGACCGAGGTTTACTTTTTTGCAGTGATGGGATATCGAAAGAAATTGTGGTTATAGACTAAAGTTGTTTTTTTATATCAGTGGAACAAAGGAGGTGTTTTGGAAGTCTTTGTAGCTTAGGAAGCAATGAAGCTTTAAGAGTGGTGGAGGCGGTAGTAATGAGAAAGAAAACAGGTGGTGGTAGCAGTAGTAGTGGCGATAGCTGGTGAGGGTGGGCTGGTGGTGGATGATGATATGAAAGAATCAGAATGCATTTTTTTTGGAGTGGTGGTGGATGATGATATGAAAAAGAATCAGAATGCATTTTTTTCGGAGTATAACTCTCACAATGTTTGAATACAGTTATTATAATGTGAGGTACAAGGTATAAAATGCTGTAACTAATCCCCACAAACAAGGCACCATAAATGTTTATATAATTTTATATTATAACTAGGGTCTGAATATATAAATATATTGTATGTACACACAATTGTGACCCTACTTATGCATATATGTATACTCAATTGTTAGATTATGTATTAACTCGATATCTATATCTCTTTAATTTTATATTGCAATATACATATACATACATATATATATATATATGTATGAATGTATATCAAAAACAAACTCATTAAAAGTGTTTATATATATTTTATATATTTATTAGAGTTTTATTTGAATAATTAATGTAAAATGAATCTACACTCAAATTCAAAATACTTAGGGTTTGTTTGGTTATAAATTCAAAAACAAATTTTCAAAAACTTGTTTGTTTAGCCACCAAAAAACAAAATTCAAAACATCACTTTAAATTCAAACAAAGTTCAAATTCCAATAAATTTTATCCAAACAATGGTTTAAATTTCAAGAAATTAATTATCAAATTAAATTTTATTTGATTTGACAATGATATTAATATATATTATATTTATAAAATATTATATTATAATTTATATTATACATATAAAATATTATTTTATAATATGCCAAACTTATGATATATAACTTTAATTTTAAAAAAATATTATATAATTTAATAATTAATATATGTTATATTAATTAATCAAATTTGTTAAATCTTGTTATTTTTATTAAATTTGAATAAAATTAACTTTTTTATATCATATTTAATTAAATGTATTAAATTCCGATCACATTTTTTAAGAATATTAAAAATTGTGAAAATGTAATTTAGATATAATTTGTTTCAAAATATTGATTTTTTTAAAATTGTGAAAATGTATTTGAATATGATAATCTAAATTATAAAATAGTAAAAAAATTTAAGATTAATAATTTGTCAATAATGTATCCCACGTTTTAAAATTAAAAATTTATTTTTTAAAATCTAAACAAATAAAGGGGGGTAGTTTTTATTTTTAAAAAATATTATAATAAAATAATAAAAAATATAAATTTCATATATTTAAAAAATAAATACTCACCCCAAGCGAATAAGACATTGATCTTAAATCCGTCAACGGTCTTATTCGTTGGGAAAACAGTTAATCTTCCTAAATAAAGATCATGTAAATTATAAAAATGTATTTCGATATGATAATCTAAATTTTTTTTTTAAAAAAAATTAATTTCAAGCACATATCTTGTAATTTGAAATTAAAAATCTTATTTTAAAAATATAACCAAACATTTTTTATCTTTTTTCAAATTAATCAATCCAAACAATTTCAAATTCCAAGAAATTACTTAAAAGCACTTCTCAAAATATTTTTTAAAACTCAAACTCTCAAAAACTATCCAAACAATTATTCAAATTCCAAGAAATTACTTAAAAAACACTTTTCAAAAAAATTTCTTAAAACTCCAACTCTCAAAACCTATCCAAACGTAACCTTAAATTTTATCGTATTTATTACTTGAATACACCTCCAATGAACAACATCCTTCTAAAGCCATATTCATTTCCTTTGTCTTCACTTTCCATATGGGCCCTTCTTCTATTATATATAGTTGGATACTATGATTAACCCTTTAGAAAAACAAAGAATAAAATTGAGATCATGCAGTCGGATCTTACTCACACTCGTATATGTGTGCGTGTGTCAGAGAGAGAGAGTGCCAAGTGCCAACTCCATTAAAGAATAATTGTTAATATATTATTGATATTATTATATTCATAATTATGATTAAGAATTGAGTCTCAAAAGCAAATTCCCTAAACTCTTCCTGACATGCTCTGGTACGCGGCCTGCCTGCCGCAGCATGAAAATAACATTTCTATGGTTGAGTGAGAAGTTCCTTTGTGATATAATTACTTTTATGTCTTGTGGCTTGATTGTGATTATTCTATTTAAATTTTGTCATTTATTTAAACTTAGGTACATAATCTTCATATATTCAAAAAAATCATATTATATTCAGTGCATACTCAAATGTAATATTTGATAATTATAAAAATTTTCTCAGTATCTAAATATTACATTCACCTCTTATATCATAATTATTAAAAAACGAACGTTAATGAAAAGCATGAATTTCTTATTTTATTTTTAAAAATAATTACATTGACTTTTTATGTGAAGATGATAATTATAAAGACCTCTCATGCAATATTTGAGAAAATAAGTCAGGTCAGTGTAATATACAAAAATATTTAGTCATATAAAAAAATTGATAAGAACTTAACACTATCAATAATAAATTTTTTACAAAGTGAGAATTTATATATTATCAATATAACAGATTGAAAGTTAGTATAAGTTAAAAAAAATATATGTAGGAGAAACTCGTGATTCAAGACTTTTGTTAACCTTTCCAAAAAGAAAAAGGATAGTATTTTATTGTCCAAATCTTTTACTTAAATTTGTGCTCAAATAAGAAAGAAACATATAAGGAATTGCCACGTAAGAGTGAGCAATTCCCAGCTGCCAAATCAACACTCCAATCAATACCTTTTAAGAGTGGGCATCTTTGCTTTGTTTTGCACTTCCATAATTGAGGACCCCATCCCCCTCGTCCAATAGAGTTTCGCATTTATGGGCTTAACAGGCAACATGTCTCATTGGGCTATCCCAACAAGGCCCACCTGGCTTTTGGTGGCAAATAAGCAGCCATTATCATGCTCCGGAATTGAGATTCTCGAGAACAACTTTATGCCACTCAGATCAGCCATACATATACTGAAATTCTCCAAACCAATCTTTAATATTATTAGTGTTATTGTAAGTGACCATAACTCTATGTTAACTGAATCATGAGTCATTTCAGAATTATATGCTGAAGAACATTCTGGTCCATCGTAATTTTTGAAAATTTGTAATTTAATTAATACAAGTACGAGCATTAATGATATTAACATGTGTATTACATATGTCAAGATCATAAATTTTTAAATTTTACAGCTAACCGGAATACTCCTTTTATATGATTTATGTACAAATGTTGTGACCACTTATGGTCCATCAGACATTATTGGTTCGCTCCTAAATTAAGGTAGTTTTCAATGGATACACCAATCAAAGCAAAGACAATTTTAAGTTCTTGTCTAGTTTTATTTTTTCCTTTTTTTTTTTTTTTTTCTTCTTCTTGGATAATGAATTAGGGCAACATTCAAGTTTTTTTGAAACTTCGTTTTATGGTTAATGCTATTATAATATGAAGGGAAGAACTTTTAAAAATAAAGTAATTGAGATGAATAAAAACTCAAAACTTTTTAATTACTTTATAGGCTTTAAGTGAGATCAACTATATGACTAAAATTGTAAATGTCATCATCATATACACACGACAATCTCATGAAATAACTTCTTCTACGACTCATAAGTCACATGACGTTGGAACACCCAAAGCTATCGATTAAGCATCACAACCTCCATAAAGGTATAGAATCCTATCGTGGTTGCCAATTTGGCAAGGAAAAAGAAGAGATCACAGGCGAAATAAAAGCAAAAGGACTGCATCAAACGAAATCCTATCAAATACTGATAGAAAGATAATAAAGATGGTATTGTTGTGAAAATGATATGCTAATCTACTTGGAGTTTTGCATGGCATGATCAGAATTCTCAGTGATGGTAGGAAAAGAGAGAGCACAGAACATGAGCTCCCCCAATCCAATGACTCAGCAAGGGCGGGTCAAATTTTTTTGCATATTTTTTTTCGGGGTTTTGACACGTCTCATTTACCATTTATATGCACCTGCTTTTATTTATAAGTTAAATATCGATAAAAATGATATATCACATGTTCAAAAATATAAATATATTGATCAATATATCATAACTACGTATCGATATCGCATTTTTTTTTTTTTATAAAAAATGATGAATATTTAGATCAAATCATGAAAATTTTGACTGTAGATTTTTAAAGTATTAATTGACATGCTAATGCATCACTCTAAATTAATATATTACAAACAAATATATATTTGATAAGTATATAATATGAAATCAAATAAAAAGTTGACGTTCATGAAAGTATAAATAACATTAATCACTATAATTTATATAAATTTTAATTACATTAATATAAATAAGAGTCAAATATGCATATAAATCAAATAAAACTTAAATATACATAGTCTTTTATATTAATAATGTAAAGCATTAAATTTCAATTATATTAGGGTTAGAAATGCAGTATAATGCGATATATTACGATATGGAAACGGTATTACAAGAATTTTCAAATCTAAATGTTTTTTCAATATTTATCTTGACAATATTTATCACGATATTGGGCAATATTCTGTGAATTTTTTTTCAAATTCAAATATCATATCGCAATTATAAAAATCGCGATATATCGATTGATATATTACTTTTTCTTATAAGTAAAACACAAACACTCATTTGTTCCTTCTCATATATATATATATATATATATATATATATATAAGCAATATTATCTTCCACCATGGTCCCTACCTGTGTATTGTAAACTTTCAGCAACGACTTAAGTTAATCAGGATAATAGGATATATTCCAGCTTATCCACATTCATCCAGTCCCAGCCATTTACGTGAAATAGAAAAACTATTGTGCAATTCCGTACAGGTTGTAGGCATGTAGACTGTTGAGGTCACCATTTAGTCGGTCCAAACAAGGTCAACCCAGTGGTTCAATATAATATAATTTGGCACTATATTCTTTTTTTATGAAGTGGTCATACCTTTGGTTAATTGACCATCCAAGATGGTTAGGTGGAGAAAGAGTGAGCACTAGGCATGCACCGGGCACCCGCACAATGCTATCCGTTTACCCGGTCCATAGTTCGGGTATGCTGTAGGTTCACAAAGAAAAATATATAATTTTATCAGATAGATTAAGATCCACCAAAGTCATGCTAAACATGTTTATGAAAACCAGACTTGATATAATAAAATTTAATTGAAAGTAAGGTAGTGTTCAGGAAAAATGGTCTTTGGGTCGGGTCTACCTGCTTCATATACCCATACCTGAAAAGAGCACGAGCCAGTGGACACTATGAGACAAGACACAAGTCGTTGGGAGAGAACTTATAACCAAACAAGAAAAGAGGAATGGACCCTTTGCAATATACATGCATCATCATATGCTTACAGATTAAATACCTGTGACGTAATATGCTCAACTATAAGCCTATATGTGTGTGTCTGTGTGTGTATTTATATATCAATCATACATAGGGCTTGTACGCTTACCAATGAGGCCTTTTGGATTAGAATACATATATAATATCGCACATAACATGTTTTTGCATAATTGCATGCACAAGGCTGCATGGTGGTAGATGGCCATACCTATTTGGTATTAGACTGTCTAACGGAGATAACAGCCTCTCTAAAATCTAACTTTCTTCAATTTCTACAGTGATGGGAGTTTTGTGACCGGGATTGTCTTTTTCTTTTGCTGTGTAATAGGTACAAGGCCACGATAGTCTTCTCGATATTGTTCAAATTCTATAAATGTTTCTAATGTAACATCTTAGCTAGGCTGGTCAATGGACATGCTACCATTGTCCAAAGTTTTAGAAGATCAACACTTCAAAACCCTATGGCTGTCCAAAGTAATCAAAAATAAAAACTTGATCACATCAAGAGATCAAGATGGAGAGGAGAACATGCAGTGATTAGGATCGGATGCAGTTTATTCATACATCTCATCAGTATAAAGGGCTTACATTGATGTTATTCTGCACAAGTGCTAGTGGGGTATAAACATAAAGCTTCTTTATGTAAAGATGGGCATTTCTCTCTCTCTCTCTCTCTCTCTCTCTCTCTCTCTCTCTCTCTCTCACAGAGTACACTACTGCACAAACCTCCTTTTTCATCATCGCGGCGTATTACTACTGCACCCAATGATCCCTTCAATCATTCCATTTATATACCTCTTCTCTTCCTCAACTCCTCCTCTGCAACAACCAACATAACTACCTCTCTCCCCCTCCCTTTCTTGTTCTATATCTCTCTGTCTACTATGGCTCTTCAATATATTTTCCTAATACTGTTGTTATTCTCTCTCTTCAACTCTTCTCAAGCCAACGTGACTAACCAGTCTCAGTTCTTCACTCTCATGAAAAAATCTCTATCAGGGAACTCCTTGTCCGATTGGGATGTCACAGGAGCACAACCTTTTTGCAACTACACGGGAATTGGCTGCAACGACCAAGGGTATGTTGTAAAGATTGATGTCTCTAGGTGGTCACTATCTGGCCGCTTCCCTGAAGATGTATGTTCCTACCTGCCTCAGCTGCGTATTCTTCGTCTCGATTCCAACAACCTCCATGGCAATTTTCCTGATAGCATCACCAACTGCTATCTCTTGGAAGAGCTTAACATGAGTTCCTCCTATCTCACAGGCACACTGCCAGACTTTTCGTCAATGATATCTCTCAGGATACTTGACCTCTCATACAACTGCTTCACAGGTCAGTTCCCTCTGTCAGTAACTAACCTCACCAATCTTGAGAAGCTGATTTTCAACGAAAACGTTGGTTTCCACCAGTGGCAACTGCCAGAGAGTTTTTCACAGCTGAAAAAGCTCAAATCGATGATCTTGACAACATGCATGCTGTACGGTCCAATCCCCACATGGATAGGGAACATGACATCCCTTGTTGATCTCGAGTTGAGCGGGAATTTCCTAGTGGGTAAGATTCCTGTGGAGCTTGGGTTGCTGAAGAACCTGCAACAGCTTGAGCTTTATTATAATCAACTTGTTGGCGACATACCTGAAGAGCTTGGAAATCTGACAGAACTAATAGACTTGGACATTTCAGTTAACAAATTGACTGGAAAAGTGCCAGAGTGTATATGTCGCCTTCCCAAGCTCGAAGTTTTGCAGCTTTACAACAACAGCCTCACTGGAGAAATCCCGGGTGTGATTGCAAACTCAACCACCTTGACCATTTTATCACTTTATGGCAATAACTTGACAGGAGAAGTCCCGGAAAATTTAGGGAGATCATCAGCTATGATAGCTTTGGATTTGTCAGAAAATCAACTATCCGGAAAACTGCCGACAGAGGTTTGCAGCAGAGGTAAATTGTTATACTTTCTTGTCCTGGACAATATGTTTTCTGGAGACTTGCCTGAAAGTTATGCAACGTGTGTGTCTCTTCTACGGTTTCGAGTTAGTTATAACCTATTGGAGGGATCAATACCCGAAGGACTCCTGGGTCTTCCCCATGCTTCAATCATTGATTTGAGTTACAATCATTTGAATGGTCCAATTTCCAAAGTGATTGGAAATGCTAAAAACTTGTCGGAACTGTTCATACAGGGTAACAGGATATCAGGTGTTCTACCTCCTGAAATCTCTCGAGCCATCAACCTCGTGAAAATTGATCTCAGTAACAATCTCCTCACTGGTCCAATACCCTCTGAACTTGGCAACCTAAGAAAGCTCAATTTATTGATGTTGCAAGGTAACAAGTTCAATTCTTCCATCCCCAACTCACTTTCTTCATTAAAATCCCTCAATGTTCTTGATCTCTCCAACAATCTCTTGGAAGGGAGTATCCCAGAAAGCCTCAGTGAATTGTTACCAAACTCTATGAACTTTTCAAACAATCTGCTTTCTGGTCTTATTCCTCTCTCATTGATAAAGGGAGGATTACTGGAGAGTTTCTCAGGTAACCCAGATCTCTGTGTTCCAATCTATCTTAATTCATCAGATTCCAATTTCCCTATATGTTCACAAACATATAACCGAAAGAAAATAAACTGCATCTGGGTGATTGGGATTTCAGTGGGAATTGTCATTGTTGGAATTGTTTTGTTTCTAAAGCGTTGGTTCAGCAAAGAAAGAGCTGCGAGAGATCATGAGAAGATCTTGTCTTCTTCAATTTTCTCATTTGATGTGAAAAGTTTCCATCGAATAAGTTTTGATCAACATGAGATTATAGAAGCCATGGTCGATAAGAACATAGTGGGGCGTGGAGGATCAGGGACAGTGTATAAAATTGAATTGAGCAATGGGGAAGTTGTTGCTGTGAAGAAGCTGTGGAGTCGAAAAACAAAAGATTCTCCTTTGGACGATCAATTGATTTTAGACAAAGAGCTGAAAACTGAGGTTGAGACTCTAGGAAGCATAAGGCACAAGAACATCGTGAAGTTGTACTGCTACTTCTCGAGGCTGGATTGCAGCTTGTTGGTTTACGAGTACATGCCAAACGGAAACCTCTGGGATGCACTTCATAAAGGAAAACTCCAACTGGATTGGCCCACTCGTCATCAGATTGCGCTAGGGATCGCTCAGGGTTTAGCCTATCTTCACCATGATCTGTTGCCACCAATCATTCACAGAGACATCAAGTCAACCAACATCCTATTGGATGTCAATTACCAGTCAAAGGTTGCAGACTTTGGCATAGCCAAAGTTTTGCAAGCAAGAGGAAGTAAAGACTCCACCACCACTGTCATTGCAGGGACTTATGGTTACTTGGCCCCAGGTAATCTTCTGATCCGTTTTGATTCTAATTCAATTAGATATTTATAAAGAAAACTTCTATAATGCCAAAATATATTATTTTTTGTTGTCATTACAAATAATTACGCTTGTTGTGAGCAGTACTTGAGGCTCCCTTGAGTTCTATAAAAAAGTTGTTCTGAATTGTGAACACTAGTGTGCATCTGTAGTTTTGCTTGCAGGATTTTAGCAGTTTCACATAAAGTCTTAAAGTAACTTCTTTTATTCAATATTTGGTCATTTTATATAACTCAATTTTGGAGAATTGTTCCTCAGCATAATGTTTTATTCACTTTTATTAATTCTTGTGACAGAATATGCATATTCTTCCAAGGCAGCAACCAAGTGTGATGTCTACAGTTTCGGAGTTGTATTAATGGAACTAATAACTGGAAAGAAGCCGTTGCAGGCAGAGTTTGGTGAGAACAAGAATATCATATATTGGGTTTCAACCAAAGTTGACACCAAAGAAGGAGCTATGGAGGTGTTAGACAAACGATTGTCAGGATCTTTCAAGGACGAGATGATTAAGGTGCTCCGTATTGCCATCCGCTGTACATGCAGGACCCCTGCCCTTCGCCCAACAATGAATGAGGTTGTTCAGTTGCTGATTGAAGCGAACCCCTGCAGATTCGATTCTTACAAGTCATCAAATAAGACCAAAGAAACAGCAAATGACACTCAGACAAAAAACGCTTAAGATTTGTAGTTAGGAGATTTTGGTGGTGTTTAAGCGATGTATAATCTATAGAACAGTACTGCCTCTCAAATTATTGAGAGAGTAAGAACAACTTAACCTCTTTGCTTTCCTAAGAAAATGGTAGGTAGATTCTTCTCACTTTTTTTTTTCTTTTTCTTGGTCTATTGTAAGTATTTGAGAAGTTCAATCAATATAACTGCTTTATTGAAACGCACAGCATCTATATTTTCCTCAGTCCCACAAAGAAAATAATTCTCTAGCTTTTGAGAATTCTTTTTTTTTCCCCCTCTTTATTTATGCTCTTTATTTCATGAGAGTAATCCAAAGAAAAGGAGCCTTCAAAAAAGGCAGAGATGTTGGTGAGAGTGGAAGGTCGTGATTCGCAAGGGGCTTCCTTTTGCATCAAAGTGGGTTTCTGATTCTGAATTTAAAATTTGAGTATGATTTGTTTGTGGAGGGCCCTCTTCAACTTAGCTATCCACAAGAAAAGATGAATGGGGTTCATCGATTGATGAGCATCTTTGTCTCCATTTAAGCTAGGGACACTAGGAAAAGCATAAAACCCCCTTTTATCTTTCCTCTGTTTCCTCCTTTTCTAGGTGAGCTTGATGGTTTTTGGAACGAAGTGTAATAAGAATGGAAAAGCACCAAGCTTGTTTCACCATAGATAGTGTGCCATGAACCTCCCACTTACTAATCAAATACGCTTTGTTTATTAAGGGTGTTTTGAGTGAGACATGATTCTCTTCCAGTAATATATGAAGCATAACTTCTATAGATTTTTATAGCAATAGTTTTGCGCTACCACATTAGCTATTCATGTTATAGACAACATATAGTCAACTACTACTTGAGCAATTTGCAGGTATCCAAATGATGGCCAACATATTGAGAGACAAGCATAAAACATGACCAACATGTGCACATGTTTGCATCAGATTATGCAAGAATGTGTGCAAGCACTCGCATGTGTGTGAGCAGTGGGTGCGATCCTCTTGAAAGAAAAAGATCCATAGAGACAAATTTCTTTTGGCAGTGGAGAGTCCATAAATAAAAGTCAAAAGGTATAATCAAACAAATAGTTCTTGAATGAAAAAAGAAAGACTCGCCAGGAAAGCTTAGCTATGAGAACTTTCTCTTCAGAACCTGTATGTCATCCAAATGTACAATAACCAAAAAAAAAGTTCAATCTTTAAAATCACTTTCATTCTTCCACCAATATTTCAGTGAAAAATAAAGGATATAATGATAACTTTCACTGAATTACATGGTCCCAACGATGTCGAGTTTGGGTTTGTAAAAGTATACCTTTTCGTACCATAAAATATTGACCATGTAGATGGCATTTTAGGTTTTACTGCTTGAAATGACAACTTAGAGTTAAATTAACAATTGTGGGCTAAACATTAACATAAAGCAAATCCAAATAACACACGATAAGCGTAATAATTACTGACTCCATGATCCATGAGTGCAAGTTTTTTCTATTGATGAATATAATGGGGTGTGTTACATAGTTCTACAAAAGTGGTACACGTACACCCACATTAAGATGCTCAATACATTTAGGCAATTCAACAAACATGTGGTGTACACTACTAAGAAACCATTTTTTAAACAGCAAACTCAGCATCAATAAATTCAACTCAAAAGATGTATTGTTCAATCATCAATGCAGTAAATCGCGAAAGAATTACTTACTGTGTAAAGATTCCAGTCTGAAAAAAAATTGGCTTTTGGGTCAGGATAAAGAGATTTCACTATTTCGACCGGCTTTCGTATTCGAGTTGGCCAAACCCATGCATCAATCATCATTAACCAAACTCAACTCTCTCTGTACCTTTCCACTGCATGCTTTATCTTGAACATGTCGTGGACACAAGGAATTCGGCTTGTTAACAGCTACAAGCCCAACCCAGAGCCTATCAGTGTGTACGAAGGGAAAGGACATCTTCATAGGCCCAACTAGCTCAGTTTCTTAAAGGACTTGAGTCATTTGGCGATTTGGGTCAATGGGGTTACGATATAAAGTTAGACCCACTTATGTTGATGCTTACAATAGGATATATTTCGCCCCTTGTTGGCAACTTGATATATATATATATATATATATATATATATATATATATATATATTCATTCCAATTTGTCTACTGTCTAGAGATTTACAAGACAATATCTTAATGCGTCTCAAAATCAACGTCATTGATATCTCTTTTGGGGATTTGCATTGTCATTTTGCTGAACCCATTGAAATTCAAATCCCATTGTTGGAGTTCCTCTTGTGCGAAAAAGCAATAGACAAATAATAAATCTGTTTTAATTAAGTAAATAAAATATATATATAGATATATATAAAATTTACATATGTCGACAAAATGTCTATTGTTATAGACCTTCTATTATGTATTATAAAAATTACAAGAATAAAAATTTTTAAAACTCAAATTTTTTTTTCAATATAACGGATATCTTCTTGTATAAACAAGTTAACACATAAAAAAACAAAACAGGTTTAATGGTGAAAAACTTGGGAATAATACCAATGTCTAAAACTGATGGTACTGATGGAATTAAGGTTTCTTATATACGATGGAGTTGAATCTAAAACTTGGCAATAATACCAACGTCTCCTCCTTTGATTTGGTTTGGGTACAATCAACAAGGCCAAATTCAATTGCCAACAGTGTTGAATCAAAGACGTTTATTGGGTAAGCTAGGGCAAGGCTCCCCCTTCAATTTTAGTTTCCAATTCTTTCAATAATATACCCACATGTATTTATATAAAAGTACAAATTTAATAAAATATACATATATAAGATAAATTATATTTACGTCTCATGAGATTTCTAAAATTATACTAATTATCTTTTATTATATATATATATATAAAAGTTAAATTACATTAATCTCTCGTAAGATTTATAAAATTACACTAACTTTCTCAGTATTACCTGACAATATAAAAAAACCATCCTCTAATTAATTTTTTTTTCAAAATACAAAACTACATTTTTCATATTATTTTTTTCAATTTCTTAAATTTTGACCAATTATTTTATTTTCATTTTTTAATTAAATATTGATAAAAACCTTAAATTTATTTTTATATTAAATAAAAATAAGTCATTTACCTTCAATTTGTTTTTAAATAAAACAATAAAAGAAAAATTAAAAAATTGGTCAAAATTGAAAAAATACAAAAATATAAAAATAAAAGGAACAATTTTGTCATTTTGAGAGATTTAGTTAGTTAGTTAGTTAGGTCAGCTTTGAGAGATTTACGAGTAGGAAAAGATCATATTCTCAAATCGGTAACTTTTAAATTATAATAAAATAATTTTATCGTTACATTAAAGACGACCCTCATTTGGTGAGATAATAGGATTAATGTAAATTAAAAAGAGGAAGAAGCAAAGTAGTAGTTTGATTAAAAACAAAACAAGAGCATAAATGACTGGCGCATGCATTAAAAAGTAAGATTTTCCAAAGAAAGCAAGTTGATGAAGTTGTGTAGACTGCGTCAAAGATGCTGCTTCATTTTCGTTCTTACCGTCTAATTTAATTTTGAACACTCCATAAATTAATAACAAGTTGTCTTCTATCTTATATCCAATCTTGCTTCCATATAAACAATATACCATCCCATATAAAAATCTTTTTTTTTTTTTATAATAATATTAAATATAACAAATTTTTTTGTTTATTTTTTTATTATTAAATATCAATGGATGGCACTCGCATTTATTTATTATAGTATATCCTACTAACTTATATTTAGTAGTAAGAAAATTCATTTTTTTTTTCTATTCATAAACCCTTCAACTGCAACAAAGAGACAATGACAGAAATTTCAAATTTTTAATCCAACTATTAAGAAGTTTTAACCTCAAGGTGTAGATAAGATGGACAAGAGAATTGGAATCCTCTTCAATGCCCTTAATGTTCAGTTTCATTATTGTTTTTCTCAGTGCACCGAAAAGGAATCATATTGTAAAAGGTTTTGACTTCAAGTTATTTTTTATTGGGCTGCCTTGTAGGATGTATCCTGATAATTACTTGATGCATGTAGAGGAGAGGCTATACATCGGGTGTTTTAAGAGACCCAAATGGCTCTTAATTAACACTTTTAAAATAAAAACTATCAATTAAATTAAATTAATTTTGGAGGTAACAACGATCAAAATTAACTTTAGTACAAGTAGTTAAAAAAAATATGGTAATGGGTTGTTTAACGAAATGAATGTCCTTAAATAGAACAGAATAACAAAATATGATTTGTGTATCTAATTTCGAATAATTAAAATAAGATTTTATTGAATTAAGTTGAAAGTGATAATGCTGCAATTTTAAAACCACTATGCTTACAAAACATTTTTTTATCTATAAAAATGAAGAATTTAGGAAATCTTTGATACAATTATATGAATAGAATAGGCCAGCAAGGCGATTGGATTTAAAGTAGATTATCGGTAACTCAAATTTAATTAGTCAAAAAAGCTATCCAAACAAGATCCAATCTAATAATTCAAAGTCTCTTAGGAATTGAAGTCTTTTTTATTACTATCACTTGATCTCTGAATACATGTCAATTGTTAAAAGATTTAGGATCATGTTTTGTACGGTAGGTTGAGCATTTTTAAAAAAATTATTCAATTTTTTTTATTTTTTATTTTTATTTGGTATGATTTTATTGAAAACTATTTCAAGTATTCTTTTGAAATATATGAATAATTCATATTTTATTTTATGTCATTTTTATTATATATTTTATTTCATGAAATGAAATAATCATTACATTTTTTACATTATTAAATATGATTTAAGAAATAAGAATCTCGTTGGTATATGAAAACATACTCTTAATAATATTATCCTAATTTAAAATTTATTATTTTAACAAAAAAATTTGAATAACTTCCTTGGAGCCAAACCGACTTATTTACATTCTTACCTCAGGAGTTATGTGCACAGCAGACACAGAGTGACGGACAGTTATTGAGTAATTTCTCCGGCATAAAACGATAAATTGGACCGGGCCGCCTGCAATAAAGCAGTGGCTGCAACAACCTGTCAGGCTGATGATAATTAATTAATTATGATAATATATATATATATATGTTCCTATTTCTTGCACTCCTCGTCCTCGGCCGTTAAAGGTCCCAGAAAATGGGCTGTCGCTTTTGAGGGTTGATTCGAACATTGAACCGTCCGTTTCTTTTAAAGACTCCAACCAGCTAGTGACGTTTAAGGCACAACAACAGCTTTTACCTGTCTGTCCCTCATGGCGGCTCTCTCTTTACCAACATTTATTATCCTCTTCAATATTTTCTTTATGATGCCCATCTTCCTCCTACTATCTCTCAATCTTTTATATATGTGTGTATATATATATATATATATATATAAATATATATATGACAAACACGAATAAAATAATTTGCATGTTTGAACAAATTTTGGGTGGGGATTTTGGTACCGTCAACGCGTTTTGCCATCCCAAATCATGACAAAAACTTGTGGCGGTCCTTTGGATTATGTGCTTGGCATTAATCTTGTTTTATGTTAACATATATTTAATTTATTGTGAAACGTAATCTAATTGTGTCGTTTCAGATTAAGATTGGTTTGTCTGGTGTTGAATCTTCAAAGTTTCCTTTTCTTTCGTCTAATGCTTAGCATTTAGATAGCCACATAGGATGAATGTAGTAGGCATCTTGATTTATTCAAGAAAATATTAAAATTCATCTATATATACAAATAGTATTTAGAAATTTTTTTCTTAAAAAGAGAAGATGAATGTAATTTTTTAAACCAAAAGATCGTTGGCCACCTTTTCTTCTTTTTCTCTCTTTTCATTAATATATATATATATAATTACATTCATAGCTCCAGAAATTTTTAAAAATAATAATTGTTAAGTATTTTTATTTTTGAAATTAAAATTGCTAACTAATAATTCTTGAATCTTTTAATATTATTAATTATAAAAAAGTAGATTATAAAACAGAAAAAAATAATAGAAGATATATAAAAGTAAGGAATGGAATATTTACAATAAGTAGTGCCTTTTAACAGAAACTAAACAATAAAAATTGTACATATCTCTAATTTGTATTCTCTTTTATATTCTTAATATGATGTAACATCATTTGATATTTTAGATGTTACATGAATAAAGTCATAAATATACCATCTGGTGCCAAATTAAATTAGAGATTTTTATCATTATTTTTTTAAAAAAAAAAATTGAGATCCTATTCGAAAGGTATGAGTATCCACTCCTTACTTAATTTACGTGATTTCAATTATTTATTTTCCTAAAATTACCTATAAAAAAATGGTCAAGAGATTTAAAAAAAAAAAAAAGATGAAAAAAGAGAAAGGAAAAGCAACCAAAGGGGATGGAAATTTTCTAGTGGTTGACTTCTTAAGTATTTTACAAGATATTTTTAAAAAGAGTACACCATTCTCATTTAGTGAAAGTACCCACTAACAAATTAAGAAGGAAAGGAATGTTTGGGTAGTGGTAGATATATTGGTACAATTATAATTGATCAACTACTTCAATTCTATTTATTAGTATATATCTTAACAAGGAAGGAGGGAGTTGGGAAACATTAGAGTTGGGATCCACTGCACTTGAATGTGTGTGGTAACCTATCAAATCAACCACATCACCATACAAATGTAGAATTTCAATCATTTCATCTAGAAAAGAGTGCTCAAGGTATCTTATAAGGTATGAACATGTCCTTTTCCAATTGATAATGAGTTCATGATCATATAGCTCCTAAATTGTCACATGCCACAATTTGGTCACTAAGAAATAGCCTAGAGAATTAAGGTCCTTACCAATCTTAAAACAAATAATATACTTTAACAAATGTTTGATGTGCCAAATTGTTTGTATAAATTTATTCTGTATGATAAAATAAAAAAATAATCGTGAAAAGAATTATAAAAACTTAATTTAATATGCACAAGTACGTGTAAATTAATACAAAATATTTTATATTACATAAATATATATATATATAATTATAAGTGAATAAATTCATAAAATTATGAAAGTATCACCTATTAAAAATAAGATTGGAAAAAATTAATTAAGATTGAAAGGACAAAATTTAAAACTATACAAATAAAAAGAAGAAATGATTTATTTAAGAGTAAAAGTAAGAAAAGGTAAGGACTAAAATTAATTGGAATTAAAATGGTCAAAAAAAAAAATACAAGGGTACTATTTAACTTTAAAAAAAAATGACAAAATATCATTCACATGACTAATTTAAACAGTTGAGATAAGTTCTTATCAAATTAAATTGACTAGATTGATGTGTCAGGACATTAATAGAGACTTCCCAACCACAATCCTCACATTGGACACCTTCCACGTAGTTTGAAAATTTCTTAAAAAATAATCTTCAAATCTTAGATGTTGTTTATAAATTCTCTAAAAATAAATTGCATCGAGATCACTTTCATTAATTTATTAGTTTTCAGAAAAATTATTTTCTCTTTGATATGATTTTATTTGAATTTAATTATTTTTTAAAAACATGTGACATATTAAATAGTAAAAAATTATAACAAATTCATCTATATTCTATTGAATTGGTTTTGGTTGTGTTGGATAGACGATTACATCACTCGTTTGACTATTTTTACATTTTAAATAGATTTTTAAGATAAATAATTGTTTGTTTGTATTTTTTGAAACGTCTGTTTAAATATTTTAAAAATCAGAATAGACGTTTTAGAATTAATTTCTCTTTGATATGATTTTATTTGAATTTAATTATTTTTTAAAAACATGCGACATATTAAATAGTAAAAAATTATAACAAATTTATCTATATTCTATTGAATTGGTTTTGGTTGTGTTGGATAGACGATTCCATCACTCGTTTGACTATTTTTACATTTTAAATAGATTTTTAAGATAAATAATTGTTTGTTTGTATTTTTCGAAACGTCTGTTTAAATATTTTAAAAATCAGAATAAACGTTTTAGAAAAATATTAATAAATAATTATTTTCGAAATGCTCATTTCTTAAACTTCATTTTTCATCACTCATTTAAACGGACATTTATTCTTTCTCAAACAAATTTTCAAAATTTAAAAACAGCTAATTACTCTTTAAAAAATAGATAATATATAAAAGGAATTGTATAGACACATTGGAATATTGAACACTAAGATTAAAACCACAAAAACTCTCTTCTCTAGTTTTTTTCTACATAAGAAAATAATAATAATAAACGTTTTGCAATCCAAATATAATTTAAAGCCAAAACAAGCTATTCTTTTTTGGGGGCTGTCGGTGATGCAATATTTGCAAATGTGACATTAGCAATCCTCGCCGGATTATTATACTATTTTTGTATATCTACAAATTCGATATATCGAGGAAAGGGTTCACATAAGAGAGAGAGATACACAGGGAGAGACAAATCGGAGAGTCTTACCAGAAAAAGGAACAAAGAGAAAGTTGAAAATGGCCTTTCACCGGCCGACCCAAATCCAAAAGCCTATGGCCTGCCACTACTACTGCCTCTCAATACCAGTCACAATGGCCGAAAACCTCCCCCATTCTCTCTCTCCTCTTTCTACATAACTCCCTTTCCTTCTTCCTCTTTCAATCTCTCTAACTTTCCATCGCCGGAGACCCAGAAACCAGACAACAGGAGTCAAGAGAGCTGTGCTTGCAGTGCTTGTCCATCCCTTCGACAAATGGGTTTTGTTGAGTCCATGTTTTTAGTCTCTTCCGGTTCCAACACCGCCGCGGTGGCGGCCGCGGCCGTGGCCGCTACGTGCAATGACCAAACTGCCCTCGTTCCCAAAGAGGTACCATCGGACCATTACTTTGTAAATCGAAGGTTGTTTTGGGGGATTTACAGAAGAGGCTTACAATGTAGCTCTCTGTGAACCCCCTTCCCCATCTCATTGCGTGGAAAAAGGCAGACAGGATGGAGCCAGGCATTATATATAAAAATCTATATATATATATATATATATATATATATATATATATATATATAGTTTCACTCACAAAACTCGGATACCCCCTTTATTACTTTTATGGGTTTTTTTTCCCCTTTTTATGTCATTTTATTTTAAAACTTTCCCATGATTTTAGAGGAGGAGGATAGGCAATCGGTTCGTCACTGATCATGGTAAATGTCGAAGAGAGCAAATGTATGAAGCATCTCAATGGTGCCATGTGTTTGCAAAATGTCGTACTTTATGATCATCATGATATTGATGATGATTTATGCTTTTCCCCAATTTTCCATAGATATATAAATGCATAGTTGGCCTCTATTTGATTTTTTGCCCATCTTGTTAGATTTTTTTTTATTGTTTATTTTGATGTTTTGAGCCAGATGAAGAATATGGAATATGTGGGCGGTTTCCATTTTCACTATTTGCTCCTCTTCTTGCTCACTGGAGTCAAATAGGGAATGGTCTAACTGCCGGAATGGTCTTCAATAGAATGGAATGGAATGGTGAGACATGGTTTATGTAGCCAAGCCCAAATTGAGATAAGACTTCGTTGAATTGAGTCCAGTATTATTTGGTTTTTTTTTAAAAAAAATTGATATATGTACTGTAAAATTGGGTTCATATTGTCTACAAGTGCAGGCATGCCTGCATATTTGTTAGATTAAGAGGGTATGAGTGGTCCTTATCAGCTTATACTATGGGCATGACTTTGATTTGATTTCTAAGGACTGTTCAGTTTTCATTTTTCATACCTAGTGTTTTTGAATGTGGAATGAAAGCTAATAAAAAAGGGCTACATCTATGAACTTCACATTGTTTATTGTTTGTTCTATTTTTAACCTCATTGTAATCCAAGACGATCTAATATGGTAGTGGTACAGATGACGTTAGCAAAAGATGAACCTTTTGTTTGTATTTCTGGTAAATCATTCAAAGGCTGAGGCCGATCCCTTTCAATATTTTGCATGAGAAATTTCTCTGTTTTCAATTATGCAATTGTGCCCATTACTTTGTACACTGCACTCTTTTGAGCACTGAGCTTGCAATCCATCTTCTTCTTTTTTTGGGAAAAGTGAGGTTGTAATATATCTTTAGCTTGTATGAAATAGAGCTGCCCTTGATAAACTCTAGAAATAGCCAAACATGAAACCAATTCCAAGCTGAGCACTAGTTGAACTCTCACGTATTTTGATGTTCATTTCCTCAACCTTCCACATGTAAAATTCACTTGCCTTTTGGCTAAGTTCTATTGTACTATATATTTTTATCAGTTGAATAAACTTCATGGAGTTGAACTGATCTTGCAGTTTTACACCTCTAGTATTGAGAAACTTTGCTCGATTAGGTTCACATTTGGAGTGACCCAACTGTGACCTGAAATTGAACTTAGAACTTTAAGACAAAAGGATCCTCAAATTTGATTCCGTTATCACCATGAACATTATGAGGAACACTCTTCATAGTTTGAGACAAAATGACTTCTAAGGAGAATTAATAGTCTTGATCTTATTCTATTTTAGTTTACCTTTAATCTATCAAAAATCTTAACTGGTATGTTAAGATTCAACCGCCAAAGCCCTCAGTGGCCAAGTGGCTTCTCGTGTCTCTCCTTATAGGAGAGTCCACGGTTTCGAATCTCCTCAAAGTTGGAGTGTGTGGTATTATGTTGATTTTCCAGCTATGATTGGGGTTGTTGGTGGTATTGTTGATGTTCTAACAGTGGACTGGACCTGTTTGTAAATTGTAGTTGTAAATTGATACTCCTTCTTCGACCCATCTTTGCCAAGTTTTAGAGTCTGATGGCCTTGCTTCAACTCCCAATCTTCATTGCCCAGGAATTCTTGTTGGCTCGACTCTTTCAAGCTGGGATGATCATGCCCTGTCAAATTCCTGATCCAAGGTAAGGTGAACCAGTTCACAAACTGTTTTTTGATATTCTTTTCTAGTTGATGGAGGTATTAGGGCCATGCTTGCAGGTAAGGTTAATTTTCTTAATTTTTAAATTTTAAATTTGTGAGGCTTTGGGAAATAAATATCTGAATCTGATAGGAAGTGAATGTTTTTGTACATCAAATTAATGAGGATAACTTACAATCTGCTTTATGAATTCTTGAAAGTGAATTTTGATTAGTATTGAGCTCTTAATATCAAATGATTATATTTAATTTCTTAGAAGATTACATTAAAGTGCATTTGGATTATTATTAAGCTCTTACTGGTTCTCTTTTCATTCTTTCTTATTTTGGCTACGTTGTATTTGTGAAAATCATTTCTTGGTGGAAATACAGAATTTTAAGCATTCATTTGCAAGAAATCACTAGTTTCTGGGTGCAAAGTCTTTAAAATGACTTGTGAAAGTCAATCAACATGAATAGTGCATTGAAGAAAATTGCAACCATCTCAAAATTTGTGAAGAAGTAAAGAAAACCGAAAATTGACCCCATATCAATACTACCATTTTTTTCACGTGGTTCCATTTGTGATCATGGAGTTTTACCTTTGAAGTGTTAAAATCCTGTCTAAACACAACAGAAAGAACTACATAAACACTGTGCATCATCACCCTTGAAACTTTTGTTAAAACTGTTTTGCTATTTTTATCCTCTATTAAAGGATGAAAATGTGCAGCAAAATGAGAAGCATGTAGATTGCTATACCTTTTGCCGTGAGGGTACCTTAACGAATGAATGTGGGACATACATTTGAATGTTCACTGGGGTTAGTAGGAAGTCTTTTGATGAGTGATGTGAACAAACAGCGAGCGAATCCATCCATGGGTTTTTGAACCCGAGTAAACAAACAGCGAATCCATCCATGGGTGTTTGAACCCGAGTATATATTTTTGTTATGCACTGCACTCAGCAAGGAATGGTTCTGCTGTATACTTCACCATAATTATAAGTGGAATATTAGAGTCAAACCACACAACACAAATATTTATCATGAACAAGATACCAGAAATAATATATACTATAAAACATGCTGAAATAAACAAAAGGAAACATATCTCTATTGTTATGCACAAATATAATCAGCTTATTGTTAAATTCGAAATGCAAATGTTTATAGTTTATCAAAATTTCATTGAAAATGTAAATCCCTTCCATTTGGCTTTATTCGTCGCTACGGTGCCATGTGAGGTTGCACTGTGGTTGATGCTTTAAATTCTTTTCAAGCCAGTGCCCTTCACATTTCAATTTTATCACCGTCCCAGCTTCTGCACAAGCTGGTTCTCAATTTCCATTCTCTTCTTCATTAACAAAGCATACTTGGTGACAAGTTCTCTCTCTCCAGCAGTAACTGAAAGCTTGCAGCCAAGAGATGTGTTCTCCAACTTGTCTGTGTACATGCACGAGATGGGCACAAAACTGCCCCTTTTGTGGCACAACCAACCATGAGCAGCTCTCAATGCAGCTCCCAGGGAAGCCGAGTCTGCCGAGCAAGTACAAAGGTTTTGCCATCAGAAAGGCAACACGAAACTTAAACATAATTCATACAAATCATTTAACAAAAGACTTGTTTGAGTAGTGGTAGATGAAAATAGTATCAGACCAGGAACTGAAACAAAGCTGCAGGTGGCTCAAAATATTTTACTCACTCATAAAACCTGAAAGGGTAATTATAATGACTTCTTACCCGGTCTTTGAACTGTACAGACATCACAACCAAAAATGGAAGCTATTGAGCTAAGAATGTCTTTATTTGCGGATGCACCACCAGTAGCTATTATTCGTTTTGGAGGAGAAGGCATCCCAAATCTTTCAGCATGAGCTCGCATAGATAGAAACTGCCCCTCTATCAGTGCTCGAACCTGCAATTAAATTTGTTTAATGTTAAGGAAATAGCACATGCCTAGGATCTCATCTGCCTCGTGCAAACAAACTTTATCCAAGACAACTAACCTCAGAAGGAGGATCAAATTCCTCCACTTCATGTTCACTTAGGTCATCTGAAGTGTTCCCATTGAAATTCTTCAGAATGTAACGGTGGAAACCAACTGCATGCAAACACGAATTTTAGTTTTTAGTTGATAATTCTTGAAATAATTAAAATAAAGAATACATGGTCAAGATCATCTAGAAATCTGGACCTAAAAATCAATTAATGGATCAGACTGGACATTCCATGGGTGCCACTGAGCAAGCCTTGTGCAACAATTATTGCCCCCACTAAATTACCCTCTTCTGTATAGTTCTAAAATTCTCTATTGGTCTATTTGGTGGCATTAACTTTATTTTTTATAGAACTGATGTTACTATTATACAGCACAAATAATCTAATAGGCTAGAGAGAACCGTAAGTGTCAGGCCGATTTTATCTACAATAATATCCAAGTAGAAACCACTAACATATGAATCATGATACCCTTATGTGTCATATGATACAAGTAGTTTAAAGGGTAGAAATGAATGCAACACCTTGTTCAGTATTCATTATTAAGAGGGAAATTTTTTGCCAGACAACCTCTAAAACACTTTGGAATCAAAACCTATTAACCCACCTGGTAGGGGAGGAAGTATTTCATGCTCCTTGTAGTAAAACCCTATCTTTCCACCTACAGCATAGTTAAATATGAGAAATCACTAATATAGAAAACAGCTAATACATAAACTAATTGAAAGAAAATATTTTCAAACCATTTAGAGGAGGCGTTTGCTGCAGAAATGTATTGAAAACTTCCCAAGATTTATTTGCGCACCAATTGCGCACATCTATCAAGATTGTGGCCAAGGGTCAGCAGAAGGAATTTTCAGATATTTCTTTCTTAAAATTGATAAAATTATTATCAAATATGGGGTAGTACCTTCACGAGTCAGAGATCCATTCTTATAGCATAACATTACCATGTAGCCTTGTGTATCCACAGGATTAGGAAAGACATGCCCTTCTAACCTTGGTTGTGGATCATTGGTAATCCCAAAGACCTGATTGATGAGCATGAGAAATTACGCATGAATTACCTAGGTTCAAATCAAATTTCATGATAAACAGAACTAAGCCAAATAAAAGATATTCAAGTTCCATTCAAGACTTTGTAAGAGACAACATAAATTTAAATGATAACTGCATTGACAAATGGACATACAAGTTAGATGTCCCTAAATAAGGCTGGTAATCAATCCAATTACTCATGAACAGCTTGAGCTTCATTTGTTATTTAGCTAGTACAAGTTTGACCAGCAGAAAAATTAGCCATTAGTCAGGCTCAAGCTTCAGTCACTAGCCCATTTGCTTAGCAAGCCAAATTTGAGCAAAAACCAAGGCTACACAGCAGTAGGACCTCAAGGTGAGCATGCCATGTGCAAGTTATACAAATAATTGAGGAAGTCTTCAGAATATCAAAGTTTGACTGGTGTCTGTATAGGGGTTCAAGTATGGGATTTAAACACAAATATGAATGGCAGATTAGTTCAATGAATGTGTTCTGTCAGGCCCATTAGCAACATTCAAACTTGGTTGAGCACAAAAATAATATCATAGATGGACTAGAAAAAAAAAAAACACAAGTGAAAGATAATTACAATCAGAAGTACAAAGATCAGTTCTAAGGCAGAAGTACACAGGTAAGAAAATTAAGATCGTATATATTTTAACTTACAGTGTCACTAGTGCCGAGACTAATTGCCAGATCCCCTGGAGTGTTGAGGGTCAAACCTACAGGTTCAAAATGCCTTTGTTCATATGAAAGTTAAAGAATGTGATGGTTAGGGTGACACAGCACTCTAAGATTAGAAGTGTTACAACTCATAATGGAAGAAAAAGAAATCAGAAGCCGAATCTTTCTGAAGCGGTTAAAGGATGGAAACCAATTACAAACTTTGGTAGCATGAAAAATATTGCTTTTTGCAAAGCTGTGCAATAGAGGCAACTCAGTAATTTATTGCCCAAGGAATCACTGGTACATAAGGATGTGGATGACTAGCAATTAAGGGGTAAAAATGCTGCAGGTCTAATTTTCCAAAGAAAGAGATGGAACATGCATAAATGCAACAAGAATAGGGAAAATTAGCATACTAATGATTAAGTAACGTGATGACACAATGAATAATCGCTATAGCTCAGATTGCATCCATCATAAACTAATCGCAAATCCAAGTGAATGAGTGACATACAGGAATTGTGATAAAGAAATTATTATCAAAGAATATGTAATGTAAAGAGTTACAAGCTAAAAAAAATTACCAGCTAGGCTGTTGGGATTGTCTCCTGACCAGTGAACAACCAAACAGTTCTTGTTAAAGTGGAACCTGAAAGCAGTTTAAGGCCGTCAATCTCATTCTATCCAGACAGAAAAAAGTAAGTATCCATGAACAAGACAACGAATTCTAAAAGGAACCTCAATATAGAAATTGATATTAGAGCCAGAGTGTACATAATTAATACTGTTCTGCATAGAAATTGTGGCATGTGAGATTCAGGATCTCACGAGCTTTTTAACTGCAATCATTATAGTTAGCTTACCAGCTACTCATTCAATGAATCAATATGGTATATGACATGTACACATGCACCAAACCTGGTTTCAACATATCCAAGTAAATAATGCAGTTATATCAGATTATATATCTAAAATTATATTTAAGATTGGCTCGAATGATAATGTGAGGTACATGTCTTGTACAGGTCTTCATGTGCTATGTGAGTCGCATGTTGTGCACATTCCTGTTGCAAATCTGTATTAGGCTTTAAAAAAATTAGGGAATATGTAATTCACCTGCACTCTTTGTAGTTTATATATAATTAGCCCTTCACTTCCAAGAGTATATTTTAGAAGCGGGATGATATGAATGTTGCAGCGAACTCCATAGACCATAACAACCATTACCTTCGGATGGTGGCTTCACTCAGTATATATGTGCAGAGAACATCTATACACAGTTGTTTACTTGTATATGTGTGTGCATTGGGTGTATCTAGTAGTATCTCCACCTTCATTAAGGAAATGTGCGGATTTCAAGTCCCGGTTGGAGGATATAGAAAATATCCTTTTTTTTCATTAAGGAAATGTTACTCAGCCTCTCCTTTTTTTTTATATTGGAGGATATACATATGATGTATCAGGTTATGGAATCATACAAAATGATGTTTTCCTTTCTTCTTCCACAATTTTTAGTTCATGCTAAAAATCATGTCCCATTATGTCATTACTAAAGAATAATATTTACATGTTCATTGTGAATCCAATCATAACTCACTTAAGTCCAACTGAAGCAAGAGATCATCATAGTCCATAGACATTATCAATTCACAAAAATTGTATCACTGACCTCTCCACAAAATAGGGAGCAATAACTCCAGCTACAGCATGTGCAGGAGCTAATTGTCCAAGTTTTCCCTCCAAACCTGGTGCAGTGGCCTGTAATAAACATAAACAGTCTTAACATCAAGTGAACAAGAAATGCAAGATTGTTCATTTAACAAGAAGAAACATGCAATTGATTCAATTTAAAAAGGATCATGATATTGATTCTGAAAATAGTCTTAACAAACCTCCAGAACTACTTTAGACCAAGCTCTTTGCCTAATGTCCATCAAGTTCATCCCTGCACCATCAGTTTCATCAATACAAGCATAAGCCCCAACCAATACAGATGCCATGAAGGAGCTAACGAGGGAAATCCTCTCCGTATTGTGATAAATTTCTGGCTGTGTCTCGAATATCTTTCGAATTTGCGGCCCAGTGAACCTCTCATAAGCACGTGACCCAGTAAGTCTAGATAACTCCAGTGCACCTCCAACAGCTTTCTCAATCTCTTTGCACTGTTCCGTGGTGCTGCTGTCCATCCAAATTGGTGATTCCTTCGTTGAAAAGGCATCAACAAGTTGATCCACCAATGGCTTTTTTGGGTCCAGTGATGATAATTTTGCAGAACCGCCATTCTTCCAATACACACTACCATGTTGCTGTCCGCTACCAGAAACAGCAGCAATCTTTCCAAAATCTAATTTCGATTTCTCCAGCCTCCGAAGTATGAGATCCAACGCTTCTACCCACATCAAAGTGGGTGAAACAATTCGGCCGTTAACCGATGGGTCTCGGTAGACACCATCTTTTGTTTTGTAATGGGGCAATTCAGAATCGAAATTAACAATCTCTGAAGTAACAATGTTGAAATTGGAATCTAAAACGGTCGCCTTCAATGACCTAAGCAATCAAAGTTTTATCTAATTCAGTTAATGGTTCAAAATTTGGTACTAAATTCCGAAGGATTAGGATATCTAAATAGTACCCAATTCATAACAGTACAATACCAATACATAAAAGTAAAAAAAACCTGATTTGATTAGAAATGAATCTGATCATATCAATAAAACCCATAAAATCAAACAAGCCAAACTCACAAATTTGAGATATTGGGTAATTGAAATTTGTTAACCCGCATTGAATGATCGAACAGAGACTTACTGAGTAGAGCTATCGAATCCAAGGAAAAGAGAGTCGTGTGGGAGAGAGCAGTCTTCCATTAGACCAATCAGAGCTATCACAATAAAAAAAAATTGAAGCAGAAGAAATTGGAACAGCTTCCTTTGTGTTTCACCGCACAGTGTGCATATATACACACAGATAGATACAGGAGTTGTTGGTTTCGGATAAGTAATTAAGAGATTTGGATAAATATGAAGATCTTAAAATAGTCCATCCAAGCCAATATAATCCCATTTCAGTAGATGCATTACTTTGCCAAGAAATTTGAAAATATGTTTCGGATTAACTTCTCTCACATTTATGATTTGGAAAATACTTCCTTTCCATATTCCTATCATAAATGATTTGGCAAAATTAAATTACATAATTTAAAATATTAATGATAATTTAATAACATATTAATATCAAATTATTTGAGATAAAAATTAGTATAATAAATTACATGAACTTCTTCTTCTGAAATTTTAAATAATAATAATTTTTTTAAATGATATTAACTTTACAAAAACCTCTGCTTCTCACCTTTTTTTTTTCAATAACAAAAGTATCGCTTTTATTTTTATTTTTCTATTTTTAAAATTTTGATTTTTTTCTAACTTTTTTTTTCAAATAAATATTAATTAAAATTTTCTTTGACTAACAAATATAAATTATTTATCTTAAATTTTTTTTATATAAAATACAAATTTGTTTAGAAAAAAAGGTCAAAATTGAAAAAATGTAAAAAAAAAAAATTAAAAGGGGCACTTTCGTTTGATTTTTTGTTTTAAATATGGCTGGAAGGAAGATTTTTACAGTTTGTTAAAAAAAATAAGGGAGGTCATTGTCAGTTTGGAAACTTAAGGAGAGATTTTTATAATTGTCATAAAACTTAAAAAAAAATTAGTACAATTTAGTAATACAATTTTGAAAAAATGTAACATTATTCTTGTGATTTATTCGAATTTTGAAATATACCCTTCATCACCTTAATGCCCCGAAGATAAATATACGCTATAGTGGATATGATTTATGATAGGAAAATAATATGTTTCTCAAATATTTATCTCAAATGATATGACACAGTAATATTGACAGTACATTAAGACATGTAGTTATTGTGCCACATTGAGACCTTACAATGCCATTGCCACATCACTTGGAATAGAATTTTTAATGCCACTGTCACGCCCAGGCCGAGGCCCATAGCCCAAAGGTATGATATTTAAACTAAGTTAAACTAAAATTATTAAATTAATTAAAATATTTAACTAGATTTTAATAGTAAAAGATATATAAGTTTAAGTGTGGAAATCGATTAAGGATAACAAATATGAGAGTTTCTAAAAGCCAAGATTTAAAAAAAAAATTTGAAAGAGTCCGTCTTAATTATTGGCTAGTTTTGCCTTTCATGCCAACCTGATAATCCATGTACATCCATTATATAATTCAATACATACGTCATTTCATCTCTTTTCATCCTACTTAGCATACACTATAATACATATATATATATATATATATCAATATATGAAATTCATTTCTAAGTTACTACGTCATGTCTCAAAACACATATCAATCTCATTTACATATCCCAAGAAATATACGAAATCCATACTACATGTCTAACAAAGAAAAAATGGAGAACACTTCATGAACATCATAGTATGTCTTCGTATACATCAAGTAAGCTCAAAAGGAAGAGGCACATCAAGCCTATCAACATGTACTTCTCAAGACGCGGGATCCATCCCAATACCTGCATCTGGTAGGGGTTAGTACCCCAGTAGGATAACTAAAACAAACGAAAAGTGAACGTTGCATAAAAGTGTATGCTTGTGCTCAGTGGGTGGCATGCTATGACAATTTATAATCAATTAAGCATATACAGAATCCATATTTGTCTCATTACGTTTTATGACATTTACTTAAGTTCTACTTGAGTTCATTCAAACAACAACCAAATTCTTAAATCTCTAGGTTTTATTAAAAACTCCAAAAAAATACCAAAATCCTAATTCACCACCCATGAAGTATTCACCTCGCCTCCGATATAGCAAAACATGGTTTCACATGCTACTAACCTGTAGGCAACTATAACATGTACCACCGCGCGGGACACTCGACTCAACCGTCGAAACTCAGATATACATATTCACAACTCAATCCACACCGTAACATTTCGAGTACTCACATCATCTCATAAGCACACAAAACGCGTTCTAAACCAACACCCTTGGTTCTTTTCAATCTCACTCATTATTTAATCATTTCAAAGATTTTTCTCAATAGTTTTTCTATGTACAAAACAAATAATTAATTTTTTTTTTATTTTTTTATTTTTTATAATCTCACTCCACACTCCTCACAAGTTTGAGTGGTAACAATATTATTTAATAAAAATACATGCTTAGGGTCCCAACAACCCTAATATAAACATAAATTTCAATTTGAGAATGCATAGACATGCTTTACATACATATTAATTAACAAAATTGAAATCTAACACACAACATGGCAATCCTAGCATGCTTTTATGAATGAATGTCCTCTAGTAACCTATTCATTCATATTTCATAAGTTTTAGAAACCCTACCTCACTTTTGTATAATTTTGGCAAAGTTTTCTTTGATTTTTTTTTTTCCTGTTAAATTGCTCAAAATCAAGAAAAAATGTAGTAGATCTCGACCTCCATGAAAGCCCGAGTGACTTGCCAAATTTTCTCCCTTTTTCTTTTTCCTTTTTTTTTTTCTTTTTTTCTTCTCTTCTTCTCCACGTCTCTGTCTTCTGGAATGTGAGTGTGTGTGTTTTGTGTGAGCTATGTGTTTTTAAAAGTAAATAGGGTGTGGTTGACTTTCAACCACACCTTTGCCCCCCCCCCCCCTTTTTTTTTTTTTTTTATCCTTACATAAACCACCGCCACACACATTCACTTCTTCTTCTTCTCTTTTTCAACCTAATTGTCTTGTACATTATTTTATTTCCTACCCATATACATGTACTCACTTAAATTTTTGTTGGACAGATTTTATACCTCAATTAATTTAATTAGTTAATTTGTTCTAAAAAAATTATTTATTCTTTTTAATAAAAAAAAATTTACGGATCTTTTTATTCTCCCCCCCTTAGAAAAATTTCGTTCTCGAAATTTAGGATATACCTGAAATAATAAATAAGTCGGGATATCTAGTGCGTAGCTTATTCTCTCTCTCCCATGTAGCCTCTTTTACACCGTGATGTCTCCACAACACCTTGACTAGTGGAATAGTCTTGCCTCGCAAGACTTGTACCCTAGTATCCAAGATACGAATTAGACGCTCCTCATATGAAACATCGCTCTCCAGATCTGACTCTACCCAATCCAAAACGTGTGAAGGATCTGGCTGATATTTGCGAAGCATCGAAACGTGAAAAACATCATGAACCCCAAAAAGCTGTGGTGGTAATCCCAACCGATATGCAACCTCCCCAATCCTACCAAGGATTTTGAAAGGACCTATGTACCTTGGAGCTAACTTCCCTCCTCGGCCAAATCTAGTCAGGCCCTTCCATCGAGCAACTTTAAGAAAGACATGATCTCCCACATTGAATGATAGAGGTGAACGCCTCTTATTCGCATAGCTTTTCTATCTGCTCTATGTTATGAGAAGTCGTTATCGTTGATGCAAATCATAGCATAACTTCAAGGGATCTAGTTCAAGTCCTAATTAGGCTGATTACAAGAGCACGAGCAAGGAAGTTTAAAGATGTACTCAACGGACTGATTCAAAAGGCATGGACTCAAGCAAATTCGTGGAGGCCCATTGAACATGATCCACGTGAGCAACAAAGATTAATCAACATGATTCAAGTTCTAGAAGAATCTGGCCAAGACTAAGCGTAAATTGGCATGTTTAAGAATATTCCTTTTTTTTGGGTCTGATTGTAAGGCTTGCATGCCATTTACTTTCTTTTTATTTGTTTTTGAATTTTATTTACTTCCTTTTTCTATTTTAGTCATGTGATCAGTCAATTGAAAGGCTGATTGTCTTTTCCTTTTAGGCAAGCCTTAATTAGAAAACTATTTTTAGGAATTTTATTTTTTCCTTGTAATGGCCAGCCTTTTAAATAGGCATCTAATCAATGAAAGGAGGCAGATCATTATTCAATAAATTGTGAGAGTATTTTCTCTGCAGTTCTTTAAAGAACTATCTGAACTTATCGAAATTTTTCGTGGCGTTCACCAACGACTTATCAAACAGATTTTCCACCACCGTTTCTGGCATCTTTATTATAAAAAGGTTCTTGTTTCGCAATAAACAACGGGTTGAGGTCATATATACCGAAGTTCTTGTTTGTCGTAAACAACGGGTCGAGGTCTATCATTCAAATCTGATCGTAGAATGATCTTGGGTTCCTTTTCGTTGTCGGATCTCATTATCTTGGCGGGATTCGCATCATTTGGTATCAGAGCTCAGACTCCAAATCAGGTCTGATTTATCCTTTAAATTCTTGCATTAGATCTTATTCTTTTCTTTCTTTCGTAAAACCAAAAAAAAAATCAAAGCCGCGTCCTTTAAGCCACTACTATTTTTCTGCTTTTTTTTTTTTTTTTTCTGCGTTGCAGCGCTGCTGCTTCATCTATTTTTCTTCCTCTTGGTCCGACGCTGCACTGATCTTATTTTTTGTCTTAGAATTCATGATTGAAAAAAAAAAAAAACAAGATTGTGTCGCAACAGCCCTACAATGCGACACTGGTTCTCCAAAAAAAAAATTTTGCGCTGCACGTTCTGGTTCTGTCCAGCCGCCGCTTCTGTTTTGCTTTTTTTTCCCTGCGCCGCAGCCCAACTTTTTTTTCTTCTTTTCTTTCTTTTCTCTCTCTTCCCTTCCCAGCCGCTAGGTCAAAGTTGCCTTTTCTTTTTTTAAATTTTTTTTTTCTTTCTTTTCCTTTCTTGTTCTTTTGCCAGCCGTTTTTCTTGACTTTGCTTTTCTCTTCTTTTCTTTTTTCTTTTTCACTTTAGCCGTAAGCCCCCTTTCTTGACAAAAAAATAAACAAAAAGAAAAGTCAAGAAAGTGAATTCTTGGTTGCTAAAAAAAAAAAAAAAGAGAGTACAAAAAAAAAAGAGTACAAAATTGTTTGTTTTCATCCATTTTGGTTCCAAATAAGCCCGAAAATCTAGTCAGTTGTGTTCCTTGTATTCTTGCTTTTAAAACCTGAAATTCCTTGATGAGCTCTTGGTGAATTGTTGCTGGAAATTTTGAATATTATTTGTTTAGTTTCAAAAGAACTACAAGAGAATTATCGAGTGAAAAAAGGCAAGAGTGGTGAGAACATTAGAAGGGTAAAAGCCACATATTTTTGAGTGAAACACGAGTGTAGAGTGATTCACATTCTTGAGTGTAAACACGTAAGGGAGAGAATTGTGAGGTCCTTTCCTTCTAACTTTGTTTTGCAAAAATCATGTCTCATAACAGTGCTAAGAGCATTGCTGAAGATGCTATGACACTGGCTGATCCGAAAGTGTTTATGGAGGCCATGCTAAGTGAGATGCGGCGTGTGATGAGGGTGGAACTGGAGCAGGTTCACGAACGGATAAATCAGATGGAGAGTGCACATGAGAGTTAGCCACAAAACGTCCCTAATCTGCGTAGAAGGGAAAGAGTTCAACCAAGGGAAGTGAGGGTTGAAAATGAAGAGCCTTACAGGGCTAGTTTTGATGAAGAAGATGATCGGGATTCTGTTGTTGGTAATATGAGGCATGGAGGGTGGTTTAGAGAAGTCCGGAATCGGGAAGATAACAACTTGGGTGGTATTAAGATGAAGATTCCGTCATTTCAAGGTAGATCCATTCCTAAAGCATACCTTGAGTGGGAGAAGAAGATAGAGTTCGTATTTGACTGCCACAACTATTTCGAAGCAAAGAAGGTAAAATTAGCTATGATTGAATTTTCTGACTATGCTATTACTTGGTCAGACCAACTTGTTATAAACAGGAGACGAAATAGAGAACGTCCAATAGAGACATGGGAGGAGATGAAAACGGTGATGAAAAAGTGGTTTGTTCCAAGTTATTACTACCAAGAGTTGTACAAAAAGCTACAAGGTCTTAGACAGGGAAGCCGGAGTGTAGAGGATTACTACAAGGAGATGGAGATTACTATGATCCGAGCTAATATTGAGGAAGATCGAGAGGCTACAATGGCTTGGTTTTTACTTGGATTAAACCGAAAAATCCAAGATAAGGTAGAGATGCAACATTATGTGGAGTTGGAAGATATGGTGCACATGGCCATCAAAGTGGAGCAACAACTCAAAAGGAGGGGTGGGTCACATGTAGCCCATGACTTCAGTTCTACCTCTTAGAAACCGAGCTCTACCAAGCAAATGGACAAGTCACAAGAGTCCAAATCCGAGCCCAAGTCCGCGAACACCAGCCACATTCCTCAAGGTAAAATCGACACTTCTACCTCTAGGAATCGTGACATTAAATGTTTTAAATGTCAATGTAGGGGACACATAGCCAGTCAATGTCCAAACAAGCAGGTCATGGTGTTGCAAGACAATGGAGAAATTGTGATCGACAATGAAGCTTCCGACACCAACGACATGCCACCATTGGAGGACGTTTCTGTGGAGGAATATTTAGCCCCTAATGCATTGACATTGGTGGCGATGAGGGCATTGAGCTTGCAAGTAAAAAAAGTTGATGAAGTGCAGCGGGAGAACATCTTTCACACTAGATGTTATGTCAAGGACAAGGTATGTAGTGTGATTATTGATGGTGGTAGTTGTACTAATGTTGCAAGCACAATTATGGTGGAGAAATTGGGACTACCCGTGTTAAAGCACTCTAGACCTTACAAGTTGCAATGGTTGAATGATAGTGGTGAGATATGGGTGAACAACTAGGTGTTAATTGCCTTTCGAATCGGTAAATACGAAGATGAAGTGTTGTGTGATGTAGTACCGATGCAAGCAGGACACTTATTGCTAGGGCGTCCATGGCAGTTTGATAGGCATGTGAAACATGCTGGCTTTACGAACAAATACTCCTTTGTACTTAATCAATGATCAATCACTCTTGTACCATTGACACCGCAGCAAGTATATGAGGATCAAGTGAGATTGCAAAAAGAGAGTGATCAAAAGAAAGAGAGTGAACAAAAGAAAAAGAATGAAAATCAGAGAGAGGCCAAGAAAAATGAGAAAGAAAAAAAAATCAAAATTCGGCCATTGAGAGAAAATCAGAGAGAAAACAAAAGAATTTCTATGCAAAGGTGAGTGAAATTAAGCGATGTTTTCAAATCAGTCGATGATTGTACTTTTGTACAAAGAGGCATTTCTAAACACTAACGAACTTAACCTTGTTTTGCCTAGTTCTGTTGTTTCTCTTTTGTAGGAGTATGAAGATGTCTTTCCCGAGGAAACACCACATGGGTTACCTCTAATCCGAGGGATTGAACATCAAATTGACTTTGTTCCCAGTGCAACAATTCCAAACCGACCAGCCTATAGGAGCAATCCTGATGAGACAAATGAGCTTCAACGACAGGTAAATGAGTTGTTGGAGAAAGGGCACGTGAGGGAGAGTATGAGCTTATGCGCCGTTTCGGTTTTACTTGTACCTAAGAAGGATAGGACGTGGAGAATGTGCATTGATTGTCGGGCCATCAACAACATAATGGTAAAGTATCGTCATCCTATTCCTCGCTTAGATGATATGTTGGATGAGCTGCATGGTTCTTGTGTATTTTCTAAGATTGATTTAAAGAGTGGTTATCATCATATTAGAATAAAAGAAGGAGATGAATAAAAAACTGCCTTTAAAACAAAATATGGTTTGTATGAATGGTTAGTTATGCCTTTTGGATTGACTAATGCTCCGAACACCTTTATGAGACTTATGAATCATGTTTTGCGTGCATTTATAGGCAGATTTGTTGTTGTCTACTTTGATGATATACTTATTTATAGCAAAAACGTGGACGATCATGTAATACATTTGAAATCTGTTTTAGATGTGCTTAGGAAAGAAAAGTTGTTTGCTAATCTGAAGAAGTGTACTTTTTACACCGATAAGCTTGTATTTCTGGGATTTGTTGTTAGTGTACAGGGTATACAGGTTGATGAAAAGAAGGTACATGCAATCCAAGAGTGGCCGAGTCCCACAAGTGTAGGTAATATTCGTAGTTTTCATGGACTTGCTAGTTTTTACCGGCGGTTCGTGAAGAACTTGAGTAGCATAGCCACACCACTTACCGAAGTGATCAAGAAGAATGTTGGATTTAGATAGGGAGAAGAACAAGAGAAGGCGTTTCAATTAATCAAAGAGAAGCTGACCAACGCCCCTTTATTGTCTTTACCTAACTTTTCAAAAACGCTTGAGATTGAATGTGATGCTTCAAGTATTGGCATAGGCGCAGTTTTTATGCAGAAGGACGACCAATTGATTACTTCAACGAAAAGCTAAGCGGGCAGCCTTAAACTACCCAACTTATGATAAGGAGTTGTATACATTGGTTCAAGCTTTAGAGACGTGGCAACATTACCTATGGCCTAAGGAATTCGTGATTCACACTGATCATAAGTCCTTGAAACACTTGAGGGGCCAACACAAGCTCAAAAAAAGGCATGCGCGTTGGGTGGAGTTCATTGAGACATTTCCATACGTCATCCGGTATAAGTAAGGTAAGGAGAATGTGGTCACCGATGCACTTTCTCGCGGGTATGCATTACTCTCCACACTTGATACAAAATTGCTTGGTTTTGAGCACATTAAAAATTTATATGCTGATGACCACAAATTTTGTGAGGGATACCAGGCTTGTGAGAAAATCGCTTGTGGTAAGTTCTTCAGGCTTGATGGATTCCTATTTCGAGATAATAAGTTATGTGTGCCTAATTGTTCCTTGAGGGAGTTGTTAGTGTAGGAATCTTATGGTGGGGGATTAATGGGACATTTTGGAGTTGCAAAGACTTTAGCTATTTTGCAGGAACACTTCTATTGGCCTCACATGAAACGAGATGTTGAGAGAATTTGCGGTAGATGTGTCACATGTAGGCAAGCTAAATCCAGAGTGCGGTCCAACGGTTTGTATACTCCTTTACCAATTCCTAGTGAGCCTTGGATTAATATTTCAATGGACTTTGTGTTAGGATTACTTAGGACTAAACGTGGAAGAGATTCAATTTTTGTGGTTATGGATAGATTTTCTAAGATGGCACACTTTATTCCATGTCACAAAACAAATGATGCCTTGCATGTTGCTGATTTGTTCTTTAGAAAGATTGTGAGATTACATGGCATGCCTAGAACAATTGTTTCGGATAGAGATGCTAAGTTCTTGAGCTATTTTTGGAAGACTTTGTAGTGTAAGCTAGGCACTAAGTTATTGTTTTCTACTACTTGTCATCCACAAACTAATGGACAAACTGAAGTAGTAAATAGGACTTTGTCTACTTTATTGAGGGCAATCATTAAAAAGAACATCAAAACATAGGAAGAATGTTTACCACATGTTGAGTTTGCTTATAACCGATCTGTTCATTCTGTTACTAAATTTTCACCATTTGAAATTGTGTATGGATTTAATCCTTTAACTCCATTAGACTTATCTCCTTTACCTTTGACTGAGCATGTTAATTTAGATGGAAAAAAGAAATCTGACTTTGTCAAGCAGATTCATAAGAAAGCAAGACTCAACATTGAGCGAAGAACGGAGCAGTATGCAAAATAAGCCAACAAGGGGCGTCACAAGCTGATTTTTAAACCCGGAGATTGGGTTTGGCTGCATATGAGAAAAGAGAGATTTCCGGCGCAACGACGTTCCAAATTGCTTCCAAAAGAAGATGGTCCTTTCCAAGTCCTAAAGCGTATCAATGACAACGCTTACAAGCTAGATTTACCTGGTGAGTACAATGTAAGTACTACTTTTAATGTTACTGATTTGAGTCCTTTTGATGTTGGTGATGATTTGAAGGCAAATCCTTTTCAAGATGAGGGGAATAATGCAAATTATAGCACAACTTCAGGGGATCTAGTTCAAGTCCCAATTAGACCAGTTACGAGAGCACGAGCAAGGAAGTTTAAAGATGTACTCAACGGACTGATTCAAGAAGCATGGACTCAAGAAAATTCGTGGAGGCCCATTGAACATGATCCACGTGAGCAACAAAGATTAATTAACATGATTCAAGTTCTAGAAGAATCTGGCCAAGACCAAGCGTAAATTGGCATGTTTAAGAATATTCATGTTTTTTTGGTTCTGATTGTAAGGCTTGCATGTCATTTACTTTCCTTTTATTTATTTTTGAATTTTATTTACTTCTTTTTTCCTATTTTAGTCATGTGATCAGTCAATTGAAGGGCTGATTGTCTTTTCCTTTTAGGCAAGCCTTAATTAGGAAAACTATTTTTAGAAATTTTAATTTTTCCTTGTAATGGCTAGCCTTTTAAATAAGCATCTAATCAATGAAATGAGGCAGATCATTATTCAATAAATTGTGAGAGTATTTTCTCTGCAGTTCTTTGAAGAACCATCTAAACTTATTGGGATTTTCTGTGGCATTCACCAACGACTTATCAAACAGAATTTCCACCATCGTTTGTGGCGTCTTCATTATACCGAGATTCTTGTTTCGCAATAAACAACGGGTTGAGGTCATATATACCGAGGTTCTTGTTTGTCGTAAACAACGGGTCGAGGTCTATCATTCAAATTTGATCGTGGAACGATCTTGGGTTCCTTTTCATTGTCGGATCTCGTTATCTTGGTGGGATTCGCATCAGTCATATCACTTTGATCTTTTCCGTTATCTCTTGAACCAAGTCGGATCCTAAGACTGTGGCCTCACCCACCCCAGTCCAACATATTGGCAACCTACAAGGTTTACCATACAATGCTTCAAACGACGCCATCTCGATACTCGCCTGATAACTGTTGTTGTAAGAAAACTCTATAAGTGGCAAGTGATCTTCCCAACGGCCTCAAAAATCCATGACTCAAGCTCATAGCATATCTTCTAGTATCTGAATGGTACGCTCGGACTGTCCATTAATCTGCGGATGAAAAGCCGTACTCAGTGACAACTCAATACCTAAAGCTGCCTGAAGACTCTGCCAAAATCGTGCAGTATATTGTGCATCCCGATCTGAAATAATAGAAACTGAAACCCCATGTATACGTATAATCTCTCGAATGTAAAGACGGCTCAAAGTCTCTACTGAATCTGTAGCCCTCATTGGAAAAAAGTCTGCAGACTTCTTCAGACGGTCCACTATAACCCATATTGCATCATGCCCTCGTGGTGACCTCGAAAACCCGGAAACAAAATCCATCGTGATGTGTTCCTACTTTCACTCCGCTACTGGAAGAGGTTGCAACAACCTTGCTGGTTGTTGATTCTCAGCTTTGACTTGCTGGAAAGTCAAACATTTACTTATAAATCCTGCGACATCGGTCTTCATGCCTTTCCACCAATATTGTCGACGAAGATTCTAGTACATCTTGGTACCACCTGGATGTACTGCAAGTCTAGAGTGGTGAAATTCTTGCATAACATCCTCGCGAAAAGCTTGCGGTACATAGTAACGTCCCTGATAACGCAATCCATGATCGGTATGAAATGACCAACCAGCAACTGGATCACTACTAGCAATACGAGAACGAATAGATTCTGCCTCTGAATCCTGGAGCTGTGCATCCAAAATACGAGTCAAAAGGCTAGGATGTGCAATAACAGAAAATAAGAAAGCTGAATCGCCTGTATCATCGAGACATAAATCATACTCTGCCACTGCCCCTAGCATATTCCACTCACACATCAAAATTACTGTTATACTCCCATACGATTTCCTACTTAATACATTTGCAACCATGATGAGTGCACAAAAGTGCACTCTAAATACTCTATTATTAGATTAAATTGTTAAAATGTGAATAAAATATTAGGCTATAATTGATGTTATTTAATTTAATTTCTATTCACAGTGAGCTGTGTTTGAGTAATATTTTAAATCTCAAATAAATGCATTGAATAGTCTCTATGAATTTTATTCCTGAACTGTTGCAAAACTCATTATTTGTTTCAACCACGTGGTGAAATTAACCCATTATTTGTTGGGTTACAGGAAACAAAAGAGAAAAAAAAAAGAAGAAGAAAGAAGCAAAAAGGAGTTCATGGTGCGGCTAGAGAGAGAACAAGACCAAAAGAAAAAAAGAAACAAATGCAAGAAGAACCTTTGGATGAGGGCTTATGGGGCCCAGACACCATACCAACAAGGGCATGAGGCGCTGATCAATTGAGGAGACGGTGGGGCCCATGCACAGGCGTCTTGGGTTTTGAAGGGGCTACTGGGCTTAATGAGGCTTGGCGTGCGGTTTTGAAGAGTGAAGCAGAACAAGGTGCGGCTAAACAGGAAAAGTAGGCCAGGCGCTGTTTTAAAGGCCCAGGGAGTTGGCGTTGGCTTGGTGAGGCTGCTGGTCTTGGTGCGACGCGGATAGAGAGAAGTAAGGGCTGTTGCGTGCGGTCCAGTGTGCGGCACTACGGGGGGCTTAAGGTGCAATACAGTGGGGCCAGCCGCATGAAGTAAAAACGGAAGAAAAGAAAACAAAGAAAAGAACCAAATGCTGAGGCGCTTGTGCGGTGAAGCCCAGGCAAGCCCAGAAGCTTGGGATTGGGCACTGCTGCTAGGGCTTGAGAAGGGTCTTGCAGCTGTGTTTAAAAAGAAAAAAAAAAAAGATAGAACATAACAGTTCGTGGGGCGCAGCAGACTGTGCCGCTGCACAGAGAAAAACAGTTCTGGCGCAGAGAAAGAAAGACAGTCGCAGGCGATTTATGGCACAGTTTTTCAACATGAGATTTATGTTGTTCGTCCTGCGTATGGGTAACTAAATTTTTGAGTAGGATTAGGGATAAACTTGCACCATAGATGGTTATTTTAATTATTTTTGATTCATGTATGTGATTTTCATTTATTAAACTCTTTGATTGTCATTCTCAATTTATTGTTGGGTTTTCTTCTCCGAATAATTAAAGGGTTTAGTCCGTTTATAGATTCAGTCATACTTTTTCTATTGAATGAATTAATTCTTTGATTATTTTTGGATCAATTAATTTTTAATATTGATTTAATTCTTTGCTGCAATATTGCTCCCTAGGTATATTGTCGTCGTTGGATTTTCTCAATATAAATAACAATTTGTGAGATTTAAAAGTGTTGAATGATTCTTTAAAGATTACATTTGGTTTAATTTTGGTTCACAATTCTATATTTTCCGATTGGGATTTTTGGAATTAAATTCCTAATTGAGTTATTAGTGAATTAAAAATAATTAAAATATCGGATATGTGCAAGGGATTCCCAATGCTCTACTGTTCGTTAATTTGAGTATTTTCTTCCGTTAATCACTTTGTTTAATTTTAATTTACAATTCAAATCATTTTTTATATTTTTATTTTTCTCGTGAATCGTTTAATATTTTTCTTTAGTTTCAGAAATTCTTTCTATTTTTCTTTTAATTTTGTCTCCATGTGGAATCGACACTCCGAAGCTACACTACAACTACCGCGTTATTATTTGGGCGTAATCAAACCACGTTAGCCTTCCCTGGATGATACAGAAGATTGAAGTCGTAATCCTCCATATATTCCATCCAATGATGCTGCCTCAAGTTCAAGTCCTTTTGTGAGAAAAGATACTTGAGACTCTTATGATTTGAATACACCTCAAACTTCTCCTCGTAGAGATAATGTCTCCAACTCTTCAAAGCAAAAACAACTGCTGCCAACTCTAAGTCGTGGGTGGGGTAGTTTCTCTCATGCGATTTCAACTATCGACAGCCGTAAGCAATGACCTTCCCTCGTTGCATCAAAACGCAACCCAGTTCCTCTCGTAAAGCATCGCAGTATATCATGTAGCCAATTCCACTCTCTGGAATAGCTAAGACAGGTGCAGAGGTAAGAAGAGTCTTCAATGTCTGGAAAGCTCGCTCACAATTTTCGTTTCAAATGAATCGGACTCCTTTCTGAGTAAGTCTAGTCATAGGCATAGCTAAGTGTGAAAACCCTTCTACAAAACGACGATAATATCCGGCTAAACCCAAAAAACTACGTTTCTCGAACACATTTTTCGGTCTCTCCCAAGTCGTAACTGAATCGATCTTTGCATGATCAACGGAAACTCCCTCTTGGGAAACTACATGCCCAAGAAATTTGACCTCAATCAACCAAAATTCGCACTTCTCATATTTGGCTTACAGGTGGTGCTCACTTAAAGTTTGTAGAGCAATTCTAAAATGCTTCTCATGTTCCTCTCGTGAAGGTGAATAAATAAAAATATCATCAACAAACACAATGATGAAGCGATCAAGATACTCTCGAAAAACCCGATTGATGAGATCCATGAATGTTGCTGGTGCATTCGTCAACCCAAATGGCATCACAAGATACTCATAATGTCCAAATCAAGTACGAAAAATGTCTTTTGTACATCAGAATCCTTGATCCTTAATTGTTGATATCCTGACCTCAAATCAATCTTTGAGAAACACATTGGACCCCAAAATTGATCAAACAAATCATCTATCCGTGGCAATGGATATCGATTCTTAATTGTGACTCGATTAAGTTTCTGATAATCGATGCAAAGGCGTAAAGAACCATCACCTTTCTTGGCAAACAACACTGGTGCTCCCTAAGGTGAAGTGTTGGGACGTATAAACCCTTTATGCAATAGATCCTCTATCTGAGTCTTCAGCTCATATAATTTTACCGAAGCCATCCGATATGGTGCTATAGAGAAAGGTGTAGTACCCGATAAAAGCTCAATAGAGAACTCAATCTCCCTAGATGGCGGTAACTCATACAAATCATCAGGAAAAAACATCCTCAAAATCTCTCACTATCGATGGTAACTCCTCACGACTGTCATACCCAACATCAGTTACCCACCTAGCAAACAAAAAACTAAGTTCACCTAAGCTACGTGAATCCCACGGTCTCGAAGTATTGAAATCACTCCGGTCCCCCAAGAAATGAAAAAGATCTCCCTCGGGAGTGCAAATAGTAACTCTACTACGATAACAATCAATGCTAGCTCGATGGTAGACAACCAATCCATACCCAGAATCAAACTAAAGACATTCATATCAAGAACAATGAAATCAAAGATAAAACGATGATCAACCACCTCGATCTCACAAGAATGAGCCACTCGTCTGAGTGAAAGTCGACCCCTAATCGGAGTCTCAACATGAAGTGGAATATCTAATAAACATATCTCCAATCCCAAAGTAGATGCAAATAATGACGATATAAACGAATGTAAGGCACCCATGTCAATCAATACATGTGCCCAAGAACTAAAAATCAAGACTGTACCTCGGACCACAGATGGTCCAGCTGAAGGATTTGTTGTAGTAGTAAGTGCATAAACCCTGCCCTGAGTCTAAGAGGTACTATGTCCTGACGACTAATACCATGGTGAGTAATGGGGGGTCTAGATGCTGAAGAAAAAGATGAACTTATAGAAGGTCTAGAACTTTGTGCAGAATATGCCAGAACTGGAGGCAAAGAAGGATAACTCAAAAAAAACTACAAAGGCTATGGATAATAACCAGGCTGATGAACCAAGGGAGCCCTTATCCCCACAAGTGCAGGACAATACCTCTGAATGTGTCCAGTGACACCACAATGAAAACAAGTAGGTGGCTTTCCCCTACCTTGAGACGGTCCCCTACTCTGTCCTCGTCCATGGTTAGCTTCTCTAGACTAACTCTAACTCAGTTCAAAAATGTGCCCTCTACTAGTACTCTGAAACTATCCCTGTTTATGAGGTTGTTGCTGTCGCAACTGTGGGCACTCAGTCCTCATATGTCCAGGCTGTCGGCACTGGTAACAGATAATCTCTCCCTGAGTGGTCCTACCCGGTGTAGAGGAAGATGAAAAAGTCAACTGTTGTTGCTGCGAAGTAAACCCTTGAGAAGTAGGTGCCCCATATCTCATTCTCTTTCTATTTCGTCGATCGGGATAAGAACCTGTAGTTGTACCCCTCAACTGCTAGTGAATCTCAACCAGTCTACTGACCCACTGATCTACCTCAATTAGTTGTACCCTATCATACACCTCATTCATCGTATGGAGGCTCAATGGAACCATCAAGGTTTTAATCGCTGGCTTGATTCCCAACTCAAACAGTCGTACCCTATCAGTCTCATTAACAATGGCCCTTGGTGCATACTGAGCTAAGAGAGAAAAACGTGCCTCATACTGACCTAAGGTCATGTCACCCTGACGCAAGTGAAGGAACTCCTGACGTAATGATGCTCTAGCAACTGTCGGAAAGAACTTCTCTAGAAAAGCTGTGCAGAATACATCCCACTTTCTAACCATGGTGTTCTTCACTGACTCCCACCAAACTAGGGCCTCGCTCATAAGTAAGACAGATATGAAGCCAACTCGGAGATCATCCTCCGTGATATACACCGTATCTAGTTGTCTAGACACATCTCTCAGTCAATGATCTGTGACGAAAGGATCTGTGCCCCCAGAAAATCTCGGTGGTTGATGTCGCTAGAACTTTCTAATCGCTGATGTTGCCCTACTCTCCTCTGACGAGATACGTGATTGAGTCTCAACCTGCTGACCCAATGGTACCATACCAAGCATCTGCTGGTAGTGATGTAAAAACTCAAGCATAGCTCATGCTAACTCAGCCCCGTCCAACTGTACCCTTTAAATGCCTTATGGAGGCATCTGTAAAGGTGCAGGTGGATCTACAAACTCAACTCTCTCACCCTGCTGCTCAATATGTAGAGGTGGTGGAGGGTCATTCTCTCCCTCGATGCTCTCACTTACCTGCTCCTCACTATATGTAGAAAATGGGGGCTCAGATTCGACAGCTCTCCCTTTGCTCCGTCCACTATCTTTTGGCGGCATTTTCTATACGATAGAAAATAAATATTTCTATTAAGACTCATTTTTAAATGAAAGTTTAATCCCTTGCATGTTCCCAATGATGTGTCATATGCCCTGCATGCACATAATGAGCTAACGTATATTTACATCAACGCAAGTAACACATACTTTATGCATTTCACTTAGTCATGCCAACACATAATCATGTTATCACCTATACCACATCAACATGCACATTCAACATCATGTACCACATATTCTTATCAAATCATGTTTCAAAAAAAAATTTTTTTTTTTTTGTACCCATTCCTATCGCCCCTAGGTATTCAAACCTTGGGCTCTGATTCCATTTTGTCACGCCCCGGTCCCCATAACCCGAAGGTATGATATTTAAACTAAGTTAAATTAAAATTATTAAATTAATTAAAATATTTCACTAGATTTTAATAGTAAAAGATACATAAGTTTAAGTGTGGGAATCGATTAAGAATAACAAATATGAGAGTTTCTAAAAGCCAAGATTTTAAAAAAAAAAAAAATTGAAAGGGTTCGCCCTAATTATTAGCTAATTTTGCCTTTCATGCCAACCTCATAATCCATGTACAACAATTATATAATTCAATATATACATTATTTCATCTATTCTCATCCTACTTAGCATACATTATAATACATATACATATATATGAAATTCATTTCTAAGTTACCACGTCATGTCCCAAAACACATATCAATCTCATTTACGTATCCCAAGAAATATACGAATTTCATACTACATGATTAACAAAAAAAAAATGGAGAACACTTCATGAACATCATAATATGTCTTCGTATACATCAAGTAAGCCCAAAAAGAAAAGCCACATCAAGCCTATCAACATGTACTCTTCAAGACGCGGGATCCGTCCCAGTACCTGCATCTAGTAGGGGTCAGTACCCCAGTAGGATAACTAAAACAAACGAAACGTGAACGCTGCATAAAAGTGTATGCTTGTGCTCAGTGGGTGGCATGCTATGACAATTTATAATCAATTAAGCATATACATAATCTATATTTGTCTCATTACGTTTTATGAGATTTACTTAAGTTCTATTTGAGTTCACTCAAACAACAACCAAATTCTTAAATCTCTAGGTTTTTTTAAAAACCCAAAAAAAAATACCAAAGTCATAATTCATCACTCATCAAGTAATCACCTCGCCTCCGATATAGCGAAATATGGTTTCACAGGCTACTAACCTATAGGCAACCATAACCTATACCACTGCGCGGGACACGACTCATCGTCGAATCTCGGATATACATATTCATAACTCAATCCACACTGCAATATTTCGAGTACTCACATCATCTCATAAGCACACAAAACGCGTTCTAAACCAACACTCTTGGTTCTTTTCGTTCTCACTCATTATTTAATAATTTCAAGGATTTTTCTCAATGTTTTTTCTATGTACAAAATAAATAAATAATTTTTTTATTTTTATTTTTATTTTTTATAATCTCACTCCACACTCCTCACAAGTGTGAGTGGTAACAATATTATTTAATAAAAACACATTCTTAGGATCCCAACAACCCTAATATAAACACAGATTTTAATTTGAGAATGCATGGACATGCTTCACATATATATTAATTAACAAAATTGAAATCTAACACACAACATGGGAATCCTAGCATGCTTTTATGAATGAATGTCTTCTAGCAACCTATTCATTCCTATTTCATAAGTTTTAGAAACCATACCTCACTTTTGTACAATTTTGGCAAAGTTTTCTTTGATTTTTTTTTTTCTGGTTAAATCGCCCAAAATCAAGAAAAAATACAGTAGATCTCAACCCCCGTGAAAGCCTGAATGACTTGCCAAGTTTTTCTCTTTTTTCTTCTTCCTTTCTTCCTCTTTTTTTTTTCTTCTTTTCTTCTCTTCTTCTCTCCTTCTCCACGTCGCTGTCTTCTGGAACGTGAGTGTGTGTGTTTTTAAAAGTAAATAGGGTGTGGTTGACTTTCAACCACACCTTTGCCCCCTTTTTTTTTTATCCTTACATAAACCACCGCCACACACATTCACTTCTTCTCTTTTTTTTTTTTTTTGTTTGTTTTTTTTTTTTTTTTCAACCTAATTGTCTTGTACATTATTTTATTTCCTACCCATATACATGTACTCACTTAAATTTTTGTTGGGCAAATTTTATACCTCAATTAATTTAATTAGTTAATTAAATTTTAATTTGTTCTAAAAAAATTATTTATTCTTTTTAATAAAAAAAATTACGGATCTTTACAACTACGAAGGTAAATGTATGCTTGAGTGGATATGATTTATGATAGGAAAATGATATGTTTCTCAAATATTTATCTCAAATAATGTGACACAGTAATATTGACAGTACATTAAGACATGTAATTATTGTGCCACATTGAGAACTTACAATGTCCCTGCCACATCACTTGGAATAGAATTTTGAGAAGTGTATTATTATTCTATGAGATATGTGACACCGTATTTTAATTATTTTATAATTTTAAAATTAAAGATAAAATAATTGAGATAAACAAAAATTTACTCTCGAAATTATCCAATAGTTAATAAAATACTTTATTTGAACTTATCGTAGCATTAGGGATTGGACAAACTTGATATATGACTTTTTTTCAACTAAGCTACAAAAAACAAAATTGTCCTAGAAACTCATTTAAATCCATAATAAAATGAGGTAAATTTTTGTTGGAGTACTTGTTAATGATTAAATTTTTATTTATTTATATTTTTTAAATTAATTATAATTAAAACATTTCAAACAAAATATTATATATACAAAAACAAAAATTATGGATATTAGAATAACATTATTTTATTTTTATAAATATATAATTCTATCAAATTTGTTAAATTTACAATACGAGACTTAAACATATCATTATAAATATTGACCATGTAGCATGAAATTATTTTTATTACGGGACAAAATAGGATATGTTTATTTCAAATCTTAATAAGTTTTACATACCACCCGGAATGTGGCCGAGCGATAAGAATATTAAAAAAAAAATTCAAACGTCTCGAGTTCGAGTTCCTTCTACGTTGATTGTTGGCAAGTAAAGCTTAAAGGGTGAGTTTAACTCTCACGGAGAGAAAAATTTAGTTTGGTACGCGTAAACTGACTAGAATAAGTAGAGCTTAAAAGGTGGACTTCTGCATCAATTATTGGCAAGTAAAACTTAAAAGGTACCAATTATGTGCTTCAATATAATTGCCAGGAGTAAGCGCTATAGCCTGTTTCCAATACTCAGCGGCTTGATCGAACCAAGCCTCTGCAATTTCAGAATCTCCCTGTCGAATGGCCTGTTCTCCCCGGTCGGAATAGGCAGATCAATTCCTTTCCTTAGAACCGTACTTGAGAGTTTCCTAACTCATACGGCTCAGCAGTCAATTCTTTTGGTGTCCCATTTTAATCTACTATATCTAACTGAATGAGACTTAACTCTCACGGAAAAAGAAACTTAATTTAATATGCATAAACTGACTAAAATATTCCTTATCGATTTATAAAAAAAGAAGAAGTTGTATATAACTTTTTTTAAACTCGTCGCGTTGGGAGTAAAGTATGGCTATAAACGGATTGGATTCGGACCGGATCAGAGCCGATCCGAATCCGATTCGTTTAATAAGAAATCCGATCCGATCCATTAATCTGATGGATCAAGCGAATGTTAATCCGTATCCGAATCCATTAATAACTAGATATCCGGTTCGTTAATCCGGTCCAATCAGTTTAAAATTATATAATATATATATATATATATATATATATATATATAAAAACTAATTGGATCGAATTGTAAACGGATCCGATCAGCCTATATCATATCCGGTCCGTTTATATTTGGGATAATTGGATTCAGATCGGATCGGGTTACAGATCACTATTTCTAAAACCATATCCGAACTTAACGGATTGGATCTCGAATCGGATTGGATCAAGATCCGATCCATTGACAGCTCTAGAGTAAAGTAGGTAGTTTTCAATGAATCAAGTTAAATTAATACCCTTATAAATAAAATATTAGACGGCAAAAGATGAACTTGTAAAACTCGCTTGGAGGCCCCAACCTGGCCTTCTTTTCATGTTGAGCCTAGTCCAGCCCAGATCTAACCTGGGGTATCTGAGTGTTAGAACTGAACCTGTCCAACCTCAAAGCCCAACCCTGCTGGAGGCCCACCCCTAACCCACCCCTGAAATCTTACAAGTTTGCATGTGAACCTTTTTTGTTTTTTTTACCGGGTTGGGCCTAGCCTGTCCTGGACTCGGAGATTGACAAGTGTGAGATTTAAATCTTTAACAAGGGAGATCAATATATTAGTCCTCTTTTACCAGAAAGCTTTGTCATATCATGTATTTGTAATAAATATATAATATAAACTATTCGGTTCAAATCTCAGTTCGTGAGCCAGGCTCGAAGCACAACCCTAGGATTTTGGGGCCTGGCATAAGCATTTTTTTTGGTGGGACCTCTAATTAACCTGGCCGAAAAATTTGGGCTTGGCCCATTTGAAAAATGTTTTTGAAGTTTTTTAAAATTGCCTAAATGGTTGTAAAAATATTTGTTCTTCAAGTTACTCCTATAATTTACATTCATTGAGGGGATGATTAGAACCAGGCATGTGAAGTGGTGTTTTTATTAGACTAACTACATAAAAAATTAAGGTTATAAAAGATTTATACTATATGACTTGATTAGATTTTCTTAAAAAATTTACTATTTTTTTTAATTTTTAAAGAATTTAGAAGAAATTAAAAATAAAAAATAAAAATCTACATGAATTAATACACATAGGCCCATGAAATTATTTAATTTGTCGATAAGATAATTTTTTATTCATAAGAATTGAGGGACTAATTAATACTTTTTCCGTCCCAAAATGATAGTTCCTTTCGGACATTCTAACTTTTTGGAAATATTGTTTTATTATTTTGAAACTATTTAAATTTTTTATATTACTCTCATTTAATTGTAAATCATGTTCACATTAGGTGTAATACATGGTAATTTTGAAAATTTATAACTTAAAAGTACGTTAACTTTTCAAATGAAACTCTTAAAATAAATAGTGATAAAAGACTTTTAAAATGGGACGGATGGAGTAACATTATACGTATCACATGGCACATTACGGTGATGCCATGTGACTCATCCTAGTGCTGCCACGTGGTATACTATGATGCATTATATGCCACTTAAGTATATAAAAATATATCATTGAAACTAATGTTAGAAAAAGATTATTCTAACCAATTGGAACTACTTTAGTTGGCTATCACGGCGTCTTCATTAGAAGGAAGTTGTAGGTTCAAGTTTCACTTCCTTTATTAGAGTGTTATGAGTATTGTTTCAATCTAGTCATGAACTGGGCTGATTTATTAGATCCAGGACCTATATTTGAGAGACTCCTGAATTTAAAAGTTTTTTAATGATTTGTTTGGTTGGTAATTTGTAATTATGTTATATTGTTAAGCTAAGTTCTTTCAAAAAAAAAATGAAAAAAGAAAATTCTGATACCCAACAAGCCGCATTTTCATTTGGGTGTATAGAAGAAATTGTAAAAGGCCTATCTTTGTTTTCGGCCCAAGCCTGGCTGGGCTGAGTTTAGGCCCCTGTTTTAGGCTAGCCATAGGTATGGATACGGACAGACCCAATATGAATCTTCAATTTGTGTACAAAACTGATTGCTAATTCAGAGGCAATTGAACAGAGAAAAGTAAGAAAGTGTTAGACATTGTGCCGGATAATCACGATACATTAGATTATGAGTAGTAGGTATTCATTGGTTCCGATACAATGTACCTGGCCTAATAAGTGTTAGACCCATGAGTGTATGACTCTCTCTCTCTCTCTCTCTCTCTCTCTCTCTCTCTCTCTCACACACACACACACACACACACACACATATATATATATATATATGCGTTTGGGTGTATGTAGATGTTGTCTGACCCGAGGCTGGCCGGCGCTATAGTATGGTACATAAGGAAATCCAAAAGGCAATATTATTTCAATGTGTACAAAGTGAATTCAATTGTTGTTATCTGATGCAAGATTTTCCACAAGAATCTTTGTTCTTTCTCCAATCTTTTTCTCAAGAATTGATGTTTGATAGGATACGAGGACCAGGACAAATTGTCTCAACTTCCATGGGACCAAAGTGAATTGACAATACATGTAAAAAAAGAAAAAAGAAAAAAGGAAAAAGAAAAAGATATGATCGGAAATTAAAACGAACTTTAATTTTCTACTTTCTTGAACCCAAGTTTCTGAACCAATCAATAATTATAATCTGAGTTGACGTTTGCCAAGTTTTCCACTAACCCTTCTCTCATTATAAGTCTCTTTATGATGTCACTCAGTTTAATTATTGATAACATTGCTACAAATTCATTTTTTATAAGTAATTATCCTTATTAATTGTTTATATTTTATATTATTCTTTAAAACTCAAACATTAATTCCTTATAAAGAAGGTCGGATAAGTGATAACCATGGAGAAGACAGCACAACCATGCAACCAAACACTGCTGACAAGCCCCGAATTAATTTGTGTGGATTAGATTGAAATTGAGTGGCATAAAGTAGATGTGAAATTCTAACAATTATAGAGGAATGAGATGGGTCGATATGATTTTGGTCCCATTTAAAAGAAAATAAGAGTAATGTTAGCGTCAATTTGCATTTTGTAAAAGTAAGATCTTTGTGATGTAATTGATTTATATAATACATCTACCGACGCATATTTTTTATGGACTGTATTATATAGAGCAATGATTACGCAGAGATCCCCTCAATGAATAAAGGAAGAGAACAATCGACAGTGTTCAAGAAAATTAACGTGTTATCTCATATGCTATAGTTTTGATTGATGATGGGGAGGTCAGGTTGGGGCTCTGAGTGAAACTCGTGACCTCAAAATGTTGCAGTCACAATCGGACTGTGGGCTCAATGACCAGTTGAGTGAACAGTGAACCCCATCACATATATCTCTCTCTCTCTCTACATGGCTATAAAGTGTTACTGATAAGATACTCTCAAACTTTGTTTGGATTTCATTGTCAAATATATATTTATATATATATATATATGTATATGTATATGTGTGTGTGTGTTACTAATGGGTTGCTTCGACCGACGGAAACATGGCTTCTTATGTACATTTATTGTTCTTTGTCATCTCTCTGCCCACCATCCCCTGATCGATCCGTTCATTTCAGTATAATTTCAAGGCAAGTGGAGTGGAGCATATTATCTGCTCATTTCTTTCTTATTGCGTTTGTGCTGAGGCCCATTTGACATCACTCTGGGCAAATACTTATAACATCAGGGTTAAAAGGTACCACTGTGATTGAAAACATGAGGGGTAAAAGTTGCCCTATATTAATGTTCTAGTTCTGCCATAGTGTAATAGGGATGTTTTTTTTTTTTACATGTGAAGGTCAAATTTTTACAGATTCGTTCGTATATTATATGTAAACGTTTGATACAGACACATGTAAAATGTGAATGGTTAAATGCGAAAAAAATCAAATATACTAAATTATGACAACAGTTACAGTCACATTGAATATGCTCATGTTAATATTAATATGATGTAATATACATCAAAAAAGATAAGTGTATGTATAATATACAAACGATCAAATTCGTAAAGACTCGAAGTTCACAAATGATGATAACATTACTTTCATTGTAATATAATATTACTGTAAAATTCAAGTTAATCATACAAAAATACTAAATCATGATGGCAGTTATATGCATATAACAAACGCAGTGAGAAGGATGGGTGATAGGGGATGCAACAATGTCACAATTGTACTAATTAGAGTTGACTTAGAATTTGTTTGGATAGTTTTTGAGAGTTAGAGTTTTAAGGAATTTTTTGAGAAGTGTTTTTAAATAATTTCTTGGAATTTGAATCATTGTTTGGATTGATTCATTTGAAAAAAGATAAAAAAGTAGATTATGTTTAGTTATGTTTTTAAAATAAGATTTTTAATTTCAAATTACAGGATATGTGTTTTGAAATTAATTTTTTTTTTTAAATTTAGATTATCATATCGAAATACATTTTTATAATTTTTAAAAAATTAATTACAAAATTTTTTAAAATATTTTTCAAAAAATTTTATCTAAATTACTATCAGGTAAACATCCAACATTGATCCATTGACAAGTCATTCAAATTCTTTTTTTTTTTCAAAATTATTATTATATACTGGTAAGCCTTGATTATTATTATTTTTTTATAGGAAACGATCATTCAATAAAAGGCATGGCTTACATGATCTTTATTTAGGAAGATCAACTGTTTTCCCAACGAATAAGACTGTTGACAGATTTAAGATCAATGTCCTATTCGCTTGGGGTGAGTATTTATTTTTTAAATATATGAAATTTATATTTTTTATTATTTTATTATAATATTTTTGAAAAATAAAAACTGCCCCCCCTTTATTTGTTTAGATTTTAAAAAATAAATTTTTAATTTTAAAACGTGGAATACGCTATTGACAAACTATTAATTTTAAATTTTTTTACTATTTTATAATTTAGATTATCATATCCAAATACGTTTTCACAATTTTTAAAAAATTAATTACAAATCTTGTTACAATATTTTGAAACAAATTATATCTGAATTACATTTTCACAATTTTTAATATTCTTAAAAAATGTGATCGGAATTTAATACATTTACTTAAATATGATATAAAAAAATTTAATTTTATTCAAATTTAATAATTAATTTAATAAAAATAACAAGATTTAACAAATTCAATTCATTAATATAACATATATTAATTATTAAATTATATAATATTTTTTAAAATTAAAGTTATATATCATAAGTTTGGCATATTATAAAATAACATTTTATATGTATAATATATATTATAATATAATATTTTATAAATATAATATATATTAATATCATTGTCAGATCAAATAAAATTTAATTTGATAATTAATAAATTTAAATTAATTTATTGAGAGAGAGGGAAGAGAGAGAGCGAGGATGGAGCATTGGGTTGGGAGAGAGGGGAGAGAGAGAGAGAGAAAGCAAGACAGGAGCAAATATGGGTGGTGATTGAAAGGGTATTGGAAAGTGTGTGAAAGATACGAATAGATATGCTCAAAAAGGAAAAGTGAGATTTTGTTTAAGATTTTCAGAATGGATTTAAGATTGAGTTCAGGATTTTATTTTTTCATTAACTAAATAAATAAGTTTTTAAAATGTAAAATGAAAAAATCTCTTTTTGAATTTATAACCAAACACAATCTTAATTTCCTTAGATGATTGCATTGATAATTGAACTTAAACTGCTTCTCCAGTATGTCTTTTCCAATACTGATCTTGTTGTACTTTGCGAGATGCATCCATCCATCAACTTATGTCCCGGATTGAGCAGATGAAGTTGATGATATATTGCTTGGAAAAGCAGACAAATCATTCATGGTATTAATTCCATGGAAAAAAATTTACAATCAGAGGAAATAAAAGCAGCTAAATTCATAAGTGCTTGTTAATGGAACCAACTAGGGGTTCACAAAATAACGAAAATTGGAGAATCGATCCAATCCAACCTAATTTGATTTTAATAGATTCGGTCCAAGTGTGTTCGGATTAATTCGGATTATAGGATCAAAAAAATTGAGTTTGAATTGAAAGTTCGGATTTCCCGACCCGACCCAACCCAAGAACCGAATTCATAAAATTTTTTTTATCAACTCTTTTTGTTCAAATATTTTTTTAAAAAAAATATTAAATATATATATATATATATATAAAGAAACAAAGAAGATAAATGGAAGAAAAATGTTTTCCTCTCTTAATTTGAGAAGGATCACATGTGATATATTTATACATGTTTTTGGGATAACCTTTATCTGTTACAAACATTTGAATTTATTTAAATTTACAAAAAGTTTATCTCTGAGATTTGTTTTGGTGAACATATCCTTCATTTTGATCTGTTTGTTTGTGATCTTGATCTATTTGTTGAGGTTTATCCTGTTGTTGAGCTTTATCCGGTTGTTGAGCTTTATCCATTTGTTGAGAGTCGGTTGTGCCATTACGCCCCCTCAATCGCAATGGAAGCTCGTGGACATTGAAATTGGCTCGAAGGTGGCAGAAGCGAGTAGTGGGCAGTGCTTTGGTGAATGAGTCAGCAAGTTGATCTGTGCTTGAGATGAACCGAACTTGGAGTTGGCATTGGGCAACCTGATCAAGCACAAAGTGAATGTCAAGTTGAACGTGCTTTGTGTGGGAGTGATAGAGAGGGTTGTCAGTGAGGTATGTGGCCCCCACATTGTCGCACCAAAGAGTTGGTGGAGTTGGACTGGAGATGCCGAGTTCTGTGAGGAGAGAGCGGAGCCACATAACTTCAGCAGTGGCATTGGCAACGGCACGATATTCGGCTTCAGTACTTGACCGTGATACTGTGGATTGTTTGTGAGAGCTCCAGGAGACGAGATTAGAACCAAGGTAGACACAATAGCCACTAACAGATTTTCTGTTGTCAGGACAGCCAGCCCAGTCAGCATCAGAGAAGGCATGGAGTTCAGTAAAAGAGGTGCGGTAGATGAAAATGCCATGGTGGATGGTTTGTTGGAGATAGCGAAGAATTCTTTTGATAGCGGCTCAGTGGTCCGTCTTGGGACGCTGCATGAATTGGCACACTTTGCTGACGGTAAAGGAGATGTCAGGCCGTGTAAAGGATAGGTATTGGAGAGAGCCAACTGTGCTGCGATAAAGAGTTGGATCACTGAAAGGGTCACCTTTGAAGAGGGATAAGTTGGTCATGGTAGACATCGGGGTGTTGACCGGCTTGGCATGAAGCATATTGGTTTTCTTGAGCAGGTCAAAAATATACCGCTATTGGGAGAGAAAAATTCCACGGTCATCATGGAGAGCCTCAATCCCTAGAAAATAGTGAAGAGGTCTAAGATCTTTGAGGGCGAAATCCTGCTGAAAAGATGTGATTATTGATTGCACAAGAGATTGGTAAGGCCCAATGATGATAATATCATCAACATAGATGAGAAAAAAGATGACTGCATGTGGTGACCTGAAAATGAATGAAGAGGTATCGGCCTTGGAGGTAGCAAAGCCCATATCGACAAGTTTGGTGCTGAGTTTAAAGAACCAAGCCGGAGGGGCTTGTTTAAGGCCATAAAGAGATTTGTGAAGGTGGCAAACATAGTTAGGGCATGATGGATTAGTGAATCCGGGGGGTTGGGCCATGTAAACAGTTTCCTGGAGGTTGCCATGTAAAAAGGCATTTTTAACATCGAGTTGGCAAATTGGCCAATTGTGTGACACGGTAAAAGAGAGAACAGTGTGAATGGTTGTGGGTTTTACCACTGGACTAAAGGTGTCATCATAGTCAATACCGAGTAATTGGTGAAAGCCTGTGGCAACAAGATGGGCTTTGTAACATTCGATGGACCCGTCAGCCCGTTTCTTGATACGGTAGACCCACTTACAGCTGACTAGGTTGATGTTGGGTTTTGGAGGAACATGGACCCATGTGCCATTGTTGAGTAAGGCCTGAAATTCCTCAGTCATGGCTTGGCGCCAAAGTGGGCTTTTTGAGGCAATAGAGAAACAAGTAGGCTCAACTTCTGTGGTCTTGGTGAGTAAGGCCCGCGAAGTGGGGGTCATACCAGGGGGAAGATGTTTGGGCTTGTGGATGTGATTTTTGGAGCGGGTGGTCATAGGGTGGGAGTTGGGTCTTGGGATATTGGGCTCGATTTGGGAGTGGGGTTGTGAGGGGGGATGTTGGGCTTGAGTTGGGAGAGTGGGCACGGAGGGGGGGGATTGTGGGCCAGAGTTAAGGTGGGCGGGTTAGGATAAGTGGCTCTGGTCAGAAGGAGGATCATTTGAAGAGATGAAAGGGGGATCAGGGAGGTCGGTGCAGCTGGAGAAAAAGGAGAAACAGGGGGAGCGTGGGGCGATCGGGAAAAGGGAAGAATGGGAGGCGATCGAGGTGGAGATGGCGAGAGACAAAAAGAGGAGGGCAGCAGTGGGAGAGGGTGGTGTGAATCCGAAGAGAGAGGAGACGCCGGTTGGAAGGAAAAGTGGGTTTCATCGAAGACGACATGCCGAGAGATAAAGATGCGGCCAGTGGATTATTGCAGGCAACGATAGCGGCGATGGTGGGGGCTGTAGCCAAGAAAAACATAGAGATCGGAGCGGTAATCCATTTTATGGGATTTGTAGGGACGAAGGTAGGGCCAGCAAGCACAGCCGAAGGTACGGAGAAGGGAATAATCGGGAGTTTAGTGGAAGAGGCGTTCAATAGGGGTTTTGTTTTGAATGATGGGAGATGGGAGGTGATTGATGAGAAAGGTGGCAGTGGTGAAGGCGTCATCCCAATATTGGGGTGGGACAGAGGCAGCGGCCATAAGGTTGAGGCCAGTCTCAACGATGTGGCAATGGTGGCTCTCGACAGACCCATTCTGTTCGTGAGTGTGGGGGCAGGACAGACGATGGAGGATGCTAGAGTTACGAAGATACGATTGTAAGCCCCGAAATTCGCCTCCAAAATCAGTTTGGACAGCTTTGATTTTGCAATTAAAGTAGCGTTTGACTTGAAGTTTGGAAAGTGATGAAGATATGTTCAACTTTTGATTTTGCATCAATAGGGAATAGCCATCTGAATTTAGAGAAATTATCAACAATGCTTAAGTAATATTTATTTCCATGAACAGATTCAGTGGGTGAAGGGCCCCATACATCCAGAAATAACAACTCAAATGGATTTGATGAAGCAGAAGGTGACAAATGAAAATGTAATTTATGACTCTTTCCTAATTGACAAGCATGACAAACTCGAAAACTTTTATTTGAGGTGACGGCTAGATGATGCTTCGAGAGGATTGCTTTCACTGTGCGTAAGGCAGGGTGCCCGAGGCGTGCATGCCATTGAGGAACTGAAACTCGTTCGCCAAGGTAAGAAGCAGGACTGATTGATGGAGATGAGAGAGTATGTAGAGGATAAAGGCCATTGTTACTCGGTCATTGGAGAAGGATATCGCCCGAGGATTGATCCTTAACACAGAAAAAGGAGGGGTGAAATTCAAAATAAATGTTGTTATCATTGGTGAATTGAGAAACTAACAATAAATTCTTTTTTATGTCAGGAGCATGTAAAATGTTGTTGAGAAAGAAAGATTTTGAAGTGGAATAAAGAAGAGAAGAGCCAGTGTGAAGGATATTCAAACCTTGTCCATTGCCCACGTGAATTTGATCAGGTCTAGTGTAGGGATCGGCATTGATGGAAAGGTTGTGAAGACTGGAGGTGATGTGATGAGTAACGCCTGTGTTAGGGTACCAGTTTTGATCATAGTGAACTGTAGGGGATGGGGTAGGAGACTTGGGGGTGTGAGCGATGTGGGCTTGAGGAGTGGGGGACGAAGAAGCATGAAAATGGTCGTCGAATCGATGCCAACAAGTAACAGCGGTATGGCCAATTTTGGAGCAGATTTGACAAGGCGGTCTGGTGGAATGGGATTGGGGGTGTGGTGAAGAATGGTGGAAGGCACGCCCCCTGTCTCGGGATCTGTTGCTATAGTGAGGAGCACTGCGATGGGAAGAAGAACCATGATTACCGCAAACAAAATAGGAGGTTACAAGATTGGCCGAAGGTTAGGTGAAGTCAGTGGAGGTGGTTTATTGGTCAAGACGAGTTTCATGAGTGTGGAGATAGCCATATAAGTCATCAAGGGAGATGGGATCTAATCGGGTGGTAATAGAGGTGACAAGTAAGTCATAGGAGGAGGGGAGACCAGCAAGAAGATAGGAAGTGATTTCTGAGGAGCTGAGGGGATGACTAATGGCAGAGAGAGTGTCGGAAAGTTGTTTGGCTTTCATGAAGTAATCGGTTATGGTGGAGGATGCCTTTTTGAGAGTTGAGAATTGGAAACAAATACTGAGGATTCAGGCAGAGGAGGTGGAAGAGAAGGTCCTTTCTAATGCGAGCCAGACATCGCGAGAAGTTGTAAGACCAACAACTTGGGTGAGAAGCGATTCGGTGAGGGAAGAGAGGAGGGCACTGAGAATGATTTGATCTTGTTGGGACCAGTGAATATAGTTAGGATTAGGAACAATGGTGGAGTCATTAGAAGAGGGAGAAATAGTGATTGGTAGGCAGGGAGTGGAGCCATCGAGCTAACCAAAAAGATTTTGACCACGGAGGTATGGGATTAACTGAGCCCGCCAAAGAAGATAGTTGTTGCGGGTGAGTTTGATTGTGATGAAATGATGGAGTTGGGTGGGGAGAATGGAAGTGGCAGCAGAGGGAGAAGAACTGCTGGAGGAAGAATTGCTAGCAGAGGATACATTGGCGGCCATGGATGAGAGACGTATGTCTTTGTGGCTCTGATACCATAAAGAAGCAAAGAAGATAAATAGAAGAAAAATGTTTTCCTCTCTTAATTTGAGAAGGATCACATGTTGTATATTTATACATGTTTTTGGGATAACCTCTATCTGTTACAAACATTTGAATTTATTTAAATTTACAAAGAGTTTATTTCTGAGATTTGTTTTGGTGAACATATCCTTCATCTTGATCTGTTTGTTTGTGATCTTGATCTGTTTGTTGAGGTTTATCCGGTTGTTGAGAGTCGGTTGTGCCATTAATATATATATATATATATATCAACAATATTAAAGATGAAAATAATTAGGAACAATGAGGTTGCTATATATATATATATATATTGTTTAAAAATAGAGATAGTTATCAAAAAAAAAAAAAAAGGGTTGCTATGTTTACTTCTTTCTAATAAGTTTTCTGTATCTCTACTAATTGATTTATTTTTTGAGGGACTTTTTCTATCTCTTCTATGTCTTAATTCAAATTTAAATCAAGCAAAATATAATAACATAGTGCAATAATTTTTTTTAAATCTTTTAGTGATCTCAACCAAAGTATTCTTTGCCACATACAGCATACCTACTTTCAATTCTATTGTTTCAATTAATTATTTAGTTATTTGGTAGTTCTCATGGATCAAGACATTGTCAAAATTTCATAAACACTTAGATGATTTAATTTTCATTGCGCGCGCGCACACACACACACACACACACACACACATATATATATATATATATCAAGAGTTAAATTTTTTGTTTTCTATTTTAAAAAAGGAACCGACCCGACCCGACCCGGCTCTAAAAGGTTCATTTCGAGTTGGGTCGAATCTAATAATTTATTGTTCTGATTTTGATTCTATTTTTTTAAAACCGTATAAGATCGGATCGATTCCGATTCTATTATAAGCCGACCCATGTGCACCCCTAGAACCAACCATGGCTGAAACAGACAAGAGAGGAGAACTCAGCCCCTAATATTGCCTCTTCGCCCAACTCACTGGGCTGTATTTTTATGACTTCTCCATATATATATATATATATATATATATTTTAACTTATTGTCGTATTTGGCTCTCATTTGATTTGAATAATGTTCTATTTCATTTTTTTTAAAAAAAAAAAAATCTACTTCTAGGAATGTCAAACTAATCCGTCAAGGACCCATTTTGTCCATTAAAATTAAGTATAGAGTGTACATAAATGGGATTGTATCGGAGTCGGAATGAGGTTTTAAAAATTCATTCACATTCAGGATAAGGTCCAGGAATGGTCATCCTGTCCTACCCTATTTATATATTAAATTTTTTTTTTTTATCCCTTATGTATATTATATTTATCAATAAATCAGATTTACATCTTTCTTATCATTGTAATGTTGAATACACGAAAAATGTGATTATTAAAAAAAAAAAAACGGATAGTATAAATATATACTCCTTCTAAAAGCAATGAATCAATTTGCTTAGTCAAAGTCTGCAATGGTCCAGTAATGTAATGACATTATCTGTTTATTTTTAAAGGGAAGAGTGAGATTTAAGTTTCCATAGGGACCAAAGAAGAAAAGGTTAAAAGACAATCAAATTATTGACCTTGTCAATTGACTATACTTTCAAAAAAATAAATTAATTTGATTCGAGTTAATACCAATTCGAGTAGGGTTGTAAAACAAGCCGAGTTATTTGAACTCAGCTCGTGAACGATTTAATTAGAAGCTCATTTGAGATAGGCTTGCAAGATAAACAAATCAAACTTGAACATATTTTGATACTTGTTAACTTATTGAGTTTGACTTGTTAAGTCAAAAGTAATCTAATATTATATAAAAAATTAAGTTACACAAGTTCTGCTTGCAATCAGTTTGATTAAAACCTCGTTCGATATCAGTTTAAAAAATTAACAAATCGATTTTGAATATAATTTCAAATTCATTTATTTTATTAAATCGAACTTAAAAAATCTACTATTTAACTCGACTCGACTAGTTTACGATTCTAAATTTGAGTTGATAACATTATCTAGGATCTGGAACCAAATCAGAGATTCTGAGAACCGACCCAAAACTTTGAATAAGATTTCACTTTCCATCAAAAATAGATTGGGTAAAATTAAGTTGCCCACCATTGGAACTTGTTTGTCAGCCCACTGATTTTAAAAGCCCAAGATAATGAGTTGTATGGGGTGCTAAGGCTTTGGTGGCGATAATTTACAACGTTGGACGGCTGCTATTCTCAAATTTTTCCGAATACAATGAGAAACAATTTCGTGGTCGGGCTCGTGCTGTAAGCTAACTCAGTGGTATTAATAGTCACACACACACACACACACACATATATATATATATATAGACGGGCCGAGAATTAATTTAGTGGAATTTATTTTAGGATGGACAATATTTATTTTATTTTTTTGTTTAATACTCAATCATAAATTTTAAAATTAATGAAATATAAAAACATAATATTAATTGATCATATTTTTTTTATAAGTAACTAAAGTTTTTTTTTATTACTGTAACTAAAGTTCTTGATATAAAGGAATTTATCAATTAGATAAAAATCTTAATAAAAGAAAAAGACATTTAAAAAATTTTATATTAGACATAAAATATCCAAAGTCAATAAATTTTTTATTAAAAAATCAATTTGAAATTAAAATAATAATAAAGTATGAAAAAGATTAAACTTGAGGAAGGAAAAAAAAAAAAAATATATATATATATATATATATATATTAAAATGGTGTATTTGACAAACTTTTTTTAAAAGTATAAAAAAAAGTTCAAAAAAAATAAAAGTTAAGGGGGTAATTGCCCCCTAACTAAGCCCTAACCGGCTCCATCCAATTATATATATATATAAGAAATATTAGTATCAGTCGCGAATCACTTTCACTTATAATCTGATTGTTGTGTGCATTACACAAGAGACAAATAATCAAGCGTGATATTGACACTAAAAAATGTATAGATTCCATGAATTCATTTGTATAAGCCGAAGCTAAAATTGCAAAGTAAGAATTTGAATGTTACTTGTTTGTAAATAATCCAAAGAAGAACTACTAATTTATAGCTAATTTACATATATTTTCTTTTAGTGACATATACATAATATGGTACACTCACTTTTTTTGGAAGATTCATAACTGTGACATCTCTTGTAAGGAGGGATACGAGATGTCACTCGGTCATTGAAAAACTTTAATCTTAATAAAACTAAAATAATGCTAAATAATTAATTTAGCATTAATTATTGAGTAAACCAATATATATAGTATCACTCCTAAATAAATAAATAAAGTAATGTTATAAATAACATATTTTTTCATTTCTAAACACAAGTTGATAAAATTTAGTGTCATAAATATATGTGGGTCCCATCACTTTATTTTTTCTCACAAGTTGATAGAATCCATTATCATAAATGCTAATGGGTTCATCACCTTATCACTATGAAGAAATTATTCAGTGACATCATCACTCTACATCATTATTTGAAGTGGTGCAACGTCTCTCACAAAGTTTTATATTTTTTCAAGAATGGTGATAAATAATTTTTTTATAAATTTAGGAAAATAAGTCGAGTTTGTAAAAGAGTTAGAATCGCACCACATTTGATAACAATGTGAAATGACTATCTCATAAGAATTAGTTATCTTTAAAAATAAGAAAATGAGGTGAAAAAATCTGTTTAAATAACCGCTCCCAACTGTTACAAGATTAATAATATAAGTTACAAATGTAAAATTATTGAAATATCCGTAAAAAATTAATTAAAAATGTGGCAGATTTTTAAATCTTTCTAAATTAATAAAAATAAATAAAAACAACCAACGACATAAAAAGTGTGAGGAAAATCATAACCAGACTAATGAGGGTATTCTCTTTTTTTTTTTTTTTTTTGTGCAAAACTTTCAAATTTTAATCACTGGTTCAAAACCTATACTCAATGATTCAAATTAGACCTATACTCAAAGTATCAGATATATTTTTCAATAAATTTGATATGTTACGTGAAAATATATTCTTATGATAACACTTTACTTTTTATATTATATTATATTAAAAATATATATAATAAAATATTATTAAAAATATATATTGACTCATCATCTAATCCAATTCATAAATTTTCACTTATTTCTTTTTCCAATAAAAGATATATTTCAAAAATGGCTATATTTGAGAGTTACTTTGTCTACTTCTCTACCTAAAAAAACTTCTAACATCTCTTTGACTTCAATTCTCACCCACCATTTTTTTTTTCACCTCTGTCCACCTTTATTATTGTCTCTTCCTACTTTTCACACCTTAAAAATTTCTTCATTTACCATTTTTGCAACCTAACTCCAAACTCTCCCAGACACCCAGTGAGAGAGAGAGAGAGAGAGAGAGAGAGAGAGAGAGAGAGAGATGGCTAGAGAGTTTCAGAAGAACAGCTTGTTCATGGAACAAACCCCTGATACACTTGAGAACGGTGATATTCGCAAGAACTTGGACGATGATGGTCGCATCAATCGAACTGGTACATATCCAAATGTCATATATCTAACACAGACACACAAACACACACATATATATACTGTATCTTTTACAATGAAACTGTATATATGCTGATGGTATGGATTTGTTTTGGTATGAAGGAACTGTGTTGACTGCAAGTGCACATATTATAACTGCTGTGATTGGTTCTGGAGTGCTTTCTCTGGCATGGGCCATAGCTCAGTTAGGTTGGGTAGCTGGGCCAGCAGTTCTCATGGCGTTTTCTTTCATTACATACTTCACTTCCACCTTACTTGCCGATGGTTACAGGTCTCCCGGCCCTGTCGCCGGCAAGAGAAACTACACCTACATGGATGTTGTGAGAGCTCACTTAGGTACTTCAAAATCAGAACACCCCTAAAACCGTCAATGGTTTTAATTTCTCTAATTTTTCTTTCAACTTCTCTTATATTAAAAAATATATATATTATTATAAATTCGAATTATCAAAAATAAAATAATTAAAATGAATAAAAATCCAATCCTGAAATCTGTCTAGGCCGAATTTACAGTCGTATTGTGCCGTTGAAAAACACCCACTTCCCCATGTGAATCTTTCAATTCTGCTCCTGAAAAACAGAAATGGGTTGGTCTAGAAATCAGCAAATATTAATGGGTTTTTGGCATTTTCTTTTTCTCAGGGGGTATGAAGGTCCAGCTGTGTGGAATAGCTCAATATGGTAATCTCATAGGGGTCACAATTGGTTACACAATAACTGCATCTATCAGCATGGTGTAAGTTAATTAAATATACCTACTTTGAAATTTGAATCTTTTATTTAAGTCTTTCACTACTCTGTGTGTGTGTGTGTGTATATATATATATATATATATATATATGTGTGCGCGCGGTATTGTGATATTGACATGTTTTTATTTTTTGAAATTTTTTATTATATGTCAATTAATCAGGGCCGTTAAAAGATCAAACTGTTTCCACAAAGAAGGCCATGATGTGAAGTGCTCAATATCAAACTATCCCTTCATGATCATCTTTGCCACCATCCAAATCATTCTGAGCCAAATACCAAACTTTCACAACCTCTCATGGCTCTCTATTCTAGCAGCTGTCATGTCTTTTACTTACTCTTCCATTGGACTCGGACTCTCCATTGCTAAAGTTGCAGGTACATGCATATAAAAATAAATAAAAACTCATATTATGTATTAAAGCACTCCTTTGACCCGTCACAATGATTCAATTTTTGTAATATAATTAATGCATACTTTTATGACATAATTGGTAGTATAAATCATGAAAACATAATGTGTGTACATTATTATAATTAGGATAGATTAGACTTCTTATTTTTGAATTTTAATTTAGTTTATATTTTTTCAATTTTATCTTCTAATTTTTAGTCTTTTTCTAATTTAATCATTCAGTCATATTAATTGATCATTTAATATGAACGGAAAAGATCATACATAAGCACATGCAAATTTAAAGAAAGTATTTTTTATCCACATTAAACAGTCAATTGTTACGGAATAATTGAATTGAAATAAGGCTAAAAATCGAAGAGTGAAATTGATAAAATTAAAAAAATAAGGATTAAAAGTGAAATTTGAAATAAAATTTTAAGAGTGAAAAAATATAATTTACTTTTATAACTATTAGAAAAATTATTGAATTGTCATAGTCCACAATTAGATAATGTGTCACATATATATTATAGCACATGTAATTGTCTATCTAATCATTGATACTATAATTAAGCTATTACGTAACAAAAATTTGATAATAACAACAATTCTTTGTTTTTATTTTTTTTAAAATTATAAATTTCTATTGATTGAGTGATTTTGATTGAATCTAATAAACGGTAATCCAACGACTGGTGAAGGAGGTGGAGACGCAAGGACAAGCCTAACAGGAGTGACTGTCGGGGTGGATGTGTCGGGATCAGAGAAGGTCTGGAGAACCTTCCAAGCCATTGGTGACATTGCCTTCGCTTATGCTTATTCCACTGTCCTCATTGAGATACAGGCAAGCAATTTGCTTTTTATTTTTTTGCCATTTTGAGATTTATTATTAACTTATTGTGATCTTATTTGTTAAAATGAATTGACATTCTCGAAGTAAGAAATAACGATCACACTCTAATTTTAAAACTTTTAGTTTAAAGGCGTCATTTGAAATAATAATTTTATACCAAAAAAGTGTATCTGAGTGACCCTTTAGAGTTAAAAACATTACTTACTATTGTGGTGTTAAAATTTTTGGTGTAAATATGTCACATGAAGTAACTTTTTTACGCTAAAAGCATCATTTGAACTAACATATTCATTTTGGAAACCTCACTTTGAAAAATACTATAGTATTTGGATGAGTTTTTAAAAGTGTTGAATGAGTTATAAAAAATAAAAGTTTTCGAAACAAACGTTTAAGAAAAAAATTATTATTGATACTGTTTTGAAATTGGTGTGTTTAGATTTGAAAACTTTCAAACGGACATTTTGAAAACATCAAAACAAATAATTAAATATTTAAAAAATTCAGTTTGAAACACGTTTCAAAACTACTGTTGCCCGTCTAAACATCTTGTTCATAAATCTTAAAACCGGATCAATATCTATTTCTCACACTTAAATATAAAGTGGTGGGGACTACTACAATAAATGTAAGAAAATGATAAATATAATGAATTTTTCTATCCTTTCTTCTCATTCTAAAGATAAGGTGATGTGATCTACATGCATTTATTATAGTGAGTTCATCGTCTTGTGTTTAAAAATAAAAAAATAAAACTAAAAAAACTACATTATAAATAATATTACACAAAAATATATGTCAAATCATTTATTTATATCTAAGAGTAAAAAATTGTCTTAAAAATATTCATTATATATAACATTGAAAAATACTATACTTCTTAAATATATATTTTAAAATTTATATTTCAAATAATATATCATTATAATATTAATAGTATATCCACGTCATTTCAGATAAAATTTTGAAAAGCATTGCACTGATTTGAAGCATAGTATATATGGACGATGAATACATACACATACACATACACATGATTTGCACTTAATCGGAGAGGAGAGAATACTATATATGCATACGTTTGAAGCATAATGGACGATGCATTGGTGGAGGGTCCATAGTCTGAGGAAGAAATTTAATACATGCTTGAAATGTGTGCCTCATTAAATGTCAGGGGCCGATACTGTTACTTCTATATATATATATATATATATATATATATTAAAAGAGAGGGAGGCGAAGGAGCTAAAATGGGATATTGGACTGGAGAAAGTTTATTTTTATCATTTTAATATTAACTAAGAGAGATAGGGGAATAAATATTTAATGGTCCGATTTCAATTTTTTTTGCGATCAGATGATAAATTATATATATATATATATATAACAATTTATTCTTACAAACATAATATAATACATGTCCATTAAATGCATGTATTTAAGATTATCTGATTCACGACTCACGTTTCCATCTCTCCATAACCAAATACAGTAAAGACAGTTGTGGCTAGAAGTAACTTTAGTCTAGGGTGTCTTTAGAAGCATTTACTAGGCGTTTACTAGTTGTAAAGAGATGATTCCTTATGGACCATTGACTTGATGGACCACGGAACTTCAGATTTTGGGCCATTGATAGTGTTGTCCTTTTCACTAAGAAGTGAAAGCCCGCACCTTTAACTCTTTTTTATCTTCTTTTTTTCCCACCATCCTTTTAACATATATCATGGTGTCACAATACACCTTATTGATCTCGTTTGATTGATTTGTGTGGGGCCGAAAAAACATAACAATGACTGTTGTGATATTGGTATTGACGTAATCTTCACAAGTCGCATATCGGTATCACATTAGATCTATAATGGTGCACTTTATAATCGTTCCACTGAAAATTCTCTTCAGTAATGGCTATTAGTTATTATGCAAAGCAACTAAATTAAATAATGAATCAATTTCAAACAAAAAAGATAACAAAAATATACAAAGAAGACACACAATATATGTAGTTCAACAAAATACTTACGTTTATAAGTAACGATGATTAATCTATATTGTATCAAAGAAATTACAAAAATAAAATACTCACAAATTCAAAATTTCTTTTACACAATGACAGCTCACAAAACAGCTCTTCTCACATCCTAAAGTTAGAGAAACCACACTGTTATATATGCAAGATCAGCACCGAAAATTTTATGCGTGTCCGAATTAGAAATCATTTTCCGTTCAGACTAGACTCTATTCAAACAAAATATTTCCTTCGTTTGAATAGAGAGGCTATTATTTGGTGACAAAAAAAACATCCAAAACAAAATCAGGTCAAAATTTTTTTTTCTAGCCGCCCCGAAAATCATGACAACCACCCAACCCTAGTTGCCTCATTGAGTTTGACCAATGCCGCATCAAACATCTTACATTCTAATCATATTAGCTTGAGAATCTTATGTGGTGTTTGATAAATTTGAATATCAATCAAACTCTTAAAAGAGTTTTTATTCAAGTATGTCGAGAGTTTTTTTTTTTTTCACTTTTGTATTGCAGGACACACTGAAATCACAACCTCCAGAAAACCAAGTGATGAAAAAGGCTTCACTTCTTGGAGTTTCAACCACCACCACGTTCTATGTCCTGTGCGGTTGCCTCGGCTACGCAGCGTTTGGAAACAAAGCACCAGGAAATTTCCTCACTGGGTTTGGTTTCTACGAACCGTTCTGGCTAATTGACTTTGCTAATGTCTGCATTGCAGTCCACCTTATTGGCGCGTACCAGGTAAATCTTTCTCACACTTGGGCTCTGTTTAAGGGAGAGCTTGCCGTAAGGCTGTGAAACGAACTGTGGTGGAACTAGACCATTGATATAAGGGACAAAAAATTAAAATTTAAAAGGGTCTTTTATTCAATAAAATTGGGGGAGGGGGGTGATTTATAATTTCTATAGAAAATGGTGGTACAACATCAAATATTTAAAATTTTTGGAGGCCATAGCCCTCTTATATCCACAATTGGTCAGAGGCTCATTCAAGATCGGCTTATGAAATAAACAAAACAAGTTTGAATATATTTTAAGATTCATTTATTTATTGAACTCAGTTCGACAAGTCAATAAGTGGTTTAACATTATATAAAAAATCAAGTAATTCGAACTCAACTTGAAATTGGCTTAATTAGAAACTCTTTAAAATCAACTTAAGAAATTAACAAGTCGAAATTGAACACATTGCTCAACTTTATTCATTTACAAACCTAGCTTTTTGGAAGCTTGAAATAGTGTTGGGAACAAAAGATGACTAGCTAAGCTCGAACACAATTTAAAGTTTGTTTATTTTAGTGAGTCAAATTTGAAAACAGCTGATCGACTTGACTCGTTTATAGTCCTAGCTTTCTGGACGTTCAAAATAGTGTCGGGGACCAAAGTTATCCCCATCGCTATTTTGAGCAGCTCGGTTATTGTGTATGCACTGCTTTGCCGTGACAAATCCATATAAAATGATTTACCAGGTTTTCTGCCAGCCCATATTCGGATTCGTCGAGGTTCGCTGCCACCAGCGTTGGCCAGAAAGCAAATTCATAACAACAGAGCACGCAGTTGACATACCATTTTACGGAGTTTACTACATCAACTTCTTCAGATTGGTGTGGAGAACTATCTACGTAATAGTGACGGCGGTGATCGCCATGATATTTCCATTCTTCAATGATTTCTTGGGGTTGATCGGAGCGGCATCATTCTATCCATTGACAGTGTATTTCCCCATAGAGATGCACATTGCTCGCTCAAAAATACCCAAGTTTTCTTTGACTTGGATATGGTTGAAAATCCTGAGCTGGGCATGCCTGGTTGTGTCCCTTGTTGCTGCTGCTGGATCCATTCAGGGCCTGGCACATGATCTCAAGAACTACCAGCCCTTCAAAACTCAGTAACTCAAACATATATTGGTGAGTTACATGTACAATACTTTGAATAAGAATGAAGTTACAAGAGAATATTAATCCATGTTATATTTCCTAGTAATGTGCAATCAAATTAGAACAAGAAGTACCCCTGTTGCAAAAAACTTGTTCTTGACTATCAACAGTTGAGAATGGCTAATGAGATTTTCCTACAAGAGTAATCAATGCAAAAAGATAACTGGAAGGGACCGATGATGGTCACTCCGTCGATCAAGTCAAAAAAAAAAGTTGCGAAGGCAATAATAAAGGATTAGACTTAAGAATTTTAAGTGCATACCTTAACTTTTACAATAGATTAATTGTCTTTTGTGATAAAATCCTTTTGAGTGTGAGTCACGGATTTTCTAATATCAATGTGATAAGCCTGAAGTGACAGTTCTCATATTGGAGCCTATGACTTCAAATGTGAAGTAACGGTCATGTTGATATGTCAGTTCGGCAAGGTGGAACATTAACTTGCCTTGAGCTCGGTTATCCTGCAATACAAGTGGCCAGCTCGGGAAGAGAGAAGAGCTCTACGTATGGTTACCGAACTGGGTTAGAGATCTTTCATCCGGACCTAAAAGCATATAACTCAACAGTTTTAAAATCTGTAGTGAGAACAGTATGATTCAATATCTCATTAAAGCATTGACTTCACTGCATACCAAGAGGATTCTTTTGTGTATCAACTTATTCATCCATCAACTGAGATTCCAAATTACTAGTGGAGGATTTGTTAGACTATAGCTACGACCACCCTCAAACCTGATAGGAATTTTTTATAATAATGATATGCATTGATCAAGATAAAAAGACAGAGAGAAGACATTCCTATCATGGAAAATCTCGTACCCAATCAAATCAATGATTAACAAATGCCACAATGAAAAGACTCCAAAAATCACTTCCTTATTTCCATACTTGAGGGGATGCTGATGCTCCAAACTCTATTAGGCTGTCTCTCTGTATGGGGAAAAAAGAAGAGAAAAAATCATTTTAGAAAGAAAGGCATTGTTTCTGTAATTTGAGGGAGACTACTCGATTTCCATGGGCAGATTTTTTATTTTGTTGTGTGCAACTACTTTCCACTTATTTTTGTATTGCCACAAGATTAATCTTATTCATTCGAGTGCACTCGCATGCTTTACTCAATTCAATGCTATGGGACTGAGGATGTAACGCATCCCTGAATTTTTGTTAGACATTGAAAATCAAACTAACGCCAATTGTGTAGGAACTGAACACTCACACCAATCAGATAGGAACTTGATCCTCAAAGTTGGGCACTTCTTGTACAAGTATATTTGTATAGTTTGTATTGCCCCTTTCAAATGTTTGGTACATTTGCTGTCCAAATAGGCTCTAACAGGAAACTTGTTTCCGCAGCACTGCCTATTGATTTAACCAGAAGTGTCACAAAAGGTATCTGGGGGCTTATGGGAATTTAACCGGAAGTGTGATTTTCAGATACAGCTTCTTTAGATAACTGAGGAAAGAAAAGGAAAAGACACGATGAGTCGAGAAAAAGGAAAGAAATATTTGTGTTAACTGTTAACTAATCATGTAAATAACTAGGAAGATAAAAGAGAAAAAAAATATAGTTGTGGCATCTACTCCTGTTAAGAAAGTTGGGAGGGAAAGGGGGAAAGGGGGAAAGGAAGGAATATTTATTATGTGACTGCTGGAGGTAAAACAGGAAACAACTTACAGAAAAAGTTATGGCAAAACAAATAAACCAACAACTTCTCCTCTCCTTCATTTTGCCTACTTTTGAAGAAAAATAAAAGTGGACCTTGAGGGGGTTAAGTTCTCTCCCCATCTATTCCCGTTTTCCTCTCTTTTCTCTCCTCAAACACAATTCAAATAAGAGACGGAAACCCTCTCTCTCCATCCCTTTCCATCCCCAAAGGTCCTACAAACTGACTATCTTGGGCTAATGAAGCACCCTGGCCAGGTCAAACCTAATTCACAATCTCAAATTCCGTGTAGGACATGACAACCATCAAATTTTATAACGGGTAATTGCAGGATATAATCCCCCCCCCCCAAAAAAAACCAAGGTGCCCAATCACTGATTCCATAAATAGTGAGTTCGTGAAGGATAGTGAGTTCGTGAAGGATAGAATCTCTCCCACCTGACTGAACTTGCTCACCACGTCCTATCTTTCCCCCTCACAAAAGAGGCAACTCATACCATTGTATGCAGCCCCGTGTTGTCCATCATCCCCATTATCGATTTCATCCTACATCAGAGTACATATTAAGAAGAAACACATACTTCCAAGGAATTACCAATATCAATTAAAGTAAAACAACATAGTCAGGACCCTCTCAAAAAGGAATATTTTTAAATCAAAAGAAAATTTTGAACTTTGCATTTGGATGTCTAAGTGATAAAGCTACCATGTGAGGCCATATTTGTTGCGGAAAAGTTTTCACATTCATAAGCATAGGTGCGCACACACAGGAACAAATGAGCATATGAAATGCAATTTCTCTTCCCATTCCTTAAAATTCTTCATCCAGTCAAAATACACTGGTTAAAAGTATTTTCTTTTTTTTTTCTTTTTTTATTGTTGTTGCTCCTCAACATTTCATGGCAACCAAAGGTACAATTTGATTGCTTAAATAACTCTTAAAGTGACACTGAATAGGGAAGCCTTCCAAAAAAAGGTCAGATTTATCTGCAGACTTCAGAGTCTATGTTCCTAGTAAGTTCAAATAATTTTGCTGCTTCTCATGAAACTGCAAAATAAGAAGTCCTGCATTCTCCACTCATCACGATCTTCAGGTGAGGTAGTAAGTTTAAAACAACACAAAATTACGTGGTGTAAAAATTAATCTCACCTAATAACAATGAAAAACTAGAAGTAATTAATAACAGAAACTAAACACGCATGCTAATGCTATCAACAATCAGAGGGAAAAAAATGCATGCCAATGTTATTGCTAATATCATAAGAATATCTTGAATTATAACAGCCAAATAAAACACAAAGATACAAACATTACCTCAATAAAAAAAAAGATCAATTAGCTTCTGTCTCAATAATTACAAATGCTTGAATGAGACTCTGCGCAGCATGGGTCTGCTCAGGTGTCCCAGATATTATCATCACAGTTTCTGTTGCTCCAGGTTTGGGATCAGTTATGGTAATTTTTGCATCGGAAATCTGAAACAGTGCGAGTCATATCAGTATTGCTAAGTTTGTTGAAGTATATACCAAGTAAAAAGGAAATAATAGTTCATCCAAATTTCATCAAATCTATAAATATGCATATAAATTTTCCCAAAATTAAAGAAAATTCTAGGAGTTGCAAACGTAATGTTTTTGTTTCTTTGGTAAGTAACAAAAAAAATTTATTAAAAGAATGACAATATACAACAAAGACTATACAACTATACACTATACACTCATATAACTCTAAAAAGAAACAAAATTCTCTATGGACAAGGCTGAGGTGATGAGTCATCAAGTTAAAAATCTACCAGTGCACAACCCCAATACAGAAATGTTGAAGAATTGGGCAAAATTAGTAATGAGTTTTTGTGGCCAAAGAAAAGGACAAAAAACCTGTGGCACCGTAGGTTGGAATATTGTTGAAGAAAATCAAGGGAAGTTGTTAGAAGAAAAGGAAAAAGGGACAAATATCCATTAGTTGAACAATTGAGACCAATTCTGGTGGAAATCAAAATAATACTTCCCTTAAGGGAAAAATTCATAGATAGAACAAGCTATTACTAATCAAAATCTATTCAAGAACAAACTGGACTCCGAAAAAGATTCTTCAAAAATGAGTTTTACTCTTGACAGCAGTGTTGGCTTACAAAGTCATGCAGGATGTGCTATCCTACACCACCTGACAATGAAGATCAAAAGAGGATGTTCCAGATCTAAACTAGGCATAGGCACAGGAACAGGAACAGGATCAGTTAGTTAGGCATTAATTTTGTATTTTTTACTTTTTGAAATATTTATTTGTTTTATAGGAATTTATTTTTGGCATTTCCTTTCATTTTGAGGAATTGCCTATATATAGAGATTTGCAGTAACAGCACAGTTTAGCTTGCTATTGGTGAATTATTAGAATTATTGAAAAGTTTCTGTCTATAGACTCTCTCGGTTTTTGTCTTCCTCTTCTTCTTTCTCTTCTCTCTGTTCTTCTTCCTCTCTCTTCTCTTTATACTCCGATCATCAAACATGAGATACCTCCATTCCTAGAGGAAATTTAGTGCCAAGCAAGCTATGAGGGGGTTAAGTTCCTTCAGGTCAGGAGTATACTTTCATTTTTCACCAATGTGCAAAGAATGAACCCGCTGATGTATTGGAGTCAAGTAGTTGCAGTTTTGCAAACTATTGAGTGTCGAGATTGAGTGTCGAGCCAGGTTTTGATGGGTTGAGAGATGAATACTCCACTTGTCCTCGTGTTGGCATCATTTTTTTCCAAACCGTCAAGATAACAGAGCACTTGGTGGATAGATCAAAGAGTGACAGAACAAAATTCAAATCCTGTAGACTATGGCTGTGTGGCAACATGCACAAGGTTCATAGTTATAATACATAATACAGCAGAATATATGAAGGATTAGATGTACGCAACCCCTTACCTCCCCCCCCGCAGGCAATCAAAGAGGTTGTTTAGGCAAAAAGAAAATCCCCTTTACACCCAGAAAAAAAAAAAAAAAAACAGGAAGAAGAATAAAGAAAAACTGGACAATCCAAAGAATGATTGTCAGGCCAAACAAATATACCTCACGAATTTGTTTCAGACATCCACCAGCCTCTCCATATATTGAAGGAAGAAGGGAACGAGGAATAACAACTTCCACAGTGGTGTTTGTGATAATTGCTGGATGACTTCCTCTGCATAAAAATTAAGATATATATTTATATAAAAATGAGTTGAGTTGAGTTGAGTTGAGTTGAGCTGAGTTGTTATGTATAATTAGAAACTAATGCCAATGCCCCTTCAACAAATGATTTGACATCAAGCACAATAATTAACCAAAATTTGACGATTAAAAAAAAATGATACAAACCCTCCAAATCCACCAATTCTTCTTTGGGGAGCTCCTGCATAGTCTGGCAAGCCCATCGGACCAACACCTTCAGTTAGTGCCTAAAAGCCAGTTTGGGAAGCATAAGTTAGTTCACAAGTAACATAAAAGGCACCACATGAACTGATGTCTACCAATACTCTCACTGCTGCACAATTTGCTTCTCCAAAATGCATTCCCAATATTTTGGGTCAACCATCATGGATAGAAAACACTAATTCAAGGCACTGATGGGCATGACATAATAAAACAACCACACAATAACACTCGAGATGCTCACGTTGATTAATAGGAAGAAACTGTAAAACAAAAAATGAGTTTCGTGAGGTAACATAATAACTAATTTATACCTGAGGACCCCATGGTGCTGAAGATGGCTTTCTCTCAGATATGTGAAGGGGGATGCCTGGCCCATGAATATTGTGCATAAAAGGCGGGCGATCAACATGAAAACCACCAGGTGGCGGCAGACCGCCAACAGTGTCTAACTTGTGAAATGAGGGATCTAAATTGGAATACATTCCCAGAGGTGAAAGTTCCCTCCTTCCCACATAGGAAGAAAATGGAGGAACTTGATCCAGAAAGGCAGGATCAAAATGGTTGATAGAAGGAAATGCATCACGGAAGAAATGATGCCTTAACCTATTGGTTATCTGCAAAAGAGCCTCTTGAACTGCTTCAAATTCTCCATTTACCTGTCAGAAAGATTCTCCATAACTAAGTAGTATAGTAGCACAAGAAAAAAAGGTCAAGGTTTGCTAGAAATAAGAAAGTACCCCCTGTAGTCTGTAGACAAGTAGTAGAAATACTGGGTACATGATCATGGTAAGTTAGGAATATCTAAATAAAAGGAATTACTATCCTTCACAATCAATATCACAATGGTAACTAGGTATATCCACAAATGTTAAACCTTACATGCCTACAAAGAAAAACAGCAAAAGACATATGCACATGCAGCCACACCTGAACTACTTCCTCGTTTTCTGAAGCACACTTTGGGATTTGATCTTTCACCAATATACGAATATAAGCCCCAGATGACTTCCTCATTTCGGCTATAATAGCACCACCCTTGCCAAGGAGGCAACCAATTTGACTAGAAGAGACAAGAAGTTTTGCTATTACATTTTTCTCCTTGCTATCAGGTGTCGCCCTAACTATCCTGGACTGTACTCGAAGAACTGCATCTTGTGCAGCAGATATCCTATCATCCGGGTACTGCATTAGTTTGACTTTAATGTCAGCATTGTCACTTCTGGCTTGTATCAGTAACTGAATTGGCCGAGCAAGAAACCAAAGAATATGAAACCTAAGTATTTAAGCAAGTCAAAAGTGTTGAATCATACCGCTGGACCAGATATGACAACAATGCGGTCCTCTGAATCAGGTACTCCTTCCAGAATTTTGATCTCACAGCCAGTCTCGTGCTGAAGTGTCCTGACTATAGTTCCCCCCTTTCCAATTACACCTCCCACCTTCTCATCATGACACAATAATCGGAAGGTTAGGATATCTGGAGAGGGGTTCATATGGCCCGGAATACCACTTTCATGAAGTTTAGAAATCAGTGGAGGGGCAGTTGAATGATAGTCGGCACGATCACGAGGCCCAGCAGCATACGGTGCACCTAGAGGAGGGAAAGGATAGTTTGGCAATAGGTTTGATTCGGGCCTAGAAAGAGGATTGGCAAATGAATGAGAAGATGGCCCACTACGATTGGCAGTAAAAGAATCATGATCACGAGGTGGATTCTCTAGAAGCTGTTGAGAAACAGATTGAAGAGCTTTCCTAACAGCATCCACTCCCCCAATAATCTGCAACAAAATTATAGAATATAATGATCAAATACAACTTTATGAATCAAAGTTATTACTATCAAAATGTTCCACTAAACAAAATAAATAATATATGATAATATTACTGTTATCCAAGATAGCACTACTGACCAGTGTTGATTACGCATAGTTGTACACCTAAGAGCCCTTCAAGGTGACTGGGTAATTCTTAAGAGCTAGGCACCAATGCAAGATGAGGTGAGTGAGGCACTCAAACCAAAGTTAACCAGCAGTTGACCCAAGAAGGTAGGTGCTCAATCTTGCGCAAAAATGCCCAAGTAATTGGGTTTTTCGTTTTTATTTTCCAATCATGACCCAACTTTCCGGTGGGTAATTGTTTAATGAATAAGCAACTAGCAAAGTATAAAATTACAATGTCTCGCATATAATAACATTTTTTTGTCGAATGTTTTCAATAGAAAGACAGTCCCTCCCTACATCCCTTCATTTATGTGTTTGTGCACTGCCCAGCTGCATCTAGAGTCTAGACCCATAATATGTTTTTTTCCTCCAGTCTAATATTAAAAAACAACAGTTATGCTATTGCTATACAGCAATTACAAGGACTTTAAAGAGCCTATGCCGTAATTGCCAAAGTAACCAAAGTGTCATCACTACGGCATTTTAACAATCATGGTAATTGTATTTGCATATGAAAGCAACAGAAAAAATATACAGCAGTAATGACAGTATAATCTCATTACAGATGCATAAAATGGTTAAATTTTAGCTTACAGGTGTTGAAATCAAAATTACCTGAACGAGCTCATCAGAAGGGGATGCAAAAGGAGGTAGTTGGTCCCTAGGAAGAATCCGAATCTGTGCCCCACTTTCAGAAGTCATTTGCTTGATCACACTGCCACCTTTTCCCAGAAGGCAGCCCACTTGACTGGAGAGCACAAGCAACCTCATAACAAATGTGGAAGACTTGTTGCTCTCTTCATCCCCTCTGTCCATCTCTGATTCACCTTCAACTATTCTTTCAAAAACAAGTGACAGAGCCTTCTGAACAGATGAAGCTCCCTTCTCAGGTTGTAAATCTTCCACAGGAACAGATTGTTTATCTTCTTCATCTTTGCCATGTTCTTTGGCATCATCACCCTCCTCAGTTGTGTTAGTCCCTTCACCGTCCTCCTTGCTCCTCTCACTATGGACTTCGTTCTCTTTATCAGAACCTACAATAACAATTACTCTCTCATCACATCCAGGGATAGTTTCCTCAATTCTGACCTTTGCACTGGTTTCCTGTCTTATTTGTGATATGATGCTGCCACCCTTTCCAATAACACTACCAATTTTGGAAGCAGGGCAGAGTACACGAAAAAGAGTGCTGCCTGGAGAGATTTTCAATGGTAGAGTCTGTGAAGTTTTACTTGCCGATTTTTGCCGCTTCCCTTTGCCATTTGCCTCTGTAAGACTCCGATCGTATGGTCTCTTGGAAGGCGTCAATGGAACTGACATGTCTAGTATGTCTGCAGAAATTATGGGAAAATTGTAGAAACTATAATTCACCGAAGGAGAAGAGGGGGAAAAATTCAAAAGTGTGTTCATGACCGAAATTCATAATATGCAAATGGATTGCTTAACTTCTATTTACAAGGAAGCCCATTTATTGAACTGAATATTCAACAAATGAGGAACATAAGTTTTCTGTAAGGCTATTTTAGTAGCAAAAAATTAACGTTAAATATGCATACCTTCTTTGCTGAACATAGAAAAAGGCAATAATAACACAAGTTATAATGGTATCCAAATGCAGTGGTCATGCATGTTTAGAGAAGAAACATCCTCATGAGAAAGAAGGCTTTGGACCCATACACCATCCAAAAGGACTTTAAATCTAATGGAAAATGTTCATGGCAGTCGATCAAGTCATTAGCTCCTCCTTAGTTTGTTGAGTTTTAGCATATTGTTTGCACCTAGTTCAACGCATGATGGATTTGCTGCCTGTCGGTCCCTCATATGTGTAAAGTTGAACCAAGATGCCACGTGAAAGCCAGGTTATCGGATCATCCATAGAAACTTGGATCAACAATGTGGTGAACTGTATTTTTTTTTTTCAGAATGATCATGTTGGTTCCTTCCACAAGTTGATGTATTTCATGCTTTAGCTTAATTAAACCCCCCCCCCCCCCCCCCCAATTTTTAATTTTCATAGGGCCTCCTTGAAAACTATAATATGTATATTTTCAGTTTTTTCACCCCTTAAATATAATTTCTGGATCCACCAAAGCAAAGGGCACTTCCAAAATGATCCTAAGATTAGCTCCCCTACTAGAGTCTAGCACATCCCTCTTTGAGCCATTCTCCCCTAAATAGAGTCCATCCTTATTCATGTTTTCCTTAAGACTCCCATGGTATACTTGCTTTATAACATTCACCCTACCGCTATTTGATTGCTTGGAACTCCCAGAAGTTCCTTTAGTTTGGTGCGCAATCATTGTGTGGCTTTCATACAATGCCATGATCCTTTCTCGCAAGTCTCAAGCTTTTGTGATTTGGTGACTTAAGTTGTGGATTCATCAAAGCTCAACTCGCATAAATGCTGTGAAAAAAGTTACACTTTCTAAAGTAGAATAAATCCTTGTAGTGTCTTCTGGGACACCCAGTGTCATGTCACCACATTGACTGCTGCTCCTTCCATGTGCCCTTACCACGTATCCTTCATGTTAATCACGTGCACTCACTACTGAAAATACAAGCTATTCAAGCTCCACTACAGAACAAGATCATATTGTTCATGAAAGGTACACTTGTACAGCCTTCTTCAATATACTTTCCAAGCTAATCTTGACTTATCAGCCCAATTCTCTCAATTGCCTCGACTTTCACATTTTCACATCAACACAAAAATACTAGTCATCAGGCATGCAATTACCAAATGAACGTAACCTATTCCCTTACTCTGCCTCTCGTTAACATACATCAAAAATATTTTTGGTCATTTTGAAAAATAAGGAGTGTTTGATATTAAGTTTAATAGTCATTTGGTTATGTTATTTGCTAAATCTTATTCTTCTTAGGATCCATTAAGTCCAAGTAAATAGACAGAAAGCCTCCATTATTAAAATATATCTCATTTTAAAATCAATCTACTTTCCACCCTTCCTATTTCCTAAAAGTTACTATTTCTTGAGGAGTTCCCAATTTTAGTCCAGGCTGGACCATTTGCTTGGGCTGGTTTAGCATCTATTCTATATTTTAAATGAGAGGGCATACAACAAGTGCGCTCCAGCTTCTTTCCATTCTATTTCTATGTGTACATAGCAGGCCTGAGTCCATCACTCTCTTGCCCTGCCCCCTCTCCTAAATGCACCGTGGTTAAAACCACTGCCTTTTCAAATTTTTTTTAAAATGAAAATGACAGTTGGTCTAGAATCAAACCCAAGTCTTTTAATTTAATTCCCTTGCCTTTTAGCCCTTATTTTGTGTTTTAAATCTTAACACGCCCACCCATCCTCTCTTTTTTTCTTCTTTTTTTCTATTTTGATGTGTAACACCTCCCACCTATCTTTTAAGCGAAGTAAATACATGAGAAAGCAAAATGTTGCAAGTGTGATGGACCCACTATATGATGAATTGTTAGAAGTGGTTTTGGACCCACTTTGTTGCAAAATAAAATAACATAAAATAAGCGTCATTTAATATGCTTTTTATTAAAACATTTTATACATCTTTTTATCATTTTTTTTATCAGTATATATCTTTTTATCAAATAGATAAAACTAATAAATAAATATGATTTTTCACCCACTTGATTTAGCATGTGAGAATTATCATACGTGAACTAACCTTCAGATTTATCAAATCCCCAAATTCAAAGACCCAGGGACACACTTAAGTAGTCATAGTTTTTAAATATTTTTCATTTATTTTGTACTATCAAATGGTGTCATATGTAACATTGAATGTTCAACATGGACATTTCGCTTATTTGAAGCAACTGTGTAAAAAAAGGATATAATAAGAGAGTTTTATGCAAAGTTTACCACACATGCTTATTAGGTGTATAGTCCAACGAGGCATGTTGTGCATATATATCATACTCATACCCATGTATAAAGAAAAATCCACTATAAAAAATCAGAACGGCAAGAATACATTTATAATTGTGTAATTCAAGACAAAAATACAAAAATATGGCATCATTTATATGTTGGTTCTTGGCAAATAGTATCACATTCTTGATACATTTTTTAAGCATATTGCCTATAATCAACAAATTTAACAAACAAATATATGCTTTGTGGGTATATTCAAACAAGACTTAACCTCGTACATGCAAATTTGTCTATTTTTGTCTCGTCTCTCATCTCAACTATCAATAGATAGTTTTAGTAAAACACGTCAGTCTTCAAACCAAATAAACTAACTGCAAACATCTCACAAGTTAGAGTAAAAACAACAAGTGATGGCAAGCGTGGCTCATGAGTTATATAACTAGCAATTTTGCTACTGATGGTCAGAGTGAAAGAGTTAGGACTATTACCAATTTATATTGTATTATGTTTCCAACTTTTACAGCGTATGGAAGTTTTTCTCATTTGTATGTATGTGTTTCTTTTATTTTATTTTATTTTTTTACATGATTCTTTCCATTCCTGCACGTCACATGGGTTTGCTACAAGGTATATTTATCTAAAAGCTATATTTCAAAAAATTGAACCTTTTTTGTTTACTATTCCGATTAGTTTGTTTTAGAAGGTTATACTTGTCTAGGAAGTTTTCTAAAGTATATGAGGCAAGATCCACAACACTAAAGTGAGATTGTAGTGAATTGATTTAAATTTGAGGATTTGCGTGAAAATGATTTGAAGGTGTCCAAATGAGTTTCAAGAAACATATGATTTTGAGGAAAAGGAAGACGAAGATTGTTAGAAAATATAATAATAAAGTTATATCCTCTCTAACAACTTAAGCTTTTAGATGAGTTGACAATTTCACCTGGTATCAGAGCAAGCAAAAAGGTCATGAGTTCAAATCTCACTATCACCCCAAAAAATATAAACTAACACATGTAGGTTCAAAGTGGCCACATGTGAGGGGGCGTGTTAAAGAATATAATAATAAAGTTACACCCTCTCTAACAGTTTAAGCTTTTAGATGAATTGGTGATTTCACAAAGATGAAGAAGAAAGATTCAAGGCGGTGCCCAATTAGGACCTTGCATAATTTACTTTGAATCTAGCTGAATCTTATTGTAAGGAATCTTTAAGTTAGTTTTCTGGTAGTTCTATTTCATAAATGTTGTCAATTGTATTTTTGTAAGTTCAATATCTGCTAAATTGGATATAGTTGTGGTCCATGGGTCATCTTCTAAGTTAAGCTTTGGTATTGGGTCCTTCTTGTTGGGTTTTGAATGAGTTTATATTGAGTTTTATTAATAAAAGAATTAAGTCTCCTTTTTTTGGAGTCCAAGTCTTATTAAAACAAGGAATACCTAAAAGTCTATGTAACACTTTCAATTCAATAGAGAATTTGTTCTAAAGGACTTTTGTATTCATTACTCTTTTAAAATCATGTGATGTATTTTTAGCCTTAGGTGTGATGCCTATGGGAGCCCTAGGTGAGATGTCTAGTCCATCCTTCTATTTTTCTTCTTTTTCTCTTTAATTTCAGCACTTTTAAACTTTTCAAAGCTCCACAAGAGATTTATCAGGGCTGTTATACTGATAGAAGCTACCTTGCCCGAGCTTCAAAGCAATGGTGTAATCTAACACCTATAGTTTTCGATGTATAATGCCACACATAGATATTATATGTTTACGTATTTGTAGCATACTAGCATGATATCTATATTTATGTGTGTGTGCCTTGTTGGTTCTATTTGTTACTGTTTCTCGTCCTTTTTTGCTAATCATGTTCATATAACTTGTTTTCAAGAAACAATGAAACTAGTGGGGAAAAGGGAGAGTTTCCTACAGATAGGTCAGAAAACACTTGAAGTGGACAACGTCGAAGGGAAAGAAAGCCCTTTACCCCAGATCATTGAAAGAGGAGTGAGATCTGTTCGGAGGATAAGTGTAGAGGAAGATTGCCTGCAATGGCTTTGTCGAAGACTCGAAGAGATGGAGCGGAAACCAGTTGGTTGCCGATCTACAATAGTTTTTCGTGGTCGACGAAGAAGCTTGATGATGATCAAGAAATCAAATGAAGAAGGGTTTTTGTCCATATCGAAGAATGGAATGGTGAGTTGAAAAGAATGATTTATGTTCCAAAGGTTAACAGAGGTTGGGGATGCGGAAGGGTCGCGATGGCTTTTAGACAATGAGGAAATCTGCTGCGGAAGGGAGTGGTCTCAGAAGGTTGATCATTCATAGAGGTTGCACAAATCATGGGGTGGTCGGATTCAACTACAAAGGTACTGGATAATGATCACAGTGGGTGGGCAGATGTTGTAGTTGGTCCTTCTTCATGATCTGAAAGGACGGAATTTCTTAACCGTTGTTTGGTCAGAAGAGTGGGTTTAGAGATGGAGGCAGGACTTGAACAAAGGAAGTTTCAAGAATGGGTGAATAGACTATGGGGAGTCTCGGCAGGTGTCAGAGTGGTTGATATGCATGGTGCTCTGTTTCTGTTTGAATTCTCGTCGATAGAGGAGGCGATAAGAGTCTTGGAAAGGAAGGATTGGATAATCGATGGACCCCCTGTGTTGTTAGATAGATGGATGGCAGAGGGTTTTTGCCACAGAAAAGGATGGGAATCTTCGGAAGTTAGAGTGAGAGTGATGGGCCTAGCAGCATTCTTGTGGTGCAAGAACTTTTTTCGGCAACTGGAGAATCTCTTTGGAGAGTATATCATTGTTGATGAAGACACAAGGAGTAGGAAACACCTTCGATGGGCCAGAATTTTGGTGAAGGCTCCACAAAGAAATATTCTGGCAACAGCAAAGATTAGATTGGAACAGGGGGCTTCAAAATCCTCATTTGGGTGGAAAGTGGACCGCACTTTTTGTCGGTGGCGGAAATTGCAGGGGGCCCCAATTTTAGGAAGAATTTGCAGGATTAGGAAGTGGAGGAGATTGTGTCTTTATTGGCCATTCTTCACAATATTCGGTTGGATAGGGGAAACGAAGATTCTCTATGTTGGAGGGTGGATTCCAAAGGGGAGTTTTTGTTTAAATCCTTTTATTTACATTTGACTAGTAATAGAGTAGTAGACTTTCCATGGAAAGCTATTTGGTGCTCCAAAGCCCCTTCGAAGGTGGCTTTCTTCATGTAGATGGTAGTGTGGGGGGCCTCCATGAACTTTAGATAATTTAAAGAGAAGGGGTTTTCTCTTAGCTAATGGATGGTGTGGAATCTTGTCCCAACTCTTTTTGGTCATTTGTGAGTGATGTCATGGCCAATTGGAACTTTGGTCGAGATGTGGCATACTACTCGAGTCTCTTGTAATGTTAGAAGAGTGTGGAGGCTCATTCCTTTTTGTATATTTCTGTGTATATGGAAAGAAAGATATAATGGGATTTTTGCAATGGAGGTAACCCCTATAAATAGGTTTAAAGATAGGATTTTACACCTTCTTTACTTTTGGGTTATGGAATAGTTTCCTTGTAATATTGATTCTTTTGTTGGGTTCTTGGGGGTTTAAGTAGCTAGTTGTAAGCTCCCCCCCTTCTATAGTTTTTGTGCCTCGAGCAGCTTTAATAGAATCCCCTTTACTTTAAAAAAAAAAAAAAAAAAAGCTCCACAACCAGATTTGTTATAACCACCTTGCCAAACCAATTCTCATCCCTCTGACCATTTAACTACAAGCCTAAAAAAACACATTCCAGCCCCAAAATTACCAATCCCCAGTCCTGTTCACAGCACCCTAATAAACAGCCCACTAGCTCTTCCTATCCTTATTTAAAGCCTTAAACACCAATCCTTTCTTACACCCTTTACAACCCTAAAAGTTGATATTTCCACCAACCCTTTGAGCCACAAAACCAATAATAACCAGCTTATAAGAAATAAAAACTTATCCTCACCGCAGCCAATACCAATTTTGGTAGCATAACTTGTAGGAAAGTCCCCACACTTGTCATATATCGTGATTAGTAACTTATTGCCCCCCTTTCTCTATTATGATTTTCTGTTCTTTTTCTTTTCTTTTTTCAATTACTTGCATTCGTTGTCAATAAATTCTAGCAAGCTCTGTATCGTTCAAACCTCATCTATTCTAACCCAAATCCATCTACAAATGAAACCATTCTAACTTGAGCCAACCAAAAAAGTGAATGTAATCAAAAATCCTAATTTTCAAAGCACTCTAGCATCATATCCTCGTATTGGTTTGGAACTCATGCCCAATGCCATTCCCACCAAGATGTTTAAACCATTTGGAAATTTTAATCTTCAATGCTTACTTCCTTAACTTGAATATCTTTGCAAGGTGGAGCTGTGTGGCTTGTGGAATTTTGTGATTAGGTTTGACAATGTTTTGTTTTCAGCTTAGATTTTTTTAAAATGCAAAATTGGGTAGCTGTTTTAAAAAAGATTCATGGTCACACACCAGCTTCAACAGTGAATTCGCATTTTCGATGCATTATCCAATAAATGCAAAATATTAAATAAATTAAAATTTAAAAAAAATAAATCATTATGAGTGATATCCACTACAATGTACTGCCGGCTAAGATAAAATCATAAAACACCACTGTAACCATTCAACCAAAAGAAAGTTTCATTGAGAGTTGGACCCACTCATCAGAAATCGATGCACAAGCACAAAGCAATCATACTGATACAAATGCAACACAGACCCGCGACGCATCGCCTCATCCTACAGTATAGAATCAATCTACAATCATTTTCAGTTCCTAATCTGAGCTCCTATCAAACAAAAAGAGCTTCAATAATAACAATTGCAGGCGGAGGAGAAACAGTACGATTTTGTTGCAATACGTACGTATGTGTATATCATTGTAGAGAGAGAAAGAAACAGAACAGAGAGAGAGTTTATTTGAGGAATAATATGAATCAATGCCGACTTACAGTTCCAGTTAGCCACAGATTTTTGAGTTATTGGTACCGATTTCAGTAGAACAATAAAGCTTCCTTCACCACGTCCGCAAAGGAGATGCAATCACAATATGAAACCCTTAAATTAGGGTTTTATATGAAACTCGGATGCTCACCTGACCGGGACGGTTTGACAGCAAAATGAATTGAAATATTATTATGAGAGTCTGAACCGTGGGGGAACTTTAATGAGCCGGATGGTTCATCCAATGTGTTCGGTTCAATATGTGATAGCTTACGATTGCGTCACGGTAATATCTTCATACTTGGACAAAATATTTTACTTCGAGAAATAAGAAAGTATCATCATATCACATGAGAGTATATCAATTGTTGAGTTCAGTTTTATGCCGAAATCTTCTGTTCAATCACCATCTCAATTACAAAATTGAGAAAATTCTTTAGTGGCACGTTACCACATGATCCATCTGACCTATTGAAAAACACCTCCCTTAACTAACCAAACATATCCCTTAACTAACCAATCATAACTATCGTATTCATATGATTTTACTATGATTTTAGGTTAGACAGTATTTGGTATCAAATTAAATAGAATATCTGTCACAATCTTAATTTTTTATGTATGTAATTATATGATATATTATATGATTATATAATTTTAATTACAAAATAAAAATAGTATTAAATAAAAAATATATGTGTGTATTACATATCTAACAAATTGTGGTTAAGACACGCACCTGAGTAGGAATAAATTTCTCCTACTTAGTTTAGAATAAAGTATTCTTCTTTTGGGTTTTAACTAAACTTATAAATATTAAGTTTTGAGAAAAAATTATTTGATGTGATAATTTTATGAAATAATTTTTCCAACTAAGCATGCAAATTTACAAGATATGTATCATCTCAGGCATTACACAAGATAATGTTCTATTTTGTTTTTTAAAAATGAAACCTAATGCTACATTAAGTAAGAGCAATGAAAATTTGAACCAAAAAATGGGGGAAATGAGAGGATTAAATGAGAATGGAACAGATTTGGGAAGAAATACCACAACCCCACAAAGGTTTAGAGTGCGATTGGGAAAGGGTTACTCTAAGTCGCCCTATTTATATAGAAATTTTACTAAATTATCCCTTACACTTCGTATAATATCTAAATTACGTAGGCATATAAAATGTCATATTCTCCATTAGGGTTGATAACATTCGGGATCGACAAAATGCCTCTGGTTAATCTCACACCAAGGTCTGCGTCCCTTCCCTTTATGGTATCACGTTCTTTTTTATATGAGTTTTGGTCATCTTCGAGATTGCATCATGCTTTTTCCAATCGTCTATCATCGATTGAGTTTTGACTTTAAATCATCAGAAAGATTGCTTCACCGTCCTTCACACATTTTTCGATCGCCATCTAAACTCTGTTTGTGTAGTCAACTTTCTAATGTTGGTCAGTTTCTATTGATCGGTGAGTTATGATTTTGACTATTTATATATATTATCCAATTTGAAGATCTAACTTTTCTATGAGTGTTTTGATATAATTAATTCGTGATTTTTACTTCTAATTTTTTTGTTGTTAAATTTGTTAATGCTTCTATGATTAAGTTTAGACGATTGGCGTGATGTGACAAAGATGGGGGAGGCATCATTCACGCAAGATGGGATTGGGATAGGAGTGCCGCACCATTGCCATTCCTACCCCATTTCCCCTCCCCCTCCATTGATTTTCATATACCAAATAAGTAAAAAAGCTTCATTCCTTTGTATGTACTTAAAAATATTTTATTAAAAAAATTGGTTTGTCACTAGGTGACCTATTGTAATACCTCAACCCAAATAAAATAGAATAATTGTATTTATATCTCAAAAAATCAAATAATAATACCAAGATCAGACCAAGCCCATGAGCATAGTACCAAAAGTAAACCGAGACCAACTCAGACCAAGAACATTAGACCCCAAAATATATCGAATTGTCACGATAAGTAGTATACAGTAAATGGGTACGAACACCAAGGTAAATAGTAGAAGCTATGATCTCAAAAAATTACGGGATTAGGAAAAGCCAAATACGAACAAACCGAGCCAATAAATATAATACCAAACTAGACCTGAATTATTATAGTAAATTGTGTACAGTAATAGGCACACAGTTCGAGACAAACAGTACGGTTCACCGATTTAGTAATATAAAATTTAAATATATGAGAATTGAATTTCAAGCAACCCCGAGTACCCTAGGATTATCGTAAGAGAAAGTCAGACAGTATAGAGAATCGTGCACGTAAGTTCATACATACCTCGATATACATACATGATATATTTCCATACGTACAAGGACACATATATCTATATAGACATATGACAATATATATATATATATGTATATATACGTATAATAGTATATATTATATGGTATAGGTATATGTGAAATGCATGTATATATATATATATATATTAAGGTATATATATATATATATATACAAGCAAATATATATTATATAGGTAGCATGCAAATACATGCAAGTGGGTGTGTGCTTAAAAGTGAGTGTTGGCAGCAAGTGTGTAGTGTGTGTGTGTGTGTGTGTAAACATATTATATATTATATTATATATATACAAATATCTAAGTTAAAATTGAAACAAAGAAATCAGGAAAAAAAAAAGAAATTAGGAAAAAATAAATAAATCAGAAAGGGGAAAAGAAAAGTCAAGGAAAAGGGCTAAGGGAGGAACAGAGAGAGAGAGTAGTAAGAGAAGCCGAGAGGGGCGGTGGATATATATATATATATGTGTGTGTGTGTGTGTGTGTGGGTGCTGAGAGAAAAACAGAAAGAAGGGGAACCAAAACAAGAAGTTGAGAGCACCTTGAGGAGATTCAGAGGCTTAGAAGTGGAAATCAGAAGTAAGAAAGAGAGATACAGCAACAAAAAAAAAGGTGAGTAAACCTGAAGAATTATCTTTTTCTTGTATTTAAATTTCAAAGTATGAAACATATTAAAAACAATGGGATCATATAGCTTAAATGAAAAAGAACCCAATGCAATTGAAATGAGGCAAAACAAGCTAGAAACGAGTAAGAGATATTGAGTTACAGGTCTCAGTGGGTGAAATATTTTGGGGGTTTCATGGAGTTTTAGCCATGGGGAAATGATCCCCTTAGGTGCAGGAAGTAAATGGAAAAAGAGAGAAATCAAAACAGTTAGAAACCAAACACGAAATTGGGAAAAACCAGGTCGCCGAAAAATCGGCTTCCCACTAAAAATCCCATATTCGAAGGGCTATGGTAGTTAAATCAAAAACTAAGTCTAGATATGAAGTCCCCGTGGAAGAAGATTGCATTGAAAATTGGGTAGAAAACAGGTCGGAATAGTGATCGGAACAGTGGCCGTCGCCAGAGAAGACCACCGGCGTATTGCTGGAGAAGACGACACTGTTGTCTTCGGGTCAAATGGGCCATGGGTCAGATCCAAGTAAGGACCCGACCGAAACAGAAACGGGCCAGCTATTTATGTCAAAACGGAGCAGTATTGGTTAAGTTAAAGAGGTTTTAAAATTGAATTGGGAGTGTTTGGTTAGGAGGTTAAGAAATTAAATTGAAATCTGATTTAGGGATGGGGATAGTCTAGTCCAGTTTTATAGTTAATCGTTGCTTGGCTATTTTAATTGAGAATAGTAAAATCCGAAATTCTGATTTTAGCCCAATAGTTGTTGAATTTGAAATTTAACCCTAGATTTGTAATAATTATAAAAAGACCCAGAACTTATGGTTAATTATGATTTGACCCAAGTGGATACAATATTATTTAATTAAATAAATATTAAAAAAAAAATTATCAAAATGCTCCTAAGTCAAAAAGGAGTCAAACAGACTCCGATTAAAGTAAACAAATAGTGAATTTTTATTATTTTTAGCATTTCGGACTCAACGATGGAGTCTGATTTATGAAAATAGGTCTCGAGAAGTAAGAACCCGTAAAGGTGCAAAATGATCGTTTTGCCCTTTTTTAGTACAAATGTTTGAATTAAAATCCACGAAAGCCTAAACCAACTTTGTTTGATGTTCCAGATTCAATAGTAGAGTCTATTTGAGTAAAAGAGATACTAATAGTAAAGAGACATAAAATTTGATTAATAACATAATTCATATAACTATAGACTAGGATGCGTTTTATGAATCATAAGAACGCCAAGAGGAAAGGAGAAGGCGGTTTGACTTTCTAGACAGATACAAAAAGAAGTAAGTAATATCTAATTTTTGCATGTGATACTTCCAGCCATGTTAACAGTTTTTCATATATTACCTATTGTATTCCATACATACCAGAAGTTATTGAGTCCACATTTGATATTGTTCTATCTTGTGGAAAGTATTTATTATTTACCATATATGTAATATCTCGACCCGGGATATGGCACTTAAACCGAGATAGACCTGGTCGAGTACACGTAAATCGAGATAGGTCAAGTCAAGTAGCGTAATTCTAGTTGTAACCGAACATGAGTTTCGAATAAAATAGAATAATTTCAATTAAGTCCAAAGGGTCAAATAATAATACCGAGCTTTGACTCAGCAAGGATCATAATATCAAGAGTAAACCGAGACCGATTCAGACCGAGAATAGTAGACCCCAAGATATACCGAATTATTTTAATGAGTAACATACGGTGACGAGTACGATTACCGAGACAATTAGTAGAAATTATAATCTCATGTAATTACGAGATTAAGAAAAGCCAAGTACGAATACACCGAGCCAATAAAAATAATACCCAACATATATCCGAAGCATCGCAATAAATAATATACAGTAATGGGCACGTAGTTCGAGACAGATAGCGAGAATTATAAATGAAGTAACTTCGATATTAAAAATATACAAGAAGTAGTTTTGAGTAACCCCGAGTGTCTGGGAGTACCGTACAATAAACCCGAGCGGTACGGAGAATCGTGTACGTATGCCAGTATATACATCGATATAGGTGCACAGTGCATTTTAAATAAATGCAAGAATATATATATGAAATAATATATATATACACATAAATATAAAAATATATATACATAAATATATGTATATGTGGCTATGCACGTATATATATTATATAAATACATGTATTAGTATAAATAGATATATTATATATATAAAATAAAATGGAGAATTTTTATTATATATATAAGCATGCAATTGGAAAAATAAAGAAAGAGAAAGGATAGAAAAGTGTGTGGTGTGTTTAAGATATAATATGTATATATACATATCATGTGAGCCAGGAAAAGCAAGAATAGAAATGAAAAGAAAAAGAATAGAAAAGGGAAATTTAGTGGTATATATATGAGCATCGTGTGTGATGGTACAGGTCGGTTACAGCATAAAACAATTATATAGATATAATATTGTGTGTCTAGGAGGCGTGCAACAGAAGCTAAAGAAAACAAAAAGAAAGAAATGAAAAAGGGTCAAATCAAGGAGGCTACAGCCGTAGCTGTTGGAAAGAAAAGAGAGAAAAAGGTGGGGCGGTGCAGGTTACGTGAACAGGAAGAGAAAAGAAAAGAAAAAGAAAAAAAGAAAAAAAAAAAAAAAGGAAGAGAGGGGCGGTTCAACAGGGACAGTTATATATATATATATATATATTTGTGTGTTGTACAGGGCTATGCAAGAAAACAATTGGTAGAAAAATATATAAAATTATATATGTGTGTTTGTTATGGCGCTGAAGCAAGAGAAAAATGGAGAAGAAGGGAGAATAAGTGGGCAACCGAGAGAGAGAGATTGTACAAAAGCAGTGCAGGAGAAATTGTGTATATACGTGTGTGTTGTGTAGTAGAACAGAGAGGGAGAAGAGCAGCAGCAGCGCTGCAACAAGTGCAGCGTGTGTTGCGCTGTGTGGGTTTGGTTGTGGCTGTGCTACAAGTGGGAACAGCAGCAGTGCTATAATAGGGAGAAGGGAAGATTGAGAGATTGGGTTACTGCTATGGTGGAGGATCCAAGCGGCTGCTGTGATGAAAAATTGAAAGAATTGGTGCAGCAGTCCTCAAGATGTAGTGCAGCAGGGTGGAAATAAAATAGTGCAGCCCATGAAGCTTTTAATAGGAACCAATTTATATATATATATATATGTTGTGTGATGACAGTGCAGCGCAGAAAGCGGTGAAGGGTCTGATTGGGTTCTTGTGATGGATTAGAGTAGGGAAATGGAACAACAGTGCAGCAGATTTGCTTGTGTAGCGGCTGCCGTAATGAAATTGGAGAACCTGGAGGGATTTGGAAGAAACAGGTGGGATTATGTGTGTTGTTTATGTTGGTTGGATTGGTTTAGAATGGGTTGTTTAGAGTTTATTGCAAGCAGTTCAAGGCAGCAACAGGCCTGGAGAAAATTAAGAGAAGCAGTAGCCGCAGGATCGGATGGATTGGAAGGTTGGTGAGTGACTGTGGCTGCTATCCAGTGCAATTGTGGTGTTAAAACTAGAAGAAATTAAGTTAGTGTGCAGCAGAGAAATTATACATATTTATACGTGTTGCCACGAGTGGAACAAGAGCAGTACAGAGGTATCAACAGGGTAAGACACTGAATTTTAGTCTTGGATTTTTAGAAGCATGAATAATTAGATTGATTGTGGGATTTCATTAAGCATAGAAATTGTTTTAGAAATTGCAAATTGGAATCCAGAAAAATAATCCAGAAACTAGAGGGAAGGAAACACAACTTAGCGGCTGAGTTTTGTGATTTTATTGGGCCAAACCGAATCAGGTACGACCCGACCCACCCATTCAGATAGTTGCCCAACACTGTTATTGTATGGGTAAAATTTTAGATTTGAGTTCGGGAGGTGTTTGGTTGAAAAGGAGAAGCTATCCAACGATTGGCTTACAATGAAAAAAAATAATGGAAACATATAGGAATTGGAAAAATTACGGCCAGATTGGAATAGAATTTGTGAAATTATAATCGTACCCAGAAATTATAGTTAATTATGAATTAACTCAAGGAATAAATTAAATTAATATTAATTTAATTTATTAGAAGAGGGGAAATTATCAAAATGTCCCTAAGTCGAACAGTAGTCCAACGGACTCCGAATAAATTAATTGAATAGTGGATTCTTATTATTTCGAGCATTCCAGACTTAATCGTGGAATCCGATTTGAGAAAAGAGATCCCGAGAAATAATAACCCATAAAAGTGCAAAATGACTGTTTTGCCCTTTTCAGTGCAGAAGTCCAAATTGAATTCCGCGAAAGCCTAAACCGACTTTGCTCAACATTTTGGATTCAATAGTAGAGTCTATTTAAGTAAAAGAAGTATCAATAGTAAAGTGACATAAAATTCGATGAATAGCATAATTCAAGTAACGATAGACTAAGATGTGTTTCATGAATCTTAGGAACACCGAGATACAAGAAGAAGGCAGTTTTGACCTTCTAGACAGATATAGAAAGATGTAAGTAATCTCTGATCTCTACATGTGTTACATTCCAAGCCATGTCAACAGTTTTTCATATATCACTTGTTGTATTCCATATATACCAGTGTTTATTGAGCCACATTGATATTGCCCTATCATGTGGAAGTTATTGATTTCTATTTATATCTAGATCATGATTGTACATTTGTGCATGGATTCCTTTTTGTACACTTGTACCCAGGGCTGTGAGGGCTAGACAGTATATTCGAAGTAGTCTAGTAATCATAGTTCAGATAACTATCGTTACGTCAGATTGCCAAGAACAGTTATGTTCCACATTTATACTCTTCATGTAAGTAGCATGATCCTGATATATTATTAGTGCCGAATTTGTGCTCAGTCACATCTCCATCTGATGCTATTTACGACCAGCGGGTCCAGTTATGACCTTCGGGTCTAGTTATGACCTTCGGGTCTAGATTTCGAGCAGATTATTATTATACAGTGTACACAGCTGTATTCAAACAGCCCGTAGCAGATCTGAATACGAGCTCAGAGCCATATTCAAACAGCCCATAGTGGATCTGAATACGAGCTCAGAGGGTAGCCGGGCCCCAACCGAGTGCACCAACCAGTTTTGATATCACTATCATTTATTGATTTTCATAGCTTGATCATATTATATCATTTTAAATGATCATGAGATTTCACAGCTTTCATTTGAGTGCATATGATTATACTTGAGACAGCTCATGACTGTAGCAGTATGATTAGATTATCAGACAGATTTCATTGCTTTATCATTTGAGTTTCTATCATTTGATATTGAGTTCTATCTTCATTGACTGGCTAGTACATCTGCATTTATCCTAGTTCTTTTATGGATAATGTTTTCTATATTCTTGTACACATGGTAGAGCAAAGGAGAATTACTTATTGAGCTTTAGTTAGCTCACCCCAAACTTACCACCCCTTTCAGGAAATGAAGCTGTAGAAGAGCAGTAGTTGTAACAGTAGCAGTAGCAGTCAGCTAGATAGCAGTGGACATTTCTTTTGAAGTTGTAAGTGTAATATTTAGTACAGACAGTCTTGTAACTCTCCTATGTTATCCACGTCTTGGGGATGAACAGTTGTATTAAGAAATTTTATATTCTGCATATTGTAAACATTATATATATATATATATCACATGCAACTTTTAATTAATTAATTCCGCATTTTAGTTGTTGCATGTTAGTAGCACTGATTGTGTTGCAAGTTGAGACCCTTGGTTCGACAAGCAGCGTCGGATTGGGTGCGCGACACGAGATCCGCATAAGGTGAGGTCTCGGGTCGTGACAATATATCTCGATCATGATTTTGTACACTTATGCATAGATTCCTTTTTGTACATTTGTACCTAGAGCCGTGAGGGCCAGACAGTTATGTTCGAAGCAGTCTCGTAACCTTAGCCCTCGAAAGCTATAGTTATGTTACGTTGCCGAGAATCAGTTATGATTCCACTATACTCTTCGTGGAAGATAGCATGATGCTGATATATTATTAGTGCCGAATTTGTGCTTAGTCACAAACTCCATCTGATGCTTACTACGACCTTCGGGTCCAGGCTCCAAAAGGAACACCAGCTACGTTGCTATGTGAGGTATGGGACGTAGAGGTACATTGTATACAAAGTTTAGTATTATTCAGGTATCCTGGTTTGGAATTGAATATGAGCTTAGGGGGAATTCTAGGCCCCATTTAGAGTGCATCCACTTTTATTGATATCACTATCATTATTGATTATCATAGCTTGATCATATTATTTCATTATGAATGATCATGAGATTTCACAGCTTTTTATTGAGTACATATTATTATACTTGAGACAGCTCATGACTGTAGCAGTATAATACTTGTTAGCATATCAAATCTTCATTGTTTTATCATTTGAGCTTCCTACCATCTGATATTCCTTGATGAGTTCCATATTTCTTGACTGGCTAGCACATTTGCATTTATCTTATTTCTTTTATGGATTATGCCTTCTATATATACTTGTGCACATGGTAGAGTAAAGGAGAATTACTTACTCAGCTTAAATTAGCTCATCCTAAACTTACTAAAATATTTCAGGAAAGAAAGCTGTAGAGGAGCAATAGCAGTAGCAGTCAGTTAGATAGCAATGGACATATTTGAGATAAATGTAATGTATAATATTCAGTACAGTCTTGTAGCTCTCCCATGTCATCCACGTCTTGGGGATGTAATGTATCAGACTTTTTTAAAGTCTGTATTTTGAGAACCAGATTCTATATACATGCAACTTTTATTTAGAGACTTCCGTTATTTATGTTATGATATTTATTGCATGTTAGTAACACTGATTGTGTAGCAAGTTTCAGATGAGATTCGGTTCGGCAAAAGGATCGGGCTGGGGTTCGCGATTCGAGATCCGTAGAGGGTGGGTCTCGGATCGTGACACCTATTTTAAGGAGTGAATTATTTGTATGTTAAAGCACATTTAAAAAATTAGTGCATGTGGTTCTTGTGATAATTTTTATAAGGAAATATGTAAGCTTAAGAGAAAATCGCATCGAAATTAATATAGGACAGGTAGCCATTATAAGAAAGTTGCATTACTCCATTTAAATGTTTGTTTCTCTCATTCAAGTAAGTCATGCAAATCTTCTATTTATTTTCAAATATTTGCATTGTTGCTTCGTATTATGTATATAAAAGTTATTTTGTGTTTCTTAAAACCTTAATTTATTGCATAGATTGGAGTTCCTGATTTTTTGAAATTAATAATTTAAGACCACAGAATAATTTATTGTCATAATGGGCATCAAACTTGGAAAAGATTCTACTCAATATAGTGTCATCCCTTTAAACTTAGTTTTCCATAAAATTGTGAGCTACATTTTCCTTCCAATATGTCTTTGGGACTCGCTATCAATTTTAGTTAACAAAATCATAACTTACATGAAAAAAAACGATAACCCATTCACCATTAACTTTTTATTGATAGTCTTATAGTCGAGTGACATAACCTTAACTCTTTCATAGAAAAAGTCAAGGGTTTAATCCATGTCAGTGGTGAGAGATTTGAGCCCTACCTATGGTGTGGGCAAAGAGGTTATGGATTAATAGGGTAGCTGTAATACCCTGACCCAAGCTATAATCGAGTGAGCCATGTAAACCCGAGCCGTTAGGGCTTTCTGTTATAAAATTGAATGAAATGGACGGTTTGGAATATCAATAGTTTGAAAGTACGAATAATATCAGGCGATACTCGAGCAAGCCATAAACGAATGCCGAAATAAAAATAAATAAAATAAAATAAAATAGATTAAAAAGAAAAATAAAATAAAATAAGAAAATCAAAATCAAAATCAAAATATAGATATAGAAATGAGCATATACATATATATATGTAGGTGTATAAATATATATATATATATATATATCAGTAAATATATATATATATATATGGAAGCATGATATATATATATATATGGTAAACAATATATCTGTGTATATATATATATATATATAGTGGACGTATGGTTGTGATATGGAAATCAATATATATATATATATGTAGGTGTATAAATATATATATATATATATCAGTAAATATATATATATATATATATATGGAAGCATGATATATATATATGGTAAACAATATATCTGTATATATATATATAGTGGACGTATGGTTGTGATATGGAAATCAATATATATATATATATAGTTCACCGCATGGCCATAATCCCACAACAAAATAAGGAAAGGAGGTGGAATTATGGGAATGGAAAAGGGAAGTTAATGAGAAGGAAAGGAAAGAGAGGGCAAGAATTATGGGGAGGAGCAGCTATAACCGCATGCAAAGGCATGCGTGAGGAAAAAAAAAAAAGAGAGAACTAGAAGGTGGGAAGAGAAGAAAAAGGAGGAACTGAGGCCAAGAGGAAGGTTCTGAAACTCAAAAAAGGGGAGTTAGGGCGCTTAAAAGGGTGATACTGCAAGCAAGCTTGGAACTAGGTAATTCTGTCTTATTTTTTTAAATGCATGAAAGTTAGTTTAAAATATAGGGTCCTGTAGAGCATGAAAAATGGATTATTTAGCAAAAAGAATTAGAAAAAAAGATGCAAGGAAGAGGGAGAAAAATGCATTTACAGGTTTTTCTATTTGAAACAGGTTTATGATTTTATTGCATGAAACTCAATTTAAATGCTTTGAAATTATTCTCATAAGGTACAGAAATCATGTGGGAATTATTTTGGGTTTTAAAATAGTAAAAAACTACCACAAAATGGAAAAAATGACCCTTGCCGAAAAACCACACAACCTCACCGGAGCTGGGGTTTCTTCCAATTTCGAGAGGGTCTGATGCTCCAATCTAGAAACCGAGGTTAGATATGAGTTTTTTTTATGAAAAATAGGTTCAAACCCATCGGAAACTGCAAGAAAAATCACCGTCAGCGAGTCACCGTCGTCGGGGGAGACAATCGAAAAAACGGAAAAGAATGAGGAGCTTACGCGCACACTGTGTCATTTTGCTTCAAGATTTAAATGGGACAGGGGCTATTTGGGGTCTAGAAATTCAGGTTTAATGGATATTATAATTGGGAATAAGAGTTGTCCTATCCTGGGTTAAACAGTCATCCACTGTTTGGTTAGGTGAAAAAGAAAAAAAATGGTGAGGGGGCTGCTGCCCCCCACGAATGGAACTTGAAACCTAGGGGGGTTGAAGCACAAGTAGGAACTACTGTGCCACTAAGGCACATGTGGTCTATTAGGTCCAAATAATATATATTATAGATACATTTAATTAATTTAATAAATTAGTTTAATTTAATTAATTATTACATTAATTTTTGATATGCAAATTAGTTAAACAAATAGTGTAAATTTATTATTTTGGACCTTTTGGATCTAGTGGTGAGGTCCATTTCATGAGACGGAGTTCCAAAAAATAAAACACCCGTAGAAATGTCAAAATGACCCAAATACCCCTAAGTCAAATGTGAGTCAAACGGACTCCGATTGAATTAAGTAAATAGTGAAATTTTATTATTTCAAACCTTCTGGACTCAACAGTGAAGTCCAAATTGAGAAAACAGAACCCAAAAAATAGAGGCATGTAAAATGACCATTTTGCCCTTTTAGTATAGAAGTCCAAATTGAAAACCGTGAAAGCCTAAATTAGTAAAAGAGATACTTAGAGTAGCGAGGTGTACAATTGATAAATGACATAAAAATTGAGACGTGTTTATTGGTGTATAGGCAAGTCAAAGGGAAAGGAAAAAGTCACGGAATACTAGGACGTACTGATAAAGTAAGTAAACTTCTATCTTTTATACGTAGTTTTCCAAGCCACATTCTTTATATTATTGCCAAAATTTTATACTCATGTACGTACCGGCTGCTATTATCGCATCATTGATATTGTCCTATCTGGTGGATGCTTATTGACTATTATCTCATAATTGTTTTATTATATTGTGCCTTGAAAGGCATATTATTGTATGGTACTGCATGATATTCCATACTTTATACACTTCTTATGGAATTACGATAGAATCCTAATTTATGATAAATGTCAAATTTTGTGCTCAGTCACAATATCCATATAATGCTATCTGATTGATCGGACTTACGGGTCGATTTATGGGACCTACAGGTCGAGTCCTTGAACGGACACATGGAAATAATGACATTTTTTATGCAGTGAGTTAAAACTGGCATTTTATATGCATTCATGTTAAGGGGGGTATGCCGGGCCCCCCAAAAGACCGAGGGTCTGCCAAACCCTGAATAGAGTAAATGCATCACTCATGTTTGACTGTTATGTTGACGTTTATGGAATTCATAGGATGTTTTCATTTTTCTATGAATAGTTCTATGTTGATAGTTCTTTATTTATTGGACTTGACTGTGACTGATTTATTGTGGCAGTATATTTATGTTGATTGTGATTATTGAGTTTTTCCCATATTCATGCTACAGAATTACTCATAATTGTTATTGTGCCTTACTATTCATTGGCCATTGTGGCATTTTACTGTTAACTGCAACTGTTGTCATGATTGGCTATCATGTTACCCTTTGAGTTCACGTTTTTCTATGTTAACCCTAACCCGTATTGGAGATAGACTTTTACTTATTGAGCGTTGTTAGCTCACCCCACTTATTATTTTTTCAGGTGAGTATGCTACAGAACCACAGTAGGAGATTAGGAGCTTAGGGAGAAAATTGAGGAGCATGATAGAATAATGTAGTCTCTCCCATGTACTCGCCACCTAAAAGTGGTTTTATGTTTAGTTTATTGTCAGATGCATTTTTTCAGTCATTAAACAATATTTTTTGTTAAGAATTCCGCAATTTAATGTTATGTTCACATTTATTGTCATCATTGATACAAAGAATAAAAAAAAATAGGGACGGTCATTGAGTCGGCCCCGCGACACGAGATTCGCATAGGGTGGGTTTCGGGTCGTGACAGTAGCTAAATGTCTGACTTTGGAACTAGACCTCACATCATCTCAAAGGGTCTTGGGAGCCCTTAACATTGGCAAAAAAAATGCCATTATCTCCTTACCATACCTTTAACCATAACTATCTCTATTTTTGTTGAGCTTTCATGATAGTTGGTTTTAGCCTAGCTAATTAGCATAAATTGTCATAAAAGACTACTCCGATGCACAAGATTTTTGTCACTGCAGGACCTAGGAAGAATTAAATGTATGCAACTTTACCTCTCTAAATGGAGCAAATGTTGTCGCGACTCTAAACATTTTATATTTTGTAATCTTCTCTTCGTGCCTTGGAGCACAAGCCGCCTCAATCGTTTTGGCTAACTTTTAGCCTTCTTACACAACTTTAAGTTACCTCATAGGATCTCTCTAAAATATATTTGTTAGGAATTGTACCATAACAATCAAATCATAGGCAAGGAAATAACACTACATAGTCTAATCTCTTTAATCCCTAAGTTAGTTTTCAACTAGGATTGATAACGAGGGAACATGTCATGTCTTCTTATCCCATCTTAATTTTTCATGAAACGAGTTTAAAAAGTATATAAACAGATCAAGAACAATAAAAAAAATTATAAAACTCAAAATGATCAGGAATGGAGCTAAGAAATGGAAATTTAAACCCACCATAGTTTAATTATAACTAAAAATGACTTAAACATCCATTTGTATTTTGATATATCTAACCTACTCAATAATATACATAATTATGAAATAATAATACTAAATTAATTAATTTTTCTTCATTTATTACTTTTATAAAAAGATAATAAGTTTTAGTAAAATCAAGACTAGGCGGGTATGAGTTTAGTACAATTATGCGGGGTAGATATGATATTTTTTTGGAAAAAAATACTAAAAAGTCCCTAAAATAAAATTTTCAATCCAAAAAACTCAATATACATTTTTTATATCTAAATAGTTCAAAAAAGAAACTTTTAATACAAAAAAGTCAAATTGTTAACTTCCATCTTAACATTGTTAAAAAATATTATTGATTTTACAAAAATGACCTTTAAGATATATTTTAGAAAAAAATACTAAAAAATATATAAAATAAATTTTTCAATCCCAAAAAATCATAACATTTTATAAAGTAAAATTTTATTTTTTAGGCATTTTAGATAAATTAAAAATGTTATGTTTTTTTTTTTAATTAAAGAATTTGTTTTATTTATTATTTAGTATTTTTTAAAATGTATCTTGATGATTGTTTTGGTCTAATTAATAATATTTTCTAACGGTATTAAGATGAAAGTTAATAATTCGATTTTTTTGTATTAAGAGTTTTTTTTTTTAAATAGAAAAAATATATCATAAACTTTTTAAATTTAAAAAAAAGTATTTTAAAACTTTTTAATATTTTTTCCTATTTTATTTGAGACGAGGCGAGACGAGATGGATTGGATTGGAATTTTTTTTTTAAACGAAAGTAGAGTAAGTTCGGAATAGGAAAGTCTCGTTCCATATTTGTCTTATTGATATCATATTTTTAGCTAAAATTTTTAAAAGGTGAGACATTATTTTTTATTATTTTATTTTTGTGTTTTGGTAGCTCTGCTATCACTCATACATGTTTCCCATCTAAGTTAGATTAATGGAAATTTTGAATTTCAATCTGAGCAAACTTTCTCAATTTGAAGTAGACGTGATGAGTTCGAGTTTCACTCCTCTATTAAAGGAGTATGAGTATTATTTTCACTCAATTATGAGTTGAAATAAATTACTTACAAATGTCTATATTTAAGAGACTCTTAGTTAGGATTTGTGTAGGGTTAATTATTTTGGTTGATTATTGATTGTAATATGTTAAAGTATTTAATTAATTAATTATAATTCATATATTATAATACCTCATTACTTTTTTTTTAAAAAAACTTGGGCCCACTACAAATGTTCCAAATGCAAGCCGAGTCACAATTAGTGCTTAACATCTGCACAATTAAATTTAAAGAATAAAAAAGGCGAGTCTTGAAATAATGCAGATTTAATCAACGTTTTCAAGGTTACCAGAATAAAGGGCAGAATCACATTAATAGATGAGGCAGAGGCAATAATGGGCAAAACAGATCTGGTAGAGGAAAAGGTAGAGGCAATCAGTGGCAGAACAACAGTCAGTGGCAGAATAATAATTGGCAGCACAGATCAGTCCAAGGAAGAGGGGATGGTAACAATTCTGATCCACAATCTCATAAATCCAATATTCAATGTTTTAATTGTGGCAAGTTTGGGCATAAAAAGTCTGATTGCAGATCTAGAAGGCCGAATAATAGAGATCATCAAGCTAATGTTGCTGAAAATAATCCTGGTGGTGATAATGAAGTAGAGACCGTGTTGTTGGTTTGTAATGTTGTGGATAATGATGATGGTGCTAAGTGGTATTTAGATACTGGTTGTAGTAATCACATGTGTGTAAGAAAGACATGTTTTCTGATTTGGATGAGTCTGTTCTATCAGAGGTAAAGTTTGGAAATAATTCTAAGATACCTGTGATGGGTAAAAGTAGAATAGCAATCAAATTAAAGAATGGGTCTCACAAGTATATTTCAGATGTGTTTTATGTACTAGGTTTGCAACAAAATTTGTTAAGTATGGGGCAACTTTCAAAGAGAGGTTATCCACCATGGAGTTTGCACAATTAATGATGATCGTATGGGGTTAATAGCAAAGGTAAACATGACTCCAGATCGTTTATTTCCATTAAGTATTAAATGTGAGAATTTACCTTACTTTAATTCTATGATTGATGATGATAGTTGGTTATGGCATATGCATTTTGGACATGTGAATTTTGGCAGCCTTAATTTTCTTGCTAGAAAACATTGGGTTTCTGGTTTACCTACTATTGATATCCCAAATAGAGTTTATGAAACTTGTGTTATGGGAAAGAAACATAGAGATGTTTTTCCTACTGAAAATTCATGGAGAGCCAATAGACCTTTGGTGTTAATACACTTAGATTTGTGCTCAGTTGAGGTACCTTCTAATGGTGGCAGTAGGTACTTTATTACATTTATTGATGATTTTAGCAGAAAAACATGGGTTTATTTTTTGCAACATAAATCTGATGCTTGTGATACTTTTAAAAAATTCAAGGCCTATGTTGAAAAGCGAAGTGGTTTTCAAATTAAAACTTTGAGAACTGATAGGGGTACAGAATATCTTGTTTGTGATGATTTTTTGGAGAAACATGGTATTAGGCATCAGTTGACTGCTAGATATACTCCACAGCAAAACGAAGTGGCGGAAAGAAAGAATAGAACTGTTATAGATATGGTTAGATGCATGTTGAAATTTAAAAATTTGCCTAAAGGATTTTGGGTTAAAGCGGTTGCTTGTGCTATTTATGTTTTGAACATGTGTCCTACTAGAAGTGTTTCTAACAAAACCCCACAGAAAGCTTAGAGTGGATAGAAACCTGTCATTAAACACCTAATGGTGTTTGGATGCATTGCATATGCTCATGTGCCAGATCATCTAAGAAAGAAACTTGATGATAGAGGTGAAAAATATATTTTCATTGGCTATAGTCAATTATGAAAGGCTTACAAGTTGTATAATCCAATAACAGAGAAGGTAATTATCAGTCGTGATATGACTTTTGATGAGCAAGGAGTTTGGGATTGGTTTCAGAATGATCAAATCCAGCTAGCTTTAACTTTTAATAATACAGATCCGTAGATTGAAATACAGAGTGAGCCTCAAATTAGTGATCCTCTATCTTCAGATGTGTCATCACCTCATGCAGAGTCCTATAGGCGTCCTCAACGCCAGCGCTACTTGCCTGCTCGCTTACAGGATTATGTTGTTGGTAGTGATAATGAGCCAACTAATGAAGATTTGGCGACTTTTGCTTTATTTGCAGATTGTGATCCAGTGACTTTTGAAGAAGCCTCTCGTGATGATCATTGGATTAAAGCTATAGATGATGAGATTCATGCAATTGAGTAGAACAACACATGGCAACTTACTGCTCTTCCTAATGGTAAGAAACCAATTGGTGTGAAGTGGGTGTACAAGACAAAGTACAGGCCCAATGGTGAGGTAGATCGCTTTAAAGCAAGATTGGTGGTTAAAAGTTACAAACAAAAGCCAGGTATTGATTATTTTCAGGTGTTTGCTCCTATTGCTAGACTTGATACAGTTCGTATATTTGTTTCTCTTACTGCTCAAAATAATTGGAGAATTTTTCAAATGGATGTTAAATCTACTTTCTTAAATGGTGTACTTAAAGAAGAGGTTTATGTTGAGCAACCAGCAGATTATGTGATAAAAAGGCATGGAAGCAAAGTTTTTAGATTGAATAAGGCCTTGTATGGTTTGAAGCAAATGCCTAGAGCGTGATATACATGCATTGATTCTTATTTTGTTGGGCATGATTTTGAGACATATCCTTATGAGCATACTTTATATGTCAAGTCTAATTCACATGGTGATATTCTTATTATGTGCTTATATGTTGACGATTTGATATTTACTAGCAATAATCCAAAGTTGATTTCAGAATTTAAGGAGGCTATGATAGCTTACTTTGAGATGACAGATACGGGACTAATGTCTTATTTTCTTGGCATTGAAGTTGTTTAAATAGATGGTGGAATTTTTATTTCACAGAAAAAGTATGTTAGTGATATTTTGAAAAGGTTCAGGATGGATAAGTCTAATCTTATTTTGACTTCAATTGAGGAGAGATTGAAGTTGGTGAGAGATGGTACTGGTGATCTTGTGAATCCAACCTACTTTAAAAGGTTGGTAGGAAGTTTGAGATATTTGACTTCCACTAGGCCAGATATTGTGTTTAGTGTTGGGCTGATTAGCAGATTTATGGAGACTTCACATCAATCTCACTTGCAAGCAGCTAAATAGATTTTGCGATACATTCGAGGTACGCAAAGTGATGGTATTTTTTACTTATCTTCTAACAGTTTGGAACTTGTTGGATATACAGATAGTGATTGGGCAGGTGATACTGAGATGCGAAAGAATACTTCAGGATATGTCTTTCATCTTGGTTCTGATGTATTTTCTTAGTCTTCTAAAAAGTAGCAAGTTGTTGCTCTTTCAACAGTAGAGGCAGAGTACATTGCAGTAGGGAATACTGCTACTCAAGCAGTTTGGTTACGGCGGATGCTTGGTATTCTACAACATAAGCTGGATGGACCTACAACAATATTTTGTGATAGCAAGCCAGCCATTGCATTGACGAAGAATCTAATTTTTCATGGGAGAAGCAAGCACATTGATATTAAGTTTCACTTTATTTGTGACTTGGTAAATGACAAGGAGATCTAATTTGAATTTTGTCCTTCTGAAGAATAAGTTGCAGATATTTTTACAAAGCCGCTCAAAAAAAATTCTTTTTTGAAGTTGAAGAAGTTACTTGGCATGACGAAACTTGAAGACATTGGTTTAAGGGAGGCAATGCGAGCCAATTAAACCAAATTACTATAGTTTTAGTAGGACTCTTAAAGTTGAGTCCTGGTAGTGGTAGGATTTACCATGTTTTATCCTAATAGGACTATGAGTATTTATCCTAGTGGGAGTGGTTTTATTAATTTAAATAAAATTAGAAATCCTAATTGTATTAAGATTAGACATTATATATATATATATATATATATATATATAAAAGGATGCATGTGTGCACTGTGCGTGCCAAGCTTTGAGATTTATGCCGCAAGTCTGCGAGTCAACAACAAAAGAAAAGTGATGTGATCATAATCTGCCAAAAGGGTGACCGTGAGTCTGTAGCAGTAACAAAGTTAGCATTGTGAGGAATCCTAAAAGCTCTTGTTTAAATAATATAATATAGTATATGTTTTGTTTAGTTCATATTTTGTAGTACAGGATATGAACAATGTTATCATTCTTTCACGAACACAATGACGTGTTTTTTTTCTTATCAATCTTTAGTTTGATTTGAGTCCAACAATATGTGTTCAAATAATTTATTAAGAAGTTGAACATTAGTCTTTATTTTATTATAGAGTAATATTATATATTTAAAAAATTTAACATTTTATGTTACTTTTAAAAAATTATATCACCGAGGACTAAAAAAAATATTATGTTATATAATATTATTAAAAATATAACTTAAATATATATAGCTTTTTATTTAATATTTAATGAAATAAGACAAAACCAAAGTCAAGAAAAAAAAATGCTTAGTTGGGTAGGATTAAAGTCTAAAGGTGGACATATTGAGAAAGTCATCCTGTACAAGTGCGTATCTGTAGGAATTTTCTTTGGGCCGAAGCAAAAGAAAAACGGCTGGTCCAGCCCAAAAAAGACGTAATTAAGCATTAATGATTTACTTAACGCGCAAGTCAAATTAAGCCTAACACGGCCGGCACATCAAAATAATTAAATCAAATTTGCAATGCCGAGTCCAGGGCATCCAGTTGTATTAAATCAAACTTAAATTTAAATTTAAATAAAAATATTTAAAAATTAAATTAAATTTATTTTTACTAGACTTCGAACACATATCAAATTTATAATTTATATTAAATTCATTTGTACTTAAATTGAATTTCAAATTTGTATATTGTTATTTAAATTTACAAATTAAAATTATTAATCAAATTAAATCAAATTTGTGTAATATTATTTATAAATTTAAATCATGATTTAAAGTTAAATTTATTATTTTTGTCACACTATAAAAAAAAATTATTGAGACAAATTGTAAATTTTTAAAATAAATATGAATAAAGAGTAAACGTATTATAAACTCGATCTTACATGAAATAAAATATTTTAATTATTAGATGATTTATAAATTAAATTTTTATTATATTATTTATAATTATTAAAATATCTGATCTCATATACCATATTCGGCAGAACATTAAATTCAAGTGAGATTTCTGGAATCAACTAGGGAGAAACTAGTCAATTCAATTACCGATATGTCGTAGCCACGCCTATAAATATGAGAGGCGGCAAAGTTTCGATTCCAGAAGTTGTTGTCTGAACTGTTGGATTAGTGCGTCCCATTGTATAACCAAATCGAAGCCAAGGATTCTAAGAAGATGGTGATGGTGAACCCGAAGGATGAAGCCGCGAATTCTGGAGATAGAATTGGGGCTAGAGTCCTTCCGAAATTGCTATCATTGTTGCCGTCTTCGTCTTTTTCAAACCCCGATAAGGAATTCAGTCAGGGACCTGATTGTTATACACAGTTCTTGATGGAGAACTACTCGAGTTTCAAGCAAAGCGGTCTGCCGTATCGATTCATGTACTATCAGGACGGATCGTGGGTTGATATTTCAAGCGAAGTGTTGGCTTTTCTTAGATCCGGTTTCTTGGAGGGCAAGGCAGTGATGGAGGTTGAACTGGACGGAGCTCAATTCTTATTCGATTTTTATCGAATGCTGCAAATTGATTTGAAGACTGGTAACCAGAGGTCTATTGCGTGGGTTGATGTTGATGGGAAGTGTTTCTTCCCGAAAACTTTTGTTGATGGCAGTGAAGAATTTGCTGATTCTTCCTTAAATTGCGAGATTGAACTCGCGAAGGCTTCTGATAATCCGAAGATTGAAATAGCTGATGTTACCGAGAACTTGGCTGCTGAAAACCCGAAGATTAACATCGAGATAAGAATTGGTGATAATTCTGGTTCGAGTAAGAGGAAGAGAGAGAATGTGGAACCTGAATCTGAAAAGGCAAAAGAAAAAATGAAGGGAAGTTCTTCAGAGGATCATCCTGATGAATTGAAGAGGCAGCGGCTTATTATGCCTCATTTGCAATTACCAAGGTGGCCGAAGGCAAGAATGTTGAAAGAAATTGAGAGACCTTATTCAGTTATTTCGAAAATATTTTTGTCCAAGATAGGGAATGTTGAACCTGGAGCTAGGATCACTGCAATTCATCAGTGTATGCGAACTTGTCCATTGAGTAAAGCTCGTTATGAAGTTTTTCAGAGGCAGACGGTGATTACCAAGGCTGCTAGAGGAGAGTCAAATAAAACATTCGCTTGGCATGGGACGTCCGGGAAAGCCGTGGCAAGCATTCTGACCTACGGGTTCGGGAAGCCTAGCCAGGTTTCTGGTTCTGAAGTTCACGGGCTTGGTATCTACTTGTCTCGTGTGGGCTCACCTGAAATGAGGTACTTAGTCTTTTTATATACATTTCAAATTTGATTTTTGGCAATAATTTTTTTCGTTTTCAGATATTATTGTGATGGTTGAATTGTTTTTTAGTGCAATGTTATCTGAGGTAGATGGTAATGGAGAAAAGCATGTAATTCTATGTCAAGTCATATTGGGTAAATGCGAAAAGGTTGAACTGGGGTCCAAACAGCAATATCCTTCCAGTGTGCATTTTGATACTGGTGTGGATGATCTTACGAATCCTAAATGGTTCGTGATCTGGTGTGCCAATATGAACAATCACATTCTTCCTGAGTTTGTAGTGAGCTACAAAACTTCTGAGTGCCTGCCAGGTAGACATGGTTCTCTTTGGGTGCATTCACTTTGAATATGTATTTGCTTTAAGAGTTAATTGCGGGAGTAGAGTTAAAAAAACTAAATTAAATACCAATCTAGGGCAGATTGAATCTTATTTACCGAAGTAGAATTGTTTTATGAAAGCGTTTCTTCGAGTGACGTTTTTATTTAAAATTAAAAGCATTACTTTAAAGAACGCTTTTATTATAAAAGCGTTTGAAGAAACGCTTCCATCTGAAAGTGTCACTTAAAAGAGGCTTTCAAATAAAATAACCCCAATTTGATAAATAATATCAAAACAAACTTATTTATGTAAGAAAATTTTAAAACAATCCCAAAATGGTAAAAAAATTCCTGGTTTAGTCATGGAAACTGAATTCCTGTCTCATTTTTTTTTCTAGGTCAATTGGGAGTACCATAATCTGTTGCGTTGGCTCCAAATGCATTGATTGCAAATTTATTTTCCAAGTTGTGGAATTCTCTCCCTCCCTCAAAACATCAGGAATTGTGAACTTTGCGCACTACATTTGAGGTAAATGACTATTGTTTTCTCTCATAAAGCATCAACTTCTCCCTAAAATTAGAAAAAATTATTCGGAAATACATGTGGTTCTTACTATTGATTGCAATTCTCCATTTGTATTCACAGGATGGAAAAGGGGCAAAAGAAAGTTTAATCAAACTATTGCGATCAATTGCTGGGGATGAGAAGCTGTTCTCGATGTTTCGTGAACTTCGTGGCTGAGAATGAGGTTTTCAAGGTTTTTTTGTTTGTTTGTGGGAAACATTTAGAAACTATTATTGGATTATCCATTTTTAAATCCAAATGTAATGTTACCTCACAGCAGTTTTAAGAGGAAAGCATCATTGATGTCAAATAAGAAAGACTTTTTTTGGGTAGTTTTTACCCTCCCCCTTTCCCCAAATAAAAATAAAAAACATATTTGTAGTAACCATGCTTCAGGTTCATTTGGAATTTGGAAAGTTTTAGTTGTTTGTTACTGATCTGCTTTGATTACTTCCCTCAATGATTTGTCTTTCTAAATCTCTTAAAACCCACCGAAGAGAATGAGGTTTTCAAGCACATGTGCTGATGTGCATGTTATGAGAAAGTGCCAGCATTACTGCATGTATAACCTGTGTAACATTCTGTTTTTTGCTATTGGCACATTTCTTATCATTTTTTACCCACAATAAATTTCTAAAAAAGGACATGGTGAAGATTGTTAATTCACTGGTGACATGGATTCTTTTTGTTTTGGTAAATGACTTGGATTGTCACTGCAACTAATTCACAAATTGGTATTAATTATATACTTAAAAGTTCTTAATTATGTGATGTGTTACAGTCATATGCTATTTCTTGTATGGGGGAAAATTTAGTACTATGAGATGTATCATGTCTTCTCTGTGACATATGATATGTGATATTGCAGCGAATTGTTTATATTAGTAATTGTATGCATAAGAGTGATATGAGAACTACAAAATAACAACTGGCAGTGATGTAAGAACAGACTACAATACATTTGCTGAATTATATGTTTGTTGATAAATATAATTGTTTAAATCATGAGAAATGGGGTCTACTCTATTGTTGTTACATGATAGTATTTGGGTATTGATGGGCACATGCAATATGATGTGGTTTCCCAAAAAAAAAAAATGTATCATCAACTTTGCCACATTTTTAAGTGTGATAATTTCACATATTGTTCATGGAATAAATCAATTCACACACTCTACTCCATCATTTTTTTTTCTTCTGGATCAGTAATAATAACCTCTTTGTATTAATCGCAGGGGCCTAAGAAAGGCACCCCACACTAGACAAAGAAATGGGACTGGCTACACAAATTCAAAGCCTAAGATTCCGAAAAAAAATCCAAAAGCCCATCTAAATACATAGGAAACTCTTTTTTTAATCCATAAAAACAAAGTTTTCAAAAAAATGTCTTTCAACATCCATGCCGGAGATTCCTCCCCTTCAAAACCCTCTTATTCCTCTCTCCACAAATGCACCACACGAGGCAAATGGGAGCCATAGTACATGCAATCTGCAATTCCTTTCTAATTCTCTTACATCTCCAACCCAAAAAAAGTTGTCTCACCGTGGCCAGCTTAACCCACATTCTTCCAAAAATATTAAAGAGCGTACTCCAAATATCCCACGTTACTTTGCAATGCAACAGCAGGTGGTCCACCGATTCCTCATTTTCTTTACATAAAGCACATTGACTTGGAAGGTAGAATCCTCTCCGCTTCAAATTGTCCACCGTTAATATAGCACCCCAAGTTGCCTCCCAAGCAAAAAAAAAGGGCTTTCTTTATCAACTGCCATGGAAAAGAGGACTCCTTGCTGTCCACCAAGTGTCTATAGAAAGACCAAACTGAAAAAGAACCATCTGCACTTCCTTTCCAACACATCCCATCCAAACTACCCTCCCTTTAACTCCACCCTACTCAAAAGAGCCAATAGCTCGTCCACCTCCCCGACCTCCCAATAGAAAAAAAAAATGTCTTCTAAACTTCGGACTCCAAACTCTCCTCCCTCCCACCATCTCAATGCAATCTGCTACTAAAGCTTCCTTATCCAATGTAACATTTAAGAGATTAGGGAACTTGTTTTTTCAAAATCCTTGCCTTATGCCACGGATCTTCCTGAAAAGTGACCCTCGACCCGTCCCCAATCTCAAATCTGATGCACAAAATAAAGCTTTGGTTTCCTTTACCCATAACCTTCCAAACTCCACAACCATAAGACGCTGTTGAATCCCGAGGTGGCCACCTATTCCTTTCGCATCCATACTTTGCATTAACCACAGTTCTCCACAATGCATTATCTTCTTTTACAAACCGCCACATCCATTTTCCTAATGATGCTTTATTAAACATCCCCAAATTCCTAAGGAACGAGAAGAAGCACCCAAAGTTTACCAAGATACATTGTCAGAAAGCTACCCACCTTGCAACCCAAAGCTTCTACCATCTCCACCACATCACCCACCTCCCCAACTAGATTTATCTTCGTCTTATTGATATTGATTTTTAACCGGGAAGATACATGTAAGCATTTAAAGTTGATCTTGTACCGCATCGCAAAAAACAATAGTATCATCATCAAACAAAGGATGCGAAATTTCCACCCTTCCTCCCCCCTCACCCTGAATCACAAAACCCTTTACCCTCCTTGTCTAGCTTTATCCATCACCCGACTTAGGGCCTCCATAACAATCACAAATAGAAACATAGACAAGGGATTCCCTTGTCTCAAGCCTCTAGAAGAGCGGAAAAAACCTGTTGGAGTCATGGTTTTAAATTGCGTTCGCGGTATAACGGTATCGGGTCATTCATAATAGGAATCGGAAACCGTAACCGTGAATTTTTTTCAAATACTAGCAAATCTTTTAAAAGTCATTGATACACATATTTTGACTATAATTATCACATTTTAATATTTCTTACTATTATTTTTTAATTTTTTAATACCAAAAATAAATTTTTCTTATAAATAATACTTAAGAAGATATTTTATGATTTTATATAGATTTTTTAAAATTAAACTAATGAGAAGTATCATTTAGTTTGAATAATATTACAACAAGTAATATAAATAATAACAAAAAATAATTATAGCATGAAAATCAATATAGTGTGATTATAAGTATATAAATCTTATAAAAACAGAAATCATAAGAATTCCGTAAAAAAAAAATTAAAAATTAAAAATCGAAAGAAAATTAAAAATAAAATTTTGAAAAAAAAAAATTTAAAACAGATGTAACAGTCTTGTAATGGCCGTAATAGTCTTATAACGGTCGATACGTAACGGTATCGGCCGATACAACTGTGAATTTTAGTCACACTGATATATCGGCCCATATCGGTATCAGATGGTCAAAAAATCGATACGTAACGGCTGTTATTTAAAACCATGGTTGGAGTGCCATTTACCAACACTGAGAAAGAGATTGACGAGATGTAAAACTGAATCCATTTCTCCTCTCTCTCTCTTGAAAGCCCATTTTAGCCATTACCCCTATAAGAAAATTTCAGTTCACATGGACATAGGCTTTTTCAATGTCCAACTTGCATACAATCCCTTTTTCCTTTTGTATTTTTCTCGAATCAACACCCTCATTTATTATCAAAGACGCATCCATAATCTGTCCCCCCACCACAAAAGCATTCTGGCTCAGTGAAATAATGCAACCCATAAACTTTCTTAGTCTCAAAGCAAGCACCTTTGTCAACAACTTGTACATGCTCCCCACTAAACTGATTGGCCTATAATCCTTAATGCTCTCCACCCTTTCCTTCTTAGGGATCAACGCAATAAATGAAGCGTTTAAACTCATTTCAAAGGAACAAGCATGATGAAATTGAGAAAAGGCTGCCATTACATCCCCTCGGATACTCCTCCAAAAATTTCCCTAGACAAATTAATGATATCGCTTAATAAAATGCCTATAGAAGCATTGATGGACATGAAACGTGCTATCATTTTTGTCATTGTAGGTTGCAAAAATATAGGAGATGATTGTTGGAGGAATTGTTGCATGGTGTTTAAATGGAGCCGTGCTTTTGTAAACAGGGTATTGCACTCACCAGACTATGTCCCTACAGCCTCCCAACAACCTTTACGCCCTCTCTTTGGGATTCAGTTGGGGTGGCCTCAAGTTTCTGCTATCGAGGAGAGTTGAACCCGAGAGCTCGTGTCGGGGGGGGGGGGTTGGGGGGTAAGCCCTTACTAGCAGCCAACTCCCACTCGGCCAGCCCCTTGGGGTTGAGATAAACATGTTTTACTTGATGAATTAGAAGAGAAAAGGACGTTGAGATGGATTACTGAAATAAGCCATAAAATTAGAAGTGGGCTTGTGTAAGGTTTTGGTATTAGGACTTAGGAGAGAATATATGAGATGATTGATTGGGAGAATTTAAACATGTTCAAAGAAGACAAATAAACACATGTAACCCTCACACATTAGTGACTGAAATTGATAGCTGAAGATTGTGTTGTCTTCCCCAATTGTAAAGAAAGTGGTAGATTTCCTGTCCAAGTCAGCATATAGATTCAACTTTTATGTTAATAAGAAAAATATTAGACCGTAATATATCAGGGCCACTTCATCTTATATTTTTTCATCTAATGTTCTATTTAGATTTACTTGTATAAAAAAGTATAATATTCTCCTTAATTATGCTGTCAACTGTGCAGTAACAAGCAGCGTTACTTTTGCTCAAAATTGGCATTGGATATGGTATAGGTACTCTGCAATTGAGTTGAACTTGTTTTTATTGGTCCCATAATCTTTGATTTTTGGACAAGTTGATTCATCTTTAGAAAGTGATAGACATTTATTTTTTTTGTGTGTGTGTGTGTGTGTCCGCCCACAGCCTTAATATTAGATCATGTGAGTGAGCATGATATGCTTATGAATTATGCAGAGAAGATCAGAAGAATATTGATGAATCCACTGGTGTCAAAGGATGTTTAGAAGTAGGAGCAATCATTGTTATTTGATTGTTCCTGAAACATTTTCTTGCCTGGATATTATAGAAATTGAGAATTCTATTTCATTTGATTTGTGGAATGGGATTGATGCCATTCACATTTTGGTGGCATGCATAAGTTACAAATCGACTCATCCTTTTGTTATGATTTGTCTCTCCCTATTTTTCACTTGCTAGGCTTATTGCTTTCAAGTATCATCTAGTACAACTATTGTCTTGCTAGAGTAACATCCTTTGAAGAATTCTGGTGAACCCTAGATAAGCATGAATTTTACATCTACGGCACAAAACCTATCGTTGAAGTTCTGTTACAACCATGTATTTTCGTTAACTGAGGATGTTGAGGTGAGCTTTTATTTTTTATATTTTAATCATTTAGATTTTATTTTTGGTTGGTTGTTGATTCCTTTGTATGTTACATGGAAATCAATAATTTTGTTAGTTTTGCAAGGCTCCCCTGCCCCATGGGTTTTTTCTATTCAGACTATTTATTTGTTAGGAGGTCTTGGCACGACAATTGCATGTCTTGAAGTGAGTTTTCCTGCTTGAGTTTATGATTCTTTTTCTTTCTTTTCTCTTTTCTTTTTTTTTGTGTGTTGGGGGGGGGGGGGGGGGGGGGGGCACGACAATTGCATGTCTTGAAGTGAGTTTTCCTGCTTGAGTTTATGATTCTTTTTCTTTCTTTTTTTTTTTTTGTGTGTTGGGGGGGAGGGGGGGGGGGGGGGTGGGATTTAAGAAAAGTGCCTCGTTATCTCAAGTGCCATCCTTTTTGTTTTTTGCATTTGCTATTAGAATGCCACACATTCTTGTGGTACTTTGTGATAGCTTGTGATGGAAATTATGGTCAATGTTGCTTTTAAATGTGAACAATCCATTATAGGCTCACTTGTGCTTTTATTTCATCATTATTTAGAACTTTTAGGTAGTAAAAAATTCTTGTGAGCGGCAGCTGGCTTCTATAATTCCTGGGTCTGCTATTTCATTCAGTTCATGCTTTAACTTGGGATTTATTCATGCTTCCATTGCCCTGGTTAACCCATCATGAGAATTTCAGGAATAAATATATCCCTACATATAACTAATTTGTTTCTGCTTGCAATTCGATTCATCTGAGTCTTCTATGTTGTTGGAGTCGTCTTAACTGGATTCTTATGCTAAATAACCTTGGGCTGCATTTTAGATGGTAAATAATGAAATAGAAAAGCTGAAAAAATAGTGAGAAATTAAAAAGTAGTTAGTCACAAGAATTAGTTAGTCAAAAGAAACAAAAAGGTATAGAAAGGGATTGCAGATTAATGCAAAAAGAGGAACAACTTTTGCTAGTCTTCGACTTGTTTGACAACCATCAGGTAGTTTGTAATTCATTTGTAATTAGTTTGATTTATGAGTAACATTTCTCAGGTACTTATAAGTTCAGTTGATGGTTGAGTAGTGTTCAAGTGCTATATGATCAAAGTTGGATGATAATGGCAAAATATCATGCATTATGCTCAATAATGTTGGGTACTTTAGAAAAAGTTGAAGCAGTGCGTACAGTTCCATTTCTCTCAAGTGATCTTGAACCTGCTGGTGTGGATGACCTTGAGAACACTTTATTTTATGTGAATAGCTAGTTATCCCTGGTGACATTGTGGGCTATAGATCTTCAGGTTGTTTACTCACTAAAAGCTGTTGTTTTAGGTTGCATTTGATTTGAAAAATTATTTCCTCTCCAATAACCAGTTTTTCTACTATAAACCTTTGGCTAAATGGAGCCTGTGCACAATTGTGAACTGGATCTATTGTGTGTGAGATATGTTTTTTATAAAATAATTTTACACTTGGGAGAGTTCCCTTTCTAAGAAGTTAGGCCTTGAAACTTACACCATAGAAGGTAAAGTAGGTTGCTTCATCATATGAAGTCGAGTTTAATTCTTCTTATACAAGAATTTAAAAAAATATTTGGAAGTAAGAATTTCTGATATAATTAATTTCACTTTTCCATTTTTGTCAGAGGTTGGAAGGTGGACAAATATAAATCTCAACACCACTTGTGATCTTCTGCCGGGGGATGAAGGTTTCCAGAATTCCTGACGTCTATTGGCTGAGAATAAGGTGCTTTAAGGTTTTTATTTATTTATTTATTTCGGAATTGTTTAGAACTATTCTTTTCATGGTTATCTGTTTGACATGGCCGGATGCAACTTGACTCATGACATTAATCAGTGAGAAAATGGTTGACCATATGACACGAGATTTAATGATTTAACATTTTATTAGATTACCCTCAATATCTTACCTCCTTACTAACATTTTTTTTGGATTGGTAACACTTACCTCCTTACTAACTAATCACAATAAATCTAGAACTAATGCTAAATTGTATCATAATCATATACAATTGGAGTAACTCCATAGGAAGTTAGAAGACTAGTTCACACTGTTTTGGATATTTGATCCTCCCTATGGATGAGAAATCAAAGCGAAAGAATAATCTTTCTTTTTACTTGTGGATAGTAGTCATTTGCATCATTTGTTGATGCTTTTGTAGAGTTTTTGGGAGATATGAGGCTTGATTTTTTGTTTAAGTTGTCTCTTTGTATATGGATTCGACCTCTTTGGGCAGTCTTCAATGAAAATTTATTTATCAACAAAGAAGAAGACAGAAACAGGCCTCCAGAAATATGAAGAGGACAAAATTTTTGAAATTTTTGAAAACAAAAAAACGTGAATATAATGACAGAAAATACTTTTGGTAGGTGATTTTTAAAAACTAGTTTCATTTTTTTTAATTTTAAAAAACAGACCATTTTAGGAAACTATCAAAATTAGTTCTCGTGTTTTCAAATAGTCGAGCTTATTAAAAAATTAAAACGACTTGAAAACTTGTGTATTTTCAAAATTCTCATAGTTTTTATTCTCAAAAATACAAAAAACAAAAGGTAAAAATGATGAAAATGAAAATGTATCCAAATGGGCAGTTTTTCTTCAGTCATTACTTTAGGTTTTACTAAATTAATGTACTATTGTGAAGAGTAGCCTTTGCTTTGGCAATTGTCCCATCTGTTACTTCTAGCCATATCTTGGAGAAGTTAACTCCCGCAATATATTGGTAGATTATTAGTTGGTAACCTATTAAAAAGACTTGTGGAAAGACATAGAGCAAAGAAGAAAAATCTCCCATATGGTGTTTATCGATTTAGAGAAAGCTTATGATAGAGTCTATTGAGATCTAATATGGCGGGTTTTAGAAAAGAAAATAGTTACAAAATAATATATTGAAACGATAAAAAATATGTATGATGGATTATGACTATCGTAAGAAAAACTATTTGAGAAACAAGTGAATTTCTAATCACAAAAGGCCTACATTAGGGGCCAACTTTAATTCTTTATTGTTTTGCTTTAATAATGGATAAGCTAACTGAACACATACAAGATAAAGTTTCATGATGTGTGTTTTTTGTTGATGATATTGATTTAATTGAAGAGAGAAATATTTAATTAACGGTTTGAAGGCTTTAGAATTATAAGGGTTCAAGATAAGTAGGATGAAAACTGTATATTTTGAGTGTGATTTTAATAAAACTAGGAACACAAACGAGGTTGTAGTGAAAAATTTCGATATCTAAGTTTACTTATTCATTAAGAGGGAGAAATTGGAGTTGTGTTATTCATATAATTAAAGTGGCATAGGTTAAGTGGAGAAGTACGACTGATGTATTGTGTGATCAACATGTATCTTTAAAATTGAAAGGTAAATTCTATAGAACAACTGTTAGACTAGCGATGTTGTATGAAACAAAATGTTTTCAGTTAAGAAATAACATGTTAATAAAATAAGTGTATCTGAAATGAGGATGTTGATATAAATGTACGATAAGACAAAAACATATAAAATTAAAAACGAACACATTCATGAGATGTTAAGAGTAGGACACATGGGAGATAAAATGAGAGAAAACTGATTAAGGTGGTATGGTCATGTACAACGAAGACCATTTAATCCACTAGTAAAGAATAGTGACATGGTTCATATGGAAGACCATGATAGGGGGAGGGGCGACTGAAATTAACTTTGGTTGAAATAGTTAAAAAAAGATATGATAATGTGTGGTATAACTGTGGGAATGGTCTTAAATAAATTAGAATAATGAGACAAGATTCATGTAGCCGACCCCAAATAATTGGGATCAGGCTTTGTTAAGTTGAGGAACACAAACGAGGTTATGGTGAAGATTGAAAATCAAAAGATAATAAAAAGTGAAATATTTCATCATCCAAATTCATTTATCCATTAGGAAGTAGACATTAGAGATGATGTTAATCGTAGAATTAAAGGAGTATAAATTACGTGGAGAAATGTGTTTGGCGTAGTGTGTGATCGACGTATACCTTAAAATTTAAAAGGTAAATTCTATACAAGAGTTATCAGAGATTGGCGATATTGTATGAAACATAATGTTGAGTAGTTAAAAAAACAAGATATTAATAAATTGAATGTAGATGAAATGAGGATGTTGAGATGAATGTGTGGTAAAATAAGAAAAGATAAAATTAAAAATGAACATATTTATGAGATGGTAGGAGTATCACCTATAAGAGATAAAATGAGAGAAAACAGGTTAAGGTGGTATGGCGATGTACAATGAAAACTACTAAATGGACCAATAGAAAAGAGTGACATGGTTTGTATTAAGGGTTAGGTTAAGGGGCAGGGGCGAACAAAATTAACTTTGGTAGAGATAGCAAAGAAAGATGTGATATTGTGTGGTCTAACTGAGGAAATGGTTTTAAATAGAGTAGAATGGCGAGACAAGATTCATGTAGTTGACTCCAAATAATTGGGATAAGACTTTGTTGAGCTGAGTTGAGAATATAAGTTAGTATACTAAAACAATTGTGTAGATTGATTACTAGATACACCTAAAAGTCTCGATCCATTAATTTACACGCATGCATTTGGGCTAGGTAATTCATGGTTTTTAGAAATACAATGAAGTTGTCCATGGCATCTGTCAGGTGCTGCAATTGAAACTCTGCATCATAGCAGAAATCCAGCTTTTTTTTTCCGTGCAAGAACAGATGACAACATGATCCTAGATTCAAATTTTCAGCTGAATCATAGTATGATGAAAATAGGGCTGCATTATTTCTTCTTTGAAATTTTAGTTACATGGTTGAATTCTGTTTTTTTTGTTCTTTGTTTTCAGTAAACAAGGTGATAAGACTAGAAAAAAACTGCAAATCCTCTTTCCAGGGATGTTGGTCTTGCATCTGTTGAGCAGCAACAAGCATTTGGTCTTCAAAACATAATGACATAAAAGAAATGCAGCCAGAACCTGCTAAGATATCCGCAATTAATGGGTCCCCTTGTGCTGAGTTTGTAGGAACCTTCATTTTGGTTGAAGAGGAACCCGTGATTCAGAACCATTTGAAAGATTGAAGGTGCAGCAGTACAATCCAACCACATCTTCCAGCACACTAATTAAAGAGGGGGTGGGGGAATGCTCCAAGGGATATTGGACTGATGCAGTGGAGAACGCGTACAGTTAATACTAATCCGGATATGAAGATCAGAGAAGCTCGGGTGTCCGGAGGAGTTGCTGACCTAGACCGGATCTCTGCTGCAGCAGGGCAGTCACGAGCTCTCCAGGGTATATGCTCTGAACTTGCGTGATTGATTTATTATGAGTGCTATTCCTTCTGCTCGTAGCAATGGATGTATAAATACACAAATCTTTGCAGATTTTATTTTGCCCTGGTAGTATTACTTCCAACGAAGTGGACTCATATAAAGTTGGCAGTTTCATCTTATTCTTCTTCAGAAGTTTGGTGTACTTCGTTTTTTACATTTCATTTTTTGATGGTTGGTTGGTATTGTTGAGCTTGTTTTTTGGTTGCTTGCAACTTGTAAATTGCAACCAAATCTTTACAAGTGCTGAAGTTCAGAGTTTGCATGTTATCATCCAATCTAGTGATGACAATTTGTCCCGCCTCGCCCTCAAGGATTTGGGAAGGAAATAAATGTGGTGGGGGGTGAGAATGAGGAAAGATATTAAAATGCGACACGATTTCGAGGCCGGGATGAGGAATGTACTCCTGCCCCTGGATATGGTTACATGAATGCAGAGAAACCTCATAGGAGGTGTAATATGGTTACATGAATGAAAGCTGGACAGTATATATACGAGGCAGAGGGAAGGAACAAATCAATCATCATCGAGAATTTAATGAAATTATACATACTTACTATGATACTGTAAATGGAGCATAACAATAAGAAAATAAAACTTGAAAGATGGAAGCCCTGTGAATTTGAGAGTCTGGTCTGTTTTTGACGATTTCATTTCTTATAGTTCACATTATGACTTGCTTGTGATGTTCTTCCATCTTCCAGAAGCACATGCGGATCAATATAAGGAGGAGTTGCCATTGGTGCTTTGCTTGCTTCATGGATAAAACTTGCCCCAAAATACTGCAATCCACCAACATTGAATAGTCAGTCATTCTGTTATACAAAAACATAAATAAATATAGATGTCTCACCTTATAAGTTACAACCCATCTTTTCACAGGAGGTGATACCAACTAGTAGGTAGGTCTCATGAATGGTGGATCTTACTTTTGTGAGATGGTGGGAGTCTTGAGATAATTGAGATGGAATGTTTATCATTGTTAGTATACAGTAAAATAACTCTAGAATAATATTTTATGTCCTATCACTTATAACTTACCTTCTCACCAGGGATGAGACTCACTATCAGGGGCGGCTCAACACATTTAGAGGCTTAAAGAAAAATTATAAAATGAGACTTTTTTATTTATTAAGATTTTATAAATTTTTTATTTAAAATTTATTTTTCTAGATTTTTGATGTGTAAAATTACTAATTAAATTCTTATAATGAATTTCTTCTAATATTTCTTTTTCAATTGATAGTATTGCCAATCTACTTAATCTTTCTTGAGACATTGTAAATCTTAAGTAAGATTTTATTAATTTTAGTTTTGAAAAACTTCTTTCCGCAGAAGCAACAGTTACGGGAATTGTTAACATTATTCAATAAGCAATATATGCATTTGGAAAAGAATCAAATATTTTTATATGATTGAGTGTGTCGATTGGAATATTATTTTCTATTTGTATAACTTCTTTTAAAACTTTCAATTCTGAAAATAAATCTAAACCATCAATATCTGAGTAATTATTATATTTTAAGGAACATTCAAAATTAAGACAATGTTCTTTTAAACTATCATTATCTAGTGACTTCAATTTTTTACCACTAAAAAGAAAATCAAAAATATTTTCATATATTTTAAATTGTTCAAATCTACTTTGAAGTGAAAAAATTGCTTGATCTATTATGTATATAAAATAATTAATTCAGAAAATATAGCAGGTCGCAGAGTAATTTTCAAAAAATATAGCAGGTTGTTAGGTTGCAGAGTTCTTTCTAGACTTAAAGAAAGAATTTTATAAATAAAAAATAAGAACGTTAATTATTGAAAAAAGTAAAATGAGATAAACGAGAAGATAATAAATATTATCAAAAAGTAGTTATTAGGTGATAGTTGTATAATAAAAGAGAGAAATTAAGAAGACGAAAAGATTTATTTAATTTTTTATAATAAATATTTTTTTTAAATATAAAAAAAATTATGAGGCTTAAACAATTGGGGGCCTAAAAAATTGGGGCCTAAAGCCAGGGCTTCACTGGCCTTATCCTCCAGCCGGCCTGCTCACTATCTATGGGATCCACCGGTGAATCCCACCCTATTTACGATTCAACTAGATGATTTCAATTCAGGTGACGGATTACAGTAAAAACAACTTTATCGTTGCAGTAAGGCTCAACTTTAATTCAAAATTTGGAATGGGACAGAAAACAGAACAGAAAGCTAAGAAAGGAGGGGAGCTTACAAGGTAGAGAGCAGACAAGAGTGCCACTATTGTGAGAACAAGAGGCCAAAATGAAATGAAGAATGTCCCTCCAATTGTTAGCAGCAGTTTAGCCCTGGGAATTAAACCCTGCATTATAAACTACTAGTCACTCTCTTATACAAGAAAGATCAGCAAATCCACCTTCACTAATTGAACCTCCTCATAATCACATACATTATCAGACAAAAATTGATTAACTAAGCATGGCAATTATCATGCATAGACAAATTGATTACCTGAGCATGGCAATTATCATGCATAATACTCTTTAACTATTAAAAATGTGAAAAAATATTTATTAATTTCGGTGCAAATTAGTGTTGAACACAAGCAAAGATTACAGCATTGGTCCAGTTGCAATGCACGGAATGAATGAATACTTTTTATTGGAGTTGCATATGGAACCCATAACTAAAACCGGAACCGACCCAACCTTGGACGGCTAAAAAAAACAGAGAATGGAGTGATTCAACCTCAAGTCCTTCACTGTTCAATGCCATTGAACGCTCCCTTTGACTAGACAAGCTTTTGTCAATGTCAGTGCTTGTTGAGCCTAGATTTTCTTTTGAAAGTTCACTGTTATCTTCTTTTAATTTCATATTTTCATCTAAACTGAGCATACTTCTATTGTTGTCATCAAGCATTGAGGTCGGAGACATGCCTCTTCTTTCCATTTCCTTCGTGAACAGCGACTCTGGAGGTTCTTCACCTACAAAACAAAAACTATCAAATGATTGCAGCGGAAACTGATCTAAACTCGAGTAAATGAAAACACATAATCAAATTGAACCACAAAAGTGATTGTATATATATATATATATATATATATATATAGATGATTAGTTTCAGATAGTTCTGAATTTGTATGCTAACATCTCTTTGAACATTCTGTAAATCTCGTTGACACTGAATACAAATTAAGAAAACGCTGAGAAAAGGGAGGAAGAGAGCTTATACCACTACTTTCCTGGTGGCCTTCTTGATGTCTACAACAAACCTTAAAAGCAACCACTGAGCACCGACGACGAGTCTGCAACTTCAAAGCCTTCACTGCGGTGGCCGGAGAATCATAATTTAACCGGAAGAAACTCAAACTCTGGAAAGAATCAGATCGAAATTTCAAATAAGATTGAGGAAGCGCCATTTTAATTTTTTTACCTCTCTCGCAATAGACGATCAAACGATCTATAAGTGCATCACGGAATGCAAGTGAGAAGCGATCCAAGTCGTGAAGGCAAAGCAAACAATTATTGAAGATTTCCAATACAAATTTTTGTCTTGGACTGTTTGAGGCGTGTCTTATTAAAAATATGTTTTTGTCTTTAATCGAATTTAGTCTGTTTTTGTGATGTTTGCTCATTGCCGTCCACTTCCAGTTATATATTTTCTCCAAACAAAGATAACTGACAGAATCAAACACTAGATAGTATTTAAATCTGCCCATAGTCTGATGATTATTGCCTTTAATCCTTGCTTCAAAGTGATAAAATGGATTTGGTTTGGGCCGGGCTAGACACAACACAATTGAGGATGACACGGCGCAGTTCTCATGTGGGCTGAGCCAGGACGACACAAACCTGCTTAGAAGCCCAAGTACGCCATAAATAGGCACGACCTGTTCGCCATAGCCCATTAATTTAGCATACGTAATATATGCATTAATTATATACATAACAATTAATACATAATTAAATTATAGTATATATTATCAATAATGATAGACATTTCACTTCAATTGTTCTACTTTTGTAGCCCACTCTTTCACAATGATGAGACCTATCATCCATGGGACCCACCTGTGGGTCTTATCCCTTGTGAGATGTTAGGTTACCAGATTGAACAATTAAAGTAGAATGTCTATCTTTATAGATACGCTATACATTAATTATGTTTGTAAATATATACATTAATTGGCCACTTATGTCCTCTTTCAAAAGGAAGGTCGTGAGTTGAAATCTTACTTTTCCAAGGGGATGTGAGCATTATTTTGATTAGAAACAAAGGAGAGAGGAAAGAGGAGAAAGAGGGAGAGAAATAACTAATCCACCAATTCATTATTCTGTTTTTCATGAAAATTACAACCTATTGGCTATCTATCTATCTATATCTATATATATATATATATATATATATATATATATATATGAAAGACTAACTAACTAACTATTATACAGCTGTACAGAGAACTAACTTTAACTAACTTTAGTTACATCTGACACTAACTTTAACTAATTTAGTTACAACTAACTACTTCTTTAACACCCCCCTCTCAAGCTGATGGGGCTTGGTTGCACCATGAGCTTGCGAACAAGATACTGAAATCTGGTAGTAAGCAAATACTTGGTAAAAATATCTGCATTTTGATCTGTAGAAGAAACAAAATCAATAGTAATAACACGTTGCAGAACCTTCTCACGAATAAAATGATAATCAACTTCAATATGTTTTGTGCGAGAGTGAAACACAGGATTTGAAGCAAGAGCAATAACACTCTTATTATCACACCATAACTTGGGAATAAGAATTTGAACATGAAGCTTTTGTAAAAGAATCTGAAGCCAACATAATTCTAGAGTTGCCTGTGCCAAAGCCCTGTACTCAACTTCAGTGGATGAACGAGCAACAGTAGGTTGCTTCTTTGTAGTCTAAGACACAAGATTAGATCCCAGATAAACACAAATACCAGAAGTGGATCGACGATCTAAGGAATCCCTAGCCCAATCAGCATCGGAATAAGCTTGGAGCACTAATGGTGAAGCATGAAACGAAAGGCCATAAGTAAGGTTACCTTTGATATAATGCAAAATCCGTTTAACAGTAACAAAGTCCTTATTTAATGGATTATGCATATGTTGGCAAGCTTGATTGGCGGCAAAGGAAATATCAGGCCTGGAGAGGGTCATGTACTGAAGGCTGCCAACAAGGCTTCGATATAAAGCTAGATTAGAAAATGGAGAAAGAGAATGAGGTAAAGAAGACTTAGAGGTAGAGGGAGTGGGAGAAAGCTTGCAATCAAGCATCCCGACTTTATTAAGAACCTCCAATGCATACTTATGCTGTGATAGATGCATAGAATCACCCAATTTATGAACTTGAATCCCAAGAAAATAGTTCAAAGAGCAAAGATTTTTCATAAAAAATAGCTAACTAAGAAAGTCAACCAGCTGAGTAATATGAGTGGGATTTGAACTAATAAGAAAAATGTCATCCACATATATTAAAAGAAGAGTAAGGTGTCCAGTATAATGAGAAATAAAGAGAGAGGGATTAGCTTTGCTTGTGATAAATTGGCAGTGGCTAAGTAAAAATGAAAAGAATGTATCACACCAAACCCTTGGAGCTTGCTTCAAACCATAAAGGGCCTTGTTCAATTTACAAACACAATGAGGAAACTGAGAATCAACAAACCCCTGAGGCTGAGTCATGTAAACATCTTCGGATAAAGTACTATGTAAGAAGGCATTGGAGACATCTAATTGTTTAATATCCCATTGATAATGCATAGCCAATGACAAAACAATGCGGATAGTTGGATGGTTCACAACAGGACTAAATGTCTCTGTATAATATTCTTGTGTGTACCCTTGAGCTACTATACGAGCCTTATGCCGAGCAATAGAACCATTTGCATTAGTCTTAAGTTTAAACACCCACTTGCAGCCCACTATATTCTTATCAAATGAAGGGGAAACTAAAGTCCAGGTCCCTTGTTGTTGAAGGGCATCAAACTCAAAATGCATAGCAGCCTTCTAGAGAGCAGATTGAGAGGCCTGAGAATATGTTCGAGGTTCAGAAGAAAGAGACTGATTAAGAACGACTGTGAAAGACAAAGGATGACGAGGTTTAATAATACCAGTTTTAGACCTAGTAATCATAGGGTAAGTATTAACAGGAATTGAAATATAAGGTGATGAGGAAGAGACTGGTTGAGAATGAGCAACAAGTAAAGACTCAGCAGGTGAGTGATGAGAACTAGACTGAGAAGATTGAACAGAGTTAAGTGTATTCAATGAATCAAGAGGCAAAGTTGGATGTGGGAAAGAAGAAGCTTGATTAGCAAGAAGAGACGGAGTTGAAGAAGAATGAGAGGGCAGTACTATGTGAGGTAAAGGAGGAGAATGAGCTGATGGTAAGGACTCAGGAGGATTAGGAGGGGAAATGGGCAAGGAAGATGCTGGTAAAGAAGATGAGACAATAGGAGAATATGTTGTGGGTGAAGGCAAAAATGAAGAATTATCGGAGACATCATCTAGGGAAGATACACGAGAAGCGAAAGGAAACTACTGTTCATTAAAATCAACATGGCGTGAAATATAAACTCTTTTGGTTATCAAATCCAAACACCTGTATCCTTTAGCCTGAGAATCATAGCCAAGAAAGCAGCAAGGTTTTGATCTAGGCTGTAACTTATTAGTTGTATAGGGGTTAAGCCAAGGGAAACAAAGACATCCAAAGGTTTTTAATAAAGAATAATCGGGTAGAGTATTAAAAAGCTTCTCATAAGGGGATAAGTTTTGAAAAACAAGAGTAGGTAGTCGGTTAATAAGATAAGCGACAGTCATTAAAGCTTCTACCCAATAAGAAAAAGGTACAAAGGCAGTATTAAGTAGAGTTCGAGTCATGTCAACTAAGTGTTGGTGTTTCCTTTTAGCTATCCCATTTTGTTGGGGAGTATGAGGACAAGTATGTTGGTGATGAATGCCACTAATTAGAACAATTGTTACCATATGATTATTGATGAATTCACCACCCCCATCAGTTCTTATGACCTTAATTTGGTGGAGAATTGATTTTCCACTAAGGTTTTAAATTGGGCAAAAACTATAGGAATGTCAGATTTAGAAAGTAAAGGATATACCCAACAAAATCTGAAAAAATCATCAATTAAAACAATGTAATATCGAAATCCTTTTATTGAAACAATAGAAGAAGGTCCCCACAAATCAGTATGAATAAGAGATAAAGGAACAGTTGTCTGAGATAAAGAAGTTTGAAAAGGAAGCCTGTGACTTTTACAGACCTTACAACTTTCACAAAAGAGTTTATTAGCAGCAACTAAAGATGAAGCAAAACCAAGCTGACGATGAAGATGTTGAAGAGTCTGGCTTGATGAATGACCGAGTCTGTTATGCCAAGTAGCAACAGAAGTATGAAAAGCTTGAACCGAAGCTGATAATGGAGAGGAGTTGGTAACATTGCATACATGATATAGACCATTTTTACTACTCCCTCGAAGAAGAACTTGTCTCAAGTTGACGTCCTACACAACAAATTCAGAGGAGGAAAATGAAATGATACAATTATTCTCTTGTGCAAATTTATGTACTGAAAGTAAATTTGCTGAGATGTGTGGAATATATCAAATATCTTTGAAGAGAAACTGATTTGTAGGTGTAGGAAGAATACCATCTCCTTTATGCTTAATGTTCAGATGCTTACCATCACCAACTGCTACCTTTTGAATACCAATGTATTGTTCTGGTTGTGCAAATTTTCAACATTAGATGTAATATGATGAGTTGTTCCAGAATCGAAGAACCATTGATCATTAGATGGAGTCTCATTTAAAGCCATCAATGCTTGAGTCTGAGGCTGATAATGCAAATCAGTTCTGTACCAGCAATCTTTTGCAATATGGCGAGGTTTGTTACAGATTTGACATCGAACCTTTAGCGATCCAAAATCTGAGTTAAAGTTCCATTGAGCTCGGCCATTACTACTATGATTTGAATTGAAATTGAAACGATTGGAATTAAAATTACCTCTACCCCTGTTATTGCCCCTATTGTTATTATGATAATTTCATCTTCCTCTGTAATTATGTCACGCCCCGAATTTCCAGCGAACCCGAGGCGCGAGTAACGAGACAAAGGAAAATAAAATAATAAAGAAATAAAAGATAATAATGACATTCTCATAATATCCTGTACACTGTTCTGATACATACATAGGGTTTAGTCCGCTTGCTTACAATATGTAAAATGAAATACGGTCTTGGGCTTATGCCCTTACACAATATCAAAAGCGCCCCTTGGGCCTAACATAGTCCCTAATCAGTTTATCTCCACGTCTCGTGCAGCTGGGACATCATCTGAAATGTTTGCCCCACTAAAGGGGTCAGCTCAACATGCTGGTACAATATAATGCTAATGCAAGAAACAGAACTAAGGTCGTGGCATGTGCAAGTGTACAGTCATTTCTATATGGCATTCAATATCATGATGGTAGTATATGAGCAGTATATAGCAGATGAACTGTATGCGTGACACACCCATGCAACTCTATGCCACCCATGTCTCATGATACGGTCATTCTTCGCTGGCATGAGTACCGCCGCGTATGTCTCGCTTCACGGTCCGGAATCCGTCAGGCAGGCAAGTACCTATTGGCCGATTTTGGGTTTTTCACCACAGGATCTGCACCCTCATAATGCAAAGCACCAAGTGCTTACCCATGCCATGTCCAAAGAATCACACTATGCCAATATGCTCTGATTTCATCATGTCATAATGTAATCTCAATGATGCATCTCATTCATACATAAAGCATGCTTTCAACTACACAATTCATAATATCAACAGTTCTTCAAAGCATATAATTCACACACCACACTAACACATGCGATATACCCATAATCATCATCCAACTTAACAAGATAGCACGTAGCACATAAGCATGTGAACACTCAGGCAAACATGTGAACAATCAATGCAACAAAGCAAGTATTCCTAATCTCAATTATATTTCTTACTTAGCACAATATATCGTACCTGATAATCGATCTCAACTCAAGAAGGGGCACTCGTAGTATGGTAGAATCACAGTGAGAATACCGAAGGTCAGATCACCTTTTCCTTGCCTCCTCGTGTCCCTAAAATCATAACAGGTGATTCAATTCATTGTTATTTGAATTATGCTATTCATCAAATTTTATGTCTTTAATTCATAAGTTTCTATTTTGCTAAATTAGACTCTACCATTGAGTCCGGAACATCGAAGAAAATAAGTTTAGGCTTTTGTAGAATTCAATTAGGACACCTGGGTTTAAAAGGGCAAAACAGTCATTTTGCACTTTACACGGGTCCTTACATTTCGTGACCTCTTTTCACAAATCGGACTCCACGGTTGAGTCCGGAATGTTTGAGATAATAAAGTTTCACTATTTGTTTACTTATTTCGGAGTTCACTTGACTGTGTTTCAATTCAGGGGCATTTTGGTAATTTTATATGTTACTACGGGTCTTTTATTTTTTTTTCGAGACCCCGTCTCGTAAAACGGACCTCACCATTGGCCTCAGAATGGCCGAGATAGTCAAAATACACTAATGACTTGTCCCATTTGGACTCCGGATGATTTTTAGAAAATTTAAATAATTTAATTAATTTAAATAATTAAATTAATTTAATATTTTATTAATATTTTATTCAGGAGGGTCAAATCAGAATTATTAATAGTTGGGGGGTCAATTTATAATTTCCGTAAGTTTTGGGTTAATTTTCAATTATCAAAAGTTCAGGGGCAGAATTGAAATTTTGAAAACCCTTATTCCATATTCGGATAACCAAACAAGGGATAGGGTTAAAACTGGGATAGGATATCCCTGTCTCCAATTCAATTTTCAATTTCAATTTATTAAACATGCAACCAAACAGACCCATTTGGGTTTTTAATTTAAAACAGGGAAGCGACACGTGGCAGGGGTGGTTCTACCCCGCCCGAACCGGACCCGAACCGACCCGACCCAAGCCCGGATCAGCCCCCCCTTCTTCCCCGATTTTCCGGCGGTGAACCAGTAGGGTTCCGGCGCCTTCTCCGGCGCCGGCGACCGATCTCCGGCGAGTTTTTCAAGTTTTAAAAATGTGATTCTCTCCCCCTTTTCATGTAGATCTCATCTCCAACCTCTATTTCCCTCAAAACCTTCCCTATCTTCTCGAAATAGAGGGTCAAACCCTCGGTCAACTCTCCGGCCAACTCATTTTTTCATGATTTCGAGCTTGGTCTTTAACTGTTTCGGCCCCTATTCACCTCTAATGAGTTTCTGCACCTAATAGGGTTATTTTCCCATCATCCAAGCATGGTTTTATACATAAAATGTTAACCTAATCCCCCCCACGACCGTGACCTGTAAACCCCTATTTCTCCATCATCTTTTAATCATTCTCCTTCATTCTTTTTGCAAAATAATGCTTATAACATGCTCTCTAAGATTCAAAAATCAAATCAACTAAATAACTCAAAAACTTAAAAACCGAAACTAAACCCATTTACCTTGAAATCTTGATTTTCTCTCGGTGGGTTGTTTCCTTCCCCCTTCTGTTCCTTTTGGTCACTTCTGCTTCTTCAGAACTCTCTCTCCCTTGCTCTCAGTCTTTCCTTTCTTCTCTTTTCTTCCCACCCGAGACCAACACCCATATACAACCCCACCAAATCTCACACGTCTCTCTCTCACATCAGCCCCTTTTCTTGACCTTTTTCTCTCTGTATCAGCCTCCCAAATTTCCCTACAAAGCAGCTTTGCATTAAATGCAAAGCTGCTCTACATCTATACCTATATACCTATCCACTCATATACACACACTAGACACACACACTAGGTCGGTTGCACACACACTGCCATATACACATACATACATATGTCCATCTACATGCACACACACTCCCACAGATTTATATATATACATATTTATATATACACTTGCATATACTTCATTTTATACATGCATACTACTTATATATATATATATATATAACACATGCACTAAGAATACCAAAAATAATAATAATAATAATAATAAAATTATTTAATAACCAAGAAAATTTTCATATCAAAAAAAAAAAAATTTTTCGGGTTATTACAAATTACCTCTATTGTTATGATAATTGCCTTGATAATTCTGATTGCTTCCTTTCTGAGCAGTGAGTGCTATAGATACATCAATTTGAGAATTCAACTCGAGTTCGTCCATTGAGATATTAATTTCTTCACTAAGAAGAAGATTAGACAATTCTTCAAATGTAATTGGTGTTTCTCTTGCTCAAATAGTTGTTTTGAAGGAGACATACTCTCTTGGAAGTCCTTTTCAAGTGACAAAAACAATTTCTTCGTTGGAGATGAGATTTGATGTTGCAGCAAGTTTATCAGTAATTTGTTTTATCTCATCAAGATAACTCTTCATGGACTTTGCAACATCTTTCTTTACTCGCTGGAAATCATTCCTGAGCTGCACAATATGAGATCTGGACATTGAGTTCAATCACTTTTCCAGAGCATTCCATACTTCAAACGCATGCTTTAGATTGAACACATGAGGAAGCAACGATGGATGAATTGTGACATTTATCGCACTTCAAAGATGTCTATCTGCTTTCTTCCATTCAGTAAATATTGGATTTGTGATCATCTCTGTGTCATTTCCAGTGGTAAGTTCAATATTCTCTGATGGCATAGGAATTGAACCATTGACATAACCGAGAAAATCATAAACCTCAAGTGCGGCACTGATCTGCGCTTTCCAGGTGAGATAATTTGTTGAATCTAGCTTTATCGTGACAATCAAATTGAGATTTGAAATAAGAAATTGAAGATGATCTAATGCCATTATTGAATAGTAGCAAGAGATTATGTTGTAGGAAGATAGAGAGCAAGGATGATGAAGAAGAAAGATCTAGAAAGAAATTGAAGATTGACGTAAGTCATGAAGCTCTGATACCATGATTAGAAACAGAGGAGAGGGGAGAGAGAGGGAGAGAGAAAGAACCAATCCACCAATTCATTATTCTATTTTTCATGAAGATTACAACCTATTGGCTATATATATATATATATATATATATATATATATATATATATATATATATATGAAAGACTAACTAACTAACTATTATTCAGTTGTACAGAGAACTAACTCTAACTGACTATAGTTACATCTGACACTAACTCTAACTGGTTTAGTTACAGCTAACTACTTCTTTAACATATTTCCCTCCAACCATAGGTTGGGCTGGGTTGTCTGTCAGGGATTTATTTTTGAGAGGTTCCTATTTCTGTTAAGTCCAGAGTTCATATTTGAGAAGTTTTTATTGTTGTGTATTTTTCTATTACTGTGTTGTAATTATAATGTTCAATTGATTGTAATACCTCATTGTTTCTATAAAAAAATAATTAATATATAATTAAATTATAAGTATACATTATACATTAATTGCATTTGTACCTATATACATTAATTATACACTAATTATTTAAAATTTAAGTGTAAAGTCAAAAAAATGAAAGAAAAAATAGAAATTGGTTGGTTCAGGCACAACCCAGGCCCGCCATGTGTCGTGCTCATAAGTTTTGCTAAGTTAGGGTTTGTGGAGCTTAGACACAAGATGATAATTAAATGAACCGGCACAACACAACTCATTAGAACTAATAAGCCTCAAGTTAACTTGTCATGTTATACCGGTCTAATTCGTTTGACGCTTTTAAAATCGTTGATGCGTCTTTTAGATGCGTTACATAAAATAAGGCATGTCTTTGATGTAAATTGAACTCGAAGACAATTCTTTATCTTTGAACCGGCTGAGATAATTTGGTTGAGACACAAAATATTAATCTTTTATGGTCCAACAGAAGTTTAGAATAATCCATCTAATTTTGGGTTTGAAGTTCACCACTTGGCTGCTCCACAAAAAACAATAGCCTAGCACCAGAGTGGTTCTAAATGCCCACATTTGGTGCTCGTGTCATGTTACAGTACACACTCCTCATTTTTTTCCCCTAATCGCAAAGGCAATAACCTCTTCAATAGATTTTCCTACAAACCTCCAATGTGAACAGTAGGATACATGACCTCTGATTATTGGCAACCTGTCAAACTGAATCATATGTGTTAATCTCGGACAAAAGCATAAGACCAAATAAAAATTACAAACATATACAACATATATATATATATATATATATATATTTCAAACGAATATCTAGCCAAAAGCAACATATGGTCCCACTCTTTCATGGTCCCATATGTGCCTGAAATTGCTCTTTGTGGCCAAGATGAAGAGACTGTGATCATGCAATGGGCAACCTAAGGTCCAAGACCACCTCTCTCTCTCTCTCTCTCTCTCTCAATATCACTCAATGGAGCCAAAGTAAAGGGGCTGAAAAAATGAAAAAGAGCAAAAAAGTGTGAGAGACCATTAGTTAAGAGAAAACAAAATAACTCTTTCAGGCATTGTATTGAAGTAATTGAAGAATGAAGGCCAACTTTGACATGGAAGGTGTCAATTGTGGGTACTTCACTTCTTCAGCATGTTATCAAAAGCTTTTGTTATTTCATTCTCTAATTTCAAGGGCAGATGTATTAGTAGGCTCATCTGAAGTATGCAAAAACTTCTCCGTTATAGTCTTTTCAAATTCTTAAAAACAGAAGAAAAAAAAAATCTTACTCGTAAAATTTTGATTATTTTTAAGTTATTTCACCTCCAAAATTTTAATCCAGCCTAATTTTTATCAATTGATACTCATCATTTCTTAGCCTAAAATTTTAGCATAATTTAAAATTTTTTGGAATCCGATCATTTTTTCATTTCTCACCCCACAATTTTTCAACTAAGGTTTTGTTTAGTTACGTGAAAAGTGAAAGAAAGAGAAAAATATAAAATTTATTAAGAGTTTGGTTAGCAAAAAAGATAAAATTCTCCTTAAAAATCGGATTCACATAACTGTTTTTTTTTCCTGAAAATGTCACTTCTATTTTCCTGCAAAAAATACAAAAAAAGTTATGTTTCTCATGAAAAATAATTGTATATAATATGTATTCTCATCTTATTCATTTTTTTTACACTTCTCTCTTCAACAACTAGCCATAGAAATTTTTTAATACTATAACTCTTTTTTTTTTAATATATTTGTTAATAATTAATATATGTTACAATTATATAAATAGCTAGTATAATATATATATAGTTAATATATATTACATATACATAGATCATTAATATATATATATATATATGTAATACTGCTATATATATATATAAATTGATAACTATATGCAATTAATTTTTTTATATATTTAAATAGTGATAGGAAACTTTATATTTTCATGATAATTAATATAAATCTACAACATCACTTTTTAAGTGTTAGAGGACTTTTAAGATTGGTATATATATCTCCCTAATGTGATTTGCATCTTTTATCAATTTATTATCCAATAGACTAATAAGATAGATTTATATTTTTGTAAACTAATTCAACCAAATATAAAGAAATACAATTGGGTCTTACCAAAATAAAAAATCAAACGTCATTTTTTTTTTAAAGATGGATCATTATTACAAAGTTAAAAATTTATAAATAGAGATAATTTAGACAACAATAAAAAATTCTTCACTTTAAAAATTTTCAAACAAATTTAATTTTTCTTATAATTTTCTTGTCTTTTTTTTCATAATCAAATGAATATAGAAAAAATTAACTTTTTTTTTTTATTTTTTAGTACTTTCACTTTCTAACATTTATTTCCTTCAAACCAAACAAAGCCTAAAATTTTATAACGCTCCCTCAATGTATATATATATTTTTTGGTTCCACCATTGGTTGATTCACCTGTCTACTCGTTCCTATGCCGCCTTTCCCCGTGTGTCCATAGGCTCAAAATGCAATATTCTTAACATAAAGTTGTTGATTTGTGTGAATCTTTATAAATATCATACACTAGTTATTCGATAGCGTGTCTCTCATGTCAATTTTTTTAAGGGTATTTTTGGTATTTTATGTTATTTTTTTGTTGCCTTAATATTATGTATTTATAATTAAAGAATCGGATCTCATTGTACTCAAAATTTGAATTCTTTCAAATCATAATAAAATTGAAGCAATTGTAGACGTAACCTTATTATGAGGTGAATTACGTAAATTTTTGTATTCTTGTATGTATTTATGATTTTAAATTTGTTTTCTTATTTATTTTTATGTTTTACCGATCTTAATTAAGTGATTATTTTTCTAACACAAAATATAACTAGATTGTTATTGTTTTCAAAGAAATCAAAAACAAATGCTCTCAAACATCACATAGGGACTTTTTTTCTCTTTAAAAAGGTGAGGTCGGTCAGCAATTTCATCGTTAAGACTACGATATTCAAGCAGTATTCAAAATATATTAAAATAGACTTGACCGAACTAGGTTTCTTCCCAAAAGGATGATGATGTTAGATGCCACGAGCCATACCGGTTCATTTCATTCTAACGTTATGCAATAATTTCATCAATAATGCTAGGGAGTAGGGACATATATATATATATATATATATATTTTTTTTTTTTTGTGTAAATTTTTAATCTTTTTTAAATTAGTACATTTTAAAATTTTATCTCAATCTAATTTTTATTAATTATTTTTCTCATATTTTGTCCAAAATTCTACTCCATTTTTAAAATATTTGACCTAACTTAATCTTTACTTATTGTTTCTCTCATATTTTATCTCAAACTTTTGGTCCGACTAAAATTTTTACAAAATAATTTTCTAACGTTCTATAATAATTTTTCTAATTCCACCTTTGATAGGACCAATCATATAAAAGTGATGTCATTGATATAACAAGTTGATGTCTAATTTGAATGAATCAACGGTTGATAAATGATATATAAATATCTTTTCATATACTGATATTCTCTTAAATATTTTGGCATATGTAATCTAAATGTATGTATATATATATAAGGAGCTTATTTGTATATGTAATAAAGTTAATTGATTAATTTTATTTAAAAAATAAAATAAAATAAAATAAAATAAAATTTTAAACAAGAGGAGAGTGGGATCGGGTCACGATTTGGGGGAAGGCGGTGAAGGATATAATTAATAGGGGCAAGAATGAATAGAATACATTTAAGTGGAAGGAGAGTGGGGAACGGCCGTCCATAGTCAATTCCAACACTATTTAATGTATTACAATATTACAATGACTTTAGCATAATTACTATAAAATGTTAGAAATTAGGAATTAAAAGAAAAAACAAATCGATGATTACCATATAAGCAAAGGATATAATTTATGTCTGTAATTATATAATTTATGTATGACCCCTTGGGTCTGTTTGGTTGGCCATTAAATTGAATGATCTTATTTAGTTTAATACAACATTATAACATATAAATCATTCTATTCATGTTTGTTTCATGAATTAAATAATAATAGATTAGTTATTTTCTTTATTAATAGTGACAAAATTATTAATTCTATTCTTTTTTTTTCTATTATTTTATTCATGTTATGGGTCATTATTTACCTATGGTACTATTGTGAGCTTCTTTTTATTATCCAAACATCGACTTTACAAGATCATAAGAACTAATTTATCCAATTTTCTTTCTAAATTAACGAACAAACATAGCCTGAAAAAATTAATTTGAGAAAATGATTGTCTTAAATCATGATTTTAGTTTTTTTGAATCTAAAAATAATTACATAAAAAGAAATATGATGAGATTTTTTATTTTTTGTAAATCTCTTAATTCAAAATGATAAATTTTTACATTAAAATGTTATATTAATGGGTTCAAATTTAATGAAAGTCTAGTTAGTCCTTTATAAATGGAAGAATTTAATAAACAGGCATTCTTAAATCAAGATCATTAAAAATAAAGAAAAATTGTGGTCACTTCAATCTCCACAGCCTACATTTCTATATGGGAGCCATATTTCAAAATTTTGAGAATTAATGAGCCCAAATGTAGCATTTATTTTGGTGTCACATTTCTATTATTTTCAAAATTGAGGCGTGCTATAGTTAAATGCTTACATGTTTAAGTGAACTTACTCTAGGGACATAATACGAATAGATGAGAAGTGTATCGTAAATTTGAAAGCTATCTATTTGAATCTTGCATTCTCTTTAATTTGCTGGTATACGGAACGCATGATCATTTCGTACACTTTTAAGTGTGATTAGTTTGAGTAAAGGCTTCAGAAATCAAAGTATGTTTTAAAATTATATCAGATTTAAAAGTTTACCAATTGAGTCATTCATGAAGATTAGACCTTCATAATTGATAATTTTTGTGGTCGTCTAAATTATTTATTCTTGTTAATTACAGTCAAATCTCTTATAATTAATAAAATTGTGAAATAAAAAATTAATTAACTATTAAAATTATTAAGGTTTCAATGTTCCTTATATATAAATGACTGTTGATGCAAAAATAATATCTTATATGAAAATTTTCAACAACATTTTAAATTTTCATAAAAAAAATACATATAATATTTCAAATTCAGTTATTAAAAAATTTCTTAATATTCTTTTAAACTAAATAAGTTGTATTTCTTACAATTATTATGTCATACTTTCTTTTACTTACAATATTTTTACTCAAGTAATATAAAATTAATAAGACCTCTCATAAATGAAATATATATAAGTTATTAATGACTATTTTCACTCTCTCTTATAATTAATATTATAAAATATTTTTAAAAAAAATATTAATTACTAGGTAATAAAATTATTAATTATTTATTATAGAACCACGTTAATTCTTTAAAATTAAATAATTATTAAAAATTAGAGTTAACTGTTTAGATAGAATTTTAAAAGAATGTGTTGTTCACATTCTTCTTTTTAATAAGACAATATCTTATAAAAAAATTATTTATCCAATTACTCTTAATTAAGCATTCTCAATTATTTTATTATATATAAAAATAAAGTCACTTTAGTGCTTTATAAACTTTTTAAAAAGACTTTTAAAATTTCTGGCCTTTTTTTTTCAAATTTATGATAAAATCTAAACTTATCTGAAATTTCATATAGTAATTAATAAACTGTCTTTAATGGATTAGCTTAGCTTAGCTTACTTGCTGACTTTATGACTTATTATTAAAATCCATAAATTGCTTACAGTTATTTAAAAATAAAAAAATAAATTTTATTGATCTTTTCTAAGGTATATGACAATTATATTAATTTTTATTAGGATTTTTGAATTTTTTCGACTTTTCTTATTTTACAAAATAATATACATACTTCTGTTATGTCAATTTTTTTTCTTCAAAATGACCAAACTCTCTATTTTATTTATTTATTTTTATATTTTTTTTAATTTTTACTAATTTATTTTAACTTTTTTAAAAGATATTTTATTTTTTTATTTAAAAATAAATTTAAAGTAAATAACTTATTTTTATTTTATATGAAAATAAATTCAAGATTTTTATTAATATTTATTTGGAAAAAAAATAGCCAAGATTTAAAAAATTAAAAAAAAAATGAAAGAGATAGTTTTGTTATTTAAAAAAAAAAATTGACTACAAGAAAATATTTGTATATTATTTTATAAAATAAAAAAAAATCAATATGATTGTTATAAACTTAAAAAAAAATTCAGTCTAATTTATTTTTTTTAAAAAAACCATTCAAATTAAATTAAGTCAATTTGACGTTTGTGGTTCCAATTCTGTGAAGGCCGGATCACGGTCGGCTCTCCATCACACGAGTCCTCTGAACAATCCTGACCAACCACGTGTCATCACCACGTCAGCTAACAGAAATTGATTCTCCATCTCTGATTTTAATGACTTTCCCCCCCTTCTGATCTGAATCTTATCAAAACAGTTCGAAAATACAAAAACTTCTGAATCTTATCAAAACAGTTACAGCAAAATCAAACGGTTACAAGCCATCTAAATTGGATATTGTTTGAGATTATCAAGTAGGACCCACTTTATTCGTCGTCATCATTCAGTAACAACTTGCCACGTGTAAACAGATTGGTATAGCGAAAGGTTCTGAATAGGGGTAATGGAGATATATAAAGATAGGGATAGGGGCAAAATGGTCAGGACGGCAGCAGATACCGTCAACTTCGGTCTGACTGGTAATTAACGACAGCCTGTAAACAGCTGTAGTCCAACACACTTGTGTAACTAATGTATTCTCTTTCCTCCACCCGTACACGCAAATATAGAGTGAGAAAGAGAGAGATATAGAGAGAGAGTGAGGTTTTCGGTTACCGAAAAGCGACCCTCCCCACCTCTTCCAGGGGTCCAGATAAGAGTTGGAGAGAGAGAGAGAGAGAGCGCGAGAGAAGACGAGAAGTTGAAGATAGTGTTCGGTGGAGCCAGTGGCGCAATGCGCACCAGTTCATCCATTCTCGTCGCACGCATCCCAACGGATTCTTCCTGAGCTGTTACAGCCTGTTGTTTTAGACAACGTAGATTAGCTAATCCTACGCCGCTCCATACACTTACCTTAAAACCTCTAACACACACTCCCATACATTCTCTAGTCTCGCTCACAGACCTGATCGGAATCGTGCCAAAAATCTGAAACGTTTCGACGGGATAACTCGCCGGAAGGACTCCAGATGGATCCATGTCCTTTCGTGCGCCTCACAGTAGGCAATCTCGCGCTGAAGATTCCAGTGGCTTCGAAGCCAGCACGCTCCGTTGTACACCCCTCGTCGTCCCCGTGCTTCTGTAAGATCAAGCTCAAGAATTTTCCTCTTCAAACTGCTGTTGTTCCGTACATTCCGGCGGAGAACCAGTTGGCCGACGGCCATTTCCAAACCCTAGCTGCAACCTTTCATTTGAGCAAGTCAGATCTGGACAAGCTAGCCGGGAAGTCTCTCTTCGCCGGGAAAGTCTATCTCAAAATATCAATCTATACCGGACGAAGAGGCACCACCTGCGGTGTAAACTCGGGAAGGCTGCTGGGGAAAGTGTCGGTGCCGTTAAATCTGGCGGGAACAGAGTCTAGGGCTTGTGTGTTTCACAATGGTTGGGTTACTGTTGGTAAAGATGCTAAAAGTTCGAGTGCTCAGTTTCACTTGAATGTGAAGGCAGAGCCTGATCCGAGATTCGTGTTTCAGTTTGATGGTGAGCCTGAGTGCAGTCCGCAAGTGTTTCAGATCCAAGGCAACATTCGTCAACCGGTTTTCACTTGCAAGTTCAGTTTCAGAAGCACTGGTGACCGGAATCAGAGGTCCAGGTATGTCGCTTTTTCTTCTCAGTAAAATTTGCGTTAATATTGAGGCAAATGAAATATTACAAAACTCGCGTAGCCTAAAGGGGCACCAAAAGATTTCAGGAATCTAAACTATACATATAACAAGAGCAAGAATCAATGTAAATCATAGATGGTTTTTGTAGCCAATCAACTGCCGAATTCAATGCTTTATTGCTGTCACTTACCATGGAGATCCCATATCTCAATAATTATTTTCGGATAGCCTTCGATTACGTTCGTTCTCTAGGGTTGTTCTTTCTCTTCCGTTAGGGTTTCATTTTTTGAAAATCTCGTTCTCCAATTTTATTTGTTTTTCTTTTTCACTCAAAACAAACAGAGTTTTCACTGAAGCTTTCTCAAGCGTACAGAAAAGCTAGTTTTCACCTCAATTTACCTACGTTATTTTTAAATGAAACATTTACCTTTACTCTTTAGAGTGAAAAGATAAAGTAGATTATCATGTTCCTACCTGAAACCTCTCTACCTTTGATCTTGAAATCTTCAAACTCACTGATTGTATTAAAACATCATCCAATACTTCAATATGTACGACGCAGCCCCTTTTCATTTGTTAGATTAAGGTTAGATTCGATTCATTTAAAAATTTCAAGAACAAAGGATTCGATTTTCAGAACTCTTAGAAAGTTACATTACCCTGTAGTTTGAATGTTTGTTCCTTGCGTGTTAAGTGGTATATAATTGTAGTTCCAAACACTTTTTCATGTAATAAAGAATGTGATTAGGAGCATTTTTGGTTCATTGTTCTTTGGTTGTGACTTGATTTGTTCTGCAGATCGTTACAGTCTGACCCAAGCAGTTCAAGGGGCTGGTTGAGTTCGTTTGGAAGCGAGCGAGAGAGGCCAGGAAAGGAGCGCAAGGGATGGTCAATAACAGTCCACGACCTCTCCGGCTCACCGGTCGCTGCCGCGTCGATGGTTACGCCTTTCGTGGCATCGCCCGGTACAGACAGAGTTAGTCGATCAAACCCAGGTTCCTGGCTAATCCTCCGCCCAGGAGACGGCACCTGGAAGCCCTGGGGCCGGCTCGAGGCTTGGCGCGAACGTGGCGCCAGCGACGGGCTCGGCTACCGCTTTGAACTCATCCCGGACTCAGCCGCCGCCGGCATTGTCCTCGCCGAGTCTACTCTGAGTTTGAGCAAAGGCGGGAAGTTCGCTATAGACCTCGGGGCGAACAACTCAAATAATGGCCGGTCGACACCCGGTAACTCAACGTCGCCGGCGTGCAGTCCAAGGAGTAGTGGGGACTTCGGTTATGGTCTATGGCCGTATTGCATGTACAGAGGGTTTGTAATGTCAGCAGCCGTGGAAGGCGAGGGCAGGAAGTGCAGTAAACCAACTGTCGAGGTTAGTGTGCAGCACGTTAACTGTACAGAGGATGCAGCCGCATTCGTAGCTTTATCAGCGGCCGTTGATCTGAGCATGGACGCTTGCAGGCTTTTCTCTCAAAAGCTTAGGAAAGAGTTGTGCCATCCACAGGATTTGCTGACTTGATGATGATTCGGATTTCTTTGTCGTTTTGTTAATTTACATCCTTTTTTTTTTATTTTTTTTCCTTCCCTTCTTGTGAGCGTTTATTGTCGATGGATTTTGATTTCCATCGTCCCCGTGAGTTGCTTTTGTTTCTTTAACTTGCTAGCACTAACAAGTAATATGGAGTCTGTACAGTGAGGAGGGAGAGAGAAAGAGAGAGATAGAGAGAGAACCGAGGGATTTACAGGGCACGCTGTGTCTTTTTTAGTTGTGTGGCTTATGTAATTTTTACCGTTTCCTTTTTTTTGGGATGGTTTTGGTGATTATATTTGTAGTAAACTGACTGAAAGTTCTCTTTCACCTGGAATATATGATCTCTGTTTGCTTTCGTTGTTTAGTACTTTTCTTTTCCGTTTCTCTTTACCTTTTGGTTGAAGTAGCTGTTTGTATGTTTTATAACGCAAACGAGGATGGTTGAGGAGTGTATTCGGTGTTTAACGTAACTTGACAACATTAAAAAGGTGGTTGTTGGGGATTGGGCAGAAAGACAAGTGCGTGCACGTTAGGGTTGAAAAGTGGCATTTTATTGGTTTATTAATTGTAATTAAGTGGATTATAGCTGTAACACTCGGTGCGATTTCATTAGTTGCATAGAATCATCCTTCGTTAGGTCTAGGAATTAGAGTAATCAAGTATTTGAAGATGTACTGACAATTAAAATCTGTATAAAGCCATGGTTTCGAAAATGGGTTTTGGAGATTTGGTGGGAAAAATGGGTTGTTGAGTTAACAAACTTACTGAGCGATTTAAAAATTGGGGTTCGAGTGGTGGGGCCACGGACTAGGTTGGCGGTGGTGCGTGCGTAGAGGTAGAGGATGGGTACAAACCAGATGAGCTGTGAGGGGATTTATATATGTAAATTGGTGTATTCTTTTAATGCTTTTATGCCACTTGTGTTATAGTTCATATTTTTTAAGCTGATCATAAAATAAATAGAAAATATAAATGACTCGAAACAAGTTGAATAATGAGTTATATAGGTTTGATTTGATAAAATAAATGAATTTTAATTTATGTTTAAATTTAATCTGTTAAATTTTTACATTAATTTTAAATAAGTTTTTAATCGAATCAATAATAAATTAATGAATTTAAAAATTTATTAGAATTTAACTTATTTATCTTACAAATTAATATAAAATCAGTCACTAATTAAGTTAAACTAAATTAACTCGACTAACATAGTAATTCAACCTTACAAATAGTAATTCAGATCCACCAAAAAAAAATGTCTCAAAGCGGGAAACCAACGAACCATCATCTGTTTACGAATAGAACAAATTCGATTGGGGAGAGACAGAGGAGAGCATGTGATTTATTATTGGAGAGAGTGTGAAAGCATATGTATGGAGTGGACTCAGCGCCACAAACCGAAGTTAAAGGGTACAGCTGTTTGTAATGGTATGAGGCTGGCTGAGTATGTTGGGTTTATAAGCAAGGGCCAGCAGAGTGAAACCAACTTCAAGAAGGGGATTCAATTTTGCATTCAAAAAATTTATTTGGTATCTGTTACAATCTTGATGTATACACCGATGAGCCCTAATATTATATACTATTCTAACAGTAATATAAAAAAAAAGTATTTATTTGATATTTTAATATATATTTTCTCTTTCTTCTTACCAATTTATCTTTTTTTCTTTTTCAACTAACTTTTAAATCTATTTAGAATATATATCAATATTCACTTAGTTACTATTTATGGTTGAATTTAAAATGAATACAACAATGAATCCTCTTTTCATGAACAGATAGTGCTCAATTTAGGGTCAAAATAATAATTAGAAAAGACGACTCCTCTCCTAAACGTACTTTTGGAGTTGCTAGCAAGTCACGTTTGCGGGTTTGGTTTAGAATTGTGTCACAGCCTTTTTATCGGATAGTGAAAACGTTGAAGGGAACGTGAGGGTCTCTTTCGGAGTTAAATAGGTGTCTCAAGTAGTAGGGGCAACAGGGCCAAATGGCATTTGGGGTCGTCCCTATTATTTCCCTTGCTATTCAAAAGCACAAAAATAGACTACTAGACAACCAACTCTTCATTTTCTCCTTCAACTATTAACTTATTTTCATCTCCTGGATTGGAGATGCTACTTCAGTCCTGTGCTTGAACGTGCCAACTCATTTGTTGCTTCTAATGCCTTGTTGGGTTAACTTTTCTACATTATGTACCAAAAAACATGCTCGATGGGAATATTAGATCTAGCAGTCTTATTTTTCTGAGCAAAGAAATTATTTTTATAATTCGAACACGTGATTTATACGTGACAATGAATATTAATTCTTGTTGTATCAAGACTTACTCTTAATTAATCACGTGACTAATAATGTCCCTATTTTTAAGACCATAACACGTGAATATTGATATACACACTGTCCTAATTACAGTTTTAAAATCACTAAATTATTATGCTCAAAACTGGGATGGTAAGTCTCTAACCTAGTTTGGCAGCCACACATAAAACTCTTCCCTCTTCGAACTAGCCACTTGTGATAACATTACTATAACTTGAAATTGGAGTTCTTACCTCTGTAATATAATCAAACTCCATCATGAAAACTATCCTTTCAAACTTATCATATCAACATGAGCATTCCATGATTCACTCATAAATTTTTTTTCTAAAATTAATCCATTATAAAAGACAAAGTATGCGCTTAAAAAATCTCAAGTTCAATTCTTTATTCTTGCTTCTATAAGTTGTTTTTCTTCTTTCGATGGTTTTTTTTGTATGTCTATGTATGTGTATAACACGTAAGAGTAAAGCTACACGAAGTAGATTTCTATTTCAAATAATGTAAAATTGATGTGTCAATGTATTATTGATAATATTTTAAAACGTATTTTTAATGTAATTGTACTATACATTGTCACATTATTTTGATTAAAAATTTAAGATGATTTTTTTTTTTAAATATAACATTATTATTTATATTAATCTTTTTTTTTTCAATGCACAAAAAATTATATTTGATTTGATAAAATAACTTCGAATATCCACTAAATTACTTTATCTTGCTAGCAACGAATAACTCACATCAACTCTTATTTTGATAAAGGTCAATACTCTATGATAATACACAGCCTTTGTTTTCTTCGTAAGTTTAAATTCTCAATAAATGCTTAAATAGACTAGCTGCCTTACTATTTTCTGCTGGTTTCATGATTCATTCATCCTCGTATGTCTTTTATCTTTGTAAAAATACTAAAATGTCCTTATAATAAAATTTTCAATTCAAAAAATTTATTATTATTTTTTTTTAATTTAAAAAGTTTTAATAAAAAACTTTTATTACAGAAGAATCTAATTGTTATTTTTTATCATAACATCGTTAAAAAATATTACTAATTAAACTAAAATAATCATCAAAATATATTTAAAAAAAAATATTTAAAATTATATAAAATAAATTCCTCAATCCAAAAAAATCATTACATTTTATAAAGTAAAAATTTATTTTTTAAACCTTTTAGATAAATAAAAAAAATGTTCTGTATTTTTTTAGATAGGAGAATTTATTTTATGAATTATTTAATATATTTTAAAAGTAACTTAAAAGTTATTTTAGTTTAATTAGTAATATTTTTTAACAGTATTAAGATAAAAGTTTACGGTTGAATTTTTTGGTAATAAAAATTTCTTTTTAAAATTTTTTTAGATAGAAAAAATAATCATAAAGTTTTTAAATTAAAAAATTTATTTTAAAAATATTTTAGTAATTTTCCCTTTTATCTTACTCTTCTCAACCTTCCTTCACGCGTCAATCACTGCAAAGGTCACAAGCTTGACTATTGAGGCATATTTTTGTTTTTGGGCAGGGGCAAGGAATGATATAGTCTTAATCACACACATCCACACGATTATTCATCAGTCCAGTCTGCATTGGACCCGCACTAATGAGTGTTTATACAAATTATAATCATTTTCTCAAATTTTAAATATCAAATAATACGCATTATTACATCATATGTAATTCAATATTTAGGAAAAAATAAATAAAACATCAAGCATTATTGCTTTATAAATTTAATCCTACTTCATTTAGGGATTTGAGATCCAAATTAATCAAGGTTCCGAAGATTTATCCCCTTTAAATTTCATTTTCTAAAAAAATAAGTCAATGAAAAAATAAATTAATTATACAGGAGTCTCGTAAATATAAATCACTAAGAAAAAATTCAACTCAGTTCATAGATAGAAGAAATAAATACATCACATTCTTTTGACTCATATTTTTTGGTGAGTCCGATATACTACGTTTCAATATGAAGATGTTATCATATGATTGTATTAATTTCATTCAAGAATTTTTTTCATCAGTTATTAGTTGCTAACTCCAATTAGCAATCAATTTAAGTATCTAATTAATAATTTAACAAGATTCATGGAATTATAAAAGGCAAGTTCAATAATTGCTTATTCATGTAATCTTGGAATCATGTGCTCGTAACATGTAGAACAAAGCACAAGTAGATGAAAATCCATCTGTTTTACACCTTGTTTGCGTAACGCATCCTATGCAAACGCTGTTTTCATGCGCACGTCATGGAATGGAATTGGGGTAGGATTTGGATACTGCACTCTAAATCTCAGTCCACACAACAATTATGATATTAATAATAAGAAACCTTTAGGATATATATATATATATATATATATATATATATATATTCTAAAAATTTCATTCTCAAATACACCATGTTGAGTTATTTATCAAAGGGATAAGATAATTTTTTTATTAAAAAAAAACTAATTTTTAATGTTACGAAAAATAACAATTTTATTAATTGTCAAATTTGAAATGTTCGTAAATTATAATTACTCGTGAACTTATAAAATAAAATAAAGTTACTTGAATTTGATTTTTCATCGATTCGTTTGAACCAATTTGAAATATAAATAAATTAAATTTAAATACAATTTAAACCTCATTTGTTCAAATACTTTACTACTTAGATTCGATTCATTTCTAACGTCAATTTTGTTGAAACTATATGGCTAAGTTACAAATATTTGTGACGAACAAGTCTTATTTTTGAAAAATTATTAGTTGATTTTGATGTATTACACCTGAGAAATAAATGTTTAATATGTCAGCAAAATTGTAAGGAGGCCCATACATTTCATTGGTTCGAGTATAATGCCCGGGAACAATTGAATACCAGCTCCTCGTCCTTCCCAAAACCACGAGGACACAGGAGAGATAGAGACAGAGAGGGAAAAAAAATGATGGCGGATGATGTTAGTGGGCTCGATACGATAGGCGTTGGTTTGCTTCGGATTCTTCGATATGTGGGCTCTTCGTCTTGCCGTTTTCTCAAACACTACCAGTGCGTTTTCCCCTCTTAAGTCTCTCCATTTATTATATACACCATGTGCTCTTACTCTTTCCAATTGATTTCTCGCGTCCTTTGTTTTGATTTTCCTTTTCCTTTTCCTCAATTCTCTGTCTTGTCGAGGATATTTGCGATAGGAATTTGAATGAGATGCAATGCATTGCTTGCTTGAAGTTCTGATTTGATTTGATATGTTGGGAGTCCAGTGACAGAGTTGGGGAAACCCCCAAATATATCGAATCCCTTCATCTACGGTAAAGTGTGATTATACATTTTTTTCTAGCATATTCATTAAATTAATGTCATTAAATGTTCTGCTTTTTAGAAACTCAATGAAATTGTTTCGTCAAACAGCACTATTTTGCTCTCTTTTCTGAATTTTTTTTTTGGAGCAACGAGATCCCAGCTGCAATTTCACTTCATGTTCATGAGTCTCTTCTGGGACACAGCTATAAAAAATATTAGGTGGAAAAAAATTTGGAGGGGGCAAAATTTAGGGGAGATTTTTTTTTTTTATCAATTTTCTCAAATTAGGGAGGTTAAGGTTGTAATTAGATAGTGATTCAGGTATAATTTTTTAAAAAATATTTTTAAAAATTTTGTAATTACTTTTTTTAAAATAATGAAAATGTATTCGGATATGATAATCTAAATTTTAAAAAATTAAAAAAAAATTAAAATGAATAGCTTGTAAAACATGTTTTCTAGGTTTTAAAACTAAAAATTTGTTTTTAAAAACGTAACTAAACGAAGCCTAAGCCTAGCCTAACTTAACTGTAGCTCCGTCCTTACTCGCAACTCAAGTGCATCAAGCTAGCTTGGTGAGAGTCAAACCTCAGACTGGTGCTTCTTTGTAGCATCTCTTCCATCAACTTAGCTACTTGTGTGGGATCACACTTGTTAGTCACGATATTAAAGTATAAGCAAAATTAAGATTGTATAGCCTGGATACTTGCCTCCTTCCATAACGTTCAAGTCTAAATTTGTGTTTGATAATCCTTGTAAACAAGAACGTATTGCAAATACAAATTAACTATAACATTCTGACACAGTATGATTATTATATGATGAAGGGAGGATAGTGATTTACTTTCTACTCTATGACTGTACGATTTTGACACAGTATGATTATTATATGATAAGGGAAGATAGTGATTTACTGTCTACTCTATGCTACGAAATATGCTTTATGATTGATGATTGTCACAGGCTAGATATAAATAGACAAAGACCCTAATTTTAAAGAGTTTGAAGTTCATCATCTTCTTACCGTCAAGGAAACATAGTATATCTTAAACTTTATATGTATAATTATTTTAAAAAAAAAGAGCAATTATTTATATCTTATCATTCAGATTTTGACTCAATAAAATATAACTAAATATATATTATATTATATATTATGAAAATTGATGTTACATGTGTGCTACCTTGCCTTCCTTGTTAGACAAGGTCCTATTTTATGTTATAGCCTATTGTTTTTGTACATATCATGGCATGAACCAAATGTAGGCCCAATACAATAAAACCAAAACAGTTGTTTGGTACTGCAAAATTAAGGCTTTAAAATTGGAATTGATCAGAATCAAGGCAAGCTAGTCAAAAAATTGAACCACCTGGTCTCCTGTAAATTTTGTGAGATGTTACCAATGGGTTGGGGGTGGTTTAGGTGACAAGGCCAATACCCTTTTTTTGGTCCTCTGGCCACTGAGACTCTATACAACAAAATAACTATCCTTGGCAAGATATCAAACACAGGGGCCATCATTGAATTGATTAATCACTAACCTATAATATCATGAACGATGATAGGTGATGTTGTAGCTCTCCTTGCATAATTGAGGAAGTGAAATAAAAATCCATTTAATTTTATTTTCTTTTAACCTCACAATATTATCAAAGATTAATAATTCTATTCATTTGTCAATTCATTATTATGTAGGGATGGTAATTTCGCATGTCCCACTTTTAATGGGATGGGTTTGAAAAGAAAATAAATGAGATGGGACAGGACGGGAGATGGACGAAGGTATGCCTGCCCTGCATTGATTATATATTTAAATTGTATAAATATCTTTTAAAATTTTTATATTTTATTAGATATTCTTACATATATTAATTTAAATGTGTATATATATTATATATTATTTGTATTTATATGTAAATATAAATTTGTATTTTTAATAATATTGGTTGATTAGTTTTACTTTTAAAAAATTAAAAAAATAATTTTTAAATGGAGACTATGTGAGGAAAGGGGGTTGGAGGGGCAGGGCAAGGCCTGGGGGGTGGGGGGGACGAGGGAGACTATCTTTCAATAGGATGGGGACGGGAGAGGGTCCCGAACCTTACTAGCATGCGTAGTTAAAGTGTTGGCGTAACCTCTAAAACGACAGGATCGGGGTTTTGGGTTTAATTCTTACTATATATTAAAGAGAAAAAAAATAGAATCTCATAAATTATTTTTTTTCTTTTGTAGATGATGGATTGATGTTCTATTGTTAGCCAGTGCAGAATGTGTTTTATGTTACTTGCAATTGCAAGATTCACCTTCTCTAATTCATTTAATGATCTTAGGCTATGATTTAATCATTTTCTGTCCTCTTTATGAGGTATTGTGTGTTTTATGAGGTTAATTTTCTAGTGTTTTTACTTTGGCTTTATATCTTGAACTTTAACTGATGTGTTCTGATATCTAAAATCTTTTTCATGACATCTTTTTCTGCTCCTTGTGTGGTGAAAATATTGGTTTAGATTTGGGAAGTTTGTCAAATTATTATCTACTATCCCTAATATGCTCACTTAAAAGGTCAAAATTTGGTTGCAAATACAACTTGAAGAGCAACCGCATTCCTTATGGTGGGTTCTGGCTAACACCTTTGTACACTTGCATGAATAATATGGCTAAGCAGATACATAGGTACATGCAAATAATTTGTAAAAACAAGAACTTAGTTTGATTTGAAGCAATGCCAGAGAAAAAAAAAAAACCCATAACCTATTCATCAGAGGTGGTCATTCTACTGCATTTCTGCTATTTCTCCCTCCAACATTAGTTTCCAATAAGGCCTCCAATGCAATGTGATCCTCTGCATCTTCCTGGTATGGCGAAGAATCAATGAGTTCATTTCGAACATTCTCTGCAGTCACATTTGCTGTTGAAAATTCCGAGGTTTCCTCTGCTTTCTCTACGGCATTTGCATTTAAATCCTCACTATCATCAGGATTTTCAATAGTGGTAAGTGAAGTAGAACTCTTTTTTTTTTTAACACTCCTCTGTTATGGTAGCTGCATCAAACTTCACAATCCTTTCTGGAAGACTCAGATTCACCAGATGAATTCTCCAGTCCTCTTTCAGCTGCATCCGAGTTGCCTTTCAGAGAAAGATTTGCACTGAAATGTGATTGCTCATCTTTAACAGTTTCATTAAGGTATGCATTCTGTCCCAATATAACAGTTTGAATGTCGGGATGTTTCCCAACAGATTTCTGCCTCTGAATTTCTATGCGTCACCATTGAATTGTTTACTTCTTCTTGTTCATTCAACTTTACTTTCATTGATGAATTATAATTGGTGCCAACATCCAGAATGTTTAAGCTAAATTCACCAAGTTTTCTTCACTGCCCATAGAATTTACAGATTGAATTTTATTGTTTTCCCCACCCTCTCCCACCTTGAGATTTTGGATCATCCCTCAGCTGCAGGTCTTATTCTCCATCTCTACTTCATCGCTTGCCACATTCTTTACATACTCTTCCTCCTCCACTGCTCTCAAAACTCCATTTTCACTGTCGGTACTTAAACAGTTTTGGTGTCCTGGATCACAGCAGTTGCTGCATCATTCTGTTTGTAATGTTCCACTTGTGACCATGATTGTTCAAAGAGGCCCCATCATCGTTATATTCCTCCTCAAAATTCTCTATCCCTTCACTTCCCACTTCACTTTCCTTATCTTCTTCATCAGTCAAATCCTCTAATTGTTCAGGTTCTTCCTCTTCAGGTATATCCTGATCTTGTCCGTCTATGTCATCATCTCCCACTTCCCTTCCTTCATCCTCATCCTCTTTGGGTTTGCGTTCTTCATCCTCTAGTTCCATTTCTTCTTCAGCCCCATGCTTCAAATTCTCTGCAGTGGCTTCCTCTACTCGAGGATTGAGGTCCTTCCTACCCAGTTTCAATATTTCATGCCCATGTTCTTTCTCTGGTATTTTTCCAGAGCTCTCCTCCAATGCCACCTTATAATAGGACTGCTTGACTTGGTAAAGCAACCATGTGGCAATGGCAAGCAACAAACAAATCTGAAGAGCATGCTTTGCCTTGAACCCTTTTGACCTTTGGTTCCGACTAGGTGATTGCTTCAACATAATCAGCTCCCTCCCAAAACTGGGAAACCTAATTTTCCCTGTATGACCGCAGCCAACAAATCTAATCAGTATAAATGGAATTGAGAACCTAAAGAGATTGAAGAGTATTGAGAGAAGAAAAGTAAGTGAAACAAAGCAAATGAGTTTTTCAGTGTGGCAAAAGGAAGAAAATAATAATAATAATAGTAACAATGATCATGAAAACAACAACCAAAGTAACCCAACCAATCAATATCCCAAGAAAGTCCAATGTTGTTAACTGAAGTTCTGTAGTACAAAGACCATATCATGTGGATGGAGAGGAATAAAGTTTTATGTTTCATATATCTAAAGAGTCTATGGAGGGAATTGAGAAAATTAAGGGAATCTTTTAGGAGAGGATAGCCTAGTCCAAATCATCTCATTTACTTAAAACAACTTAATATACATTGTTGGTCCATTCTCTAAAAAAAAAAAAAAAAAACTTAAGCTTTTACAACAACTGGTAACTCTGATTGAGGTCTTGGGTTCAAGTCTTTTCCCCATAACTCTTGCCGTACTCTGTTCTGGCACCAATGTGCCGGTCGCACTCTGTTCTACCATTGTGCCTCTCCATATATTTCGCACTTTGTTCTGCTAATGTGCCGCTTCATATATACTCCTCCCCGCATGCAAGAGGAGATTTCACGTGAGTGTTAAAATAAGTTGATATCCGTTGTTGGACCCATTCTGTATAAGCTTTTAGAACCAAAGGTAATCAAACACCCTCAAAATGTACCAGACAAACTGCTGAACATGCCCCAATTCAACCATATTACTCTCAAATTTGATTAAATTTATGCAGAGATTGAGCTTCAAATGACAGAAAATAGCAAAACCCTTCAATTTTTAGTCAATAAAAAATTAAAAATAATAGAATCCAGTCTCCAGTAACATCCAAAATCTGAGACGTAACACAAAAACAAAGAAGAATGACTAATTCATAGATACCCAAACAATCAATCATTGCCCAAAAAACCCTAGCCCTCGTCTAGACAGCCTCAAACTACTGCTGAAAAAGAAGAAGAAAAAACACATAAATGTAAATAAATAAATAAGTAAAGAAAGACAGAAGAAACACAACAGGGGTGAATCCGAACAGATCATTATCTAAATCTCAAAATATAATAGATTTAGAAGCTGTGGAAGAAACGTACCAGTAATTAAGGAACCTCAGTTCAAGCTTCGAAATTACATGTACATACTTGTAGTATGTAAGTATACATACTATATATATATATATATATATATATATATACGTATAGGTATATGTGAGATCGAGTTGTTGAAAGGGTGTATATTTGCTCTAAAGCAGAGGCAGAGCAGCTCCAGGGCACATCCCATGGCCCCACACAGGAAGACGAGATGGGGAAAACAGCATTAACACCACCTGGCAGCTGATGTTGATCTCTGCGACCCTGTGGCGGTTTATCTCCGGTGGGGTCTTTGTGGTCTGAGCCTAACGACACCGTATTTGGGAGATAACTCTCGAAGTTGAAACGACCAAGGATATTCGTTAACTTTCGATCCGGCCCATTAAACGGCTCAAACCCGTCTCTTAATAAATAATAAGAAAGGGCTGGTATGGTTTAATACGGTCAACATTTTTATAATTAATATTTTTTAATAATTAATAAATTAATTTTTTTTAATAATTAATAATTTTTTAAATGACTAATTTAATTTTATGACTGATAATTAATAATTTTACTATGTAATACTTAATACTTTTTTTTAAAAAAAAAACTCTTTTATAATATTAATGGATAATTATATTTACCTCTCTAGTTATCTAACAATTATAAGGATTTTTTTTTGTATTTTTTGAAACTACACCAACTTCTTCTCTATTATAATGATGATATATAAATTTTTTCTTCCGCTCAAAATTCATAGTTATCTAATAAGAATTTCTTCTATATTTTCTAAAATTACACCAATTTCTTCTTTATTATAATGATGATATATAATTTTTTTTTTCCGCACAAAATTCGCAGTTATTTAACAATTATAAGAATTTCTTCCCTATTTTCAAAAATTATACTAATTTCTTCTCTATGATAATGATGATATATAAATTTTTTCTTCCACTCAAAATTCATAAAAGAAAAAAAGATATTTGGAATGTTTTTTATAAGGTAAATTACACTGATTTCTCCTGAAGCCATGTTTGGACGCAGGATAAGGAGGTTGGATAAGATAAATATTATCTTATCCTATGTTTATTGTGTTCTATTAGATTGGATATTTATATCCCGTGAACTATTTCTATTAGGTGTCTTTTATTGAATTTAATATTTATATCCCTTAAACTATTTATATTCCACGTGTGAACTATTTCTATCACGTGCCTTTTATTGGATTTAATATTTATATCCAGTAGACTATTTATATTCCACGTGTGTGGGATATAACTTATCCCAATGGGGTGGTAGTATTAGAATTATCCCATTCTACTAGAATAAAAATACATCACGTCATCCCAAAAAAATTACATGGTAGTATTAGAGTTATCTCATTACACTAGAATAAAAATACAAGGCCACGTCATAAAATAAAATTACAACGCTACAATATAAAGAGAAGAAAACATCGAAGAATCAAGTTAAAAATTCAGTTTTTTTTTATTCATTGTTCATATTTTTTTTATATGTTCCAGATTTTTTAATGTATTTTTCGTATTAATAAATTGGCTATTTTATATATATATATATATGCATATATATATATTATTTTTATATATATATATATATAATATTGTTAGTGTTATATATATAAAATAAATTATTATATTTTGAATAATGTTTATACAATCATATTTTAAAATATTGTGATTATGATTATTAGATTTTATAATTGATTTGTGAATAAAAGTTTAATTTTAGATATCTTGTATGCATATATTTTTAAAGAAATGACCTTTATAAAAATAATTTTTGAAGCTGAACTTTATATCCAATAGACACCAAAATATAGAAATAAAATGTAACTAACATTAATTTTAAGAGTGCCAATTATAAACAGATTAAATTGGGTTGACCAGTTGAATCCAACGAGTCACTGTACTAAGTCTTTTATTAAAATATTTAGTAATATTTATCACATTAAAATTTCATTAATAACTTGTTTTTTTATTTAAATAAGTAAAAAAAAATCTTTAAATATAAGAGAATGTTGCTGTAAGTTGGAATTTATTTAAGATAAGTTCTTTTAATCACTAAATGAACTAGAAATTAGAAAAAAAAATAGTTAAAATAAATGAAAATTCAATCCTTAATTCATTTAATAATTCAAAAACCTTGTTTCATGTTAAGTTTGAATTTACTGTGCATTACTCTTAAATATACAAAATCCATGCTTTTAATTACCTCTGTTTCCTCCTAATATTTTCATCATCTCTAGTCCAAAACGAAACATTAAAATAACAAAAATGGTGTAATGGTGCCTCCAGTAACAAGTGAATTAGGCTCCGTTTGGGGCAGCTTGTCCCCCAACATGCAATTGTCAGTAAGTTAATTCCCTAATAATTAAATGTTTGGGAAAGTCGTTTGCAAAAGCTTATCTGTGAGGCACATCACAGAAAAGCCTTATTTGAGCGTTTATATATAAGCACCAATTTAGCGCTTATTTATTTTAAGTCAAAAATATAATAATAATAATAATAATAATCTCAAGTCCTGTATATACTCTCATTAGTAGAAGACCGGAATAGAAGAGGGGGGGGGGGGGGGGGAATTATAATAAAAGATGCTGAGGTAGAGATAGAACAAATGACTTTTGAATTTTCAATTTTTTGATGACCATCGGAGGCAAAATAATATTAAATGAATTGCAGCAAGACTTTCTAAGGTTGTGTGTTAAAGATATATATATATATATATATATATATGTATGTATGTATGTATGTATGTATGTAATGGGTGAACAGTCCCTTTTTTTTTCTTTTTTTACCGCATGAAATAAGCCTTGAAAGCTTCCAAGAGGGAGATGTGTGTGTAAAAAAAGAAAATTCAAACCAGTATATAAATATGTTGAAAAAATGCAGCAAATAGGTTCATCCAATTAAAGAAAATTATATTGGATGGGACCAAATCATGAGAAAATTCAAACCAGTATATAAATATGTTGAAAAAATGCAGCAAATAGGTTCATCCAATTAAAGAAAATTATATTGGATGGGACCAAATCATGAGAAAATTAAAACTGGGTAAGCCTTTGTGTAGTGTGTTTATTCATTCGAGGAGGAGGAAGGCTTTCTGATGTATTAACATGCAGAATGCAGATCTTGTAATATACGTAACCAGAACTTGCCCTGCCTGACATGGTTAATTACCCTCACATTTCTATCTCATTTATACTCCCCCACCCCCACCCCCACCCCCACCATGTTGTCTGTCACATTCCCATCACATTAAATTCCCCCAGAAAACGATAATACATAAGTCATTATCTCATCCCATGCTTGCCCCTCTGTTTCCTTTCTTTTTCTTTTTTCAAGTCCTTAAAATTCAAAAACTCCAACCCAACGCCTTAGCTGTTAGCCCTTTTTTTGGACAATAATATGTTGAAATATATGAATAAAAAGTGTATGTTACAAAGGTGGGTTGTGAGAGCAGAACTGAATTGAAGTCATATATATATAGACAGCTGAAAAGGTTACTTGATTTACTTCCACAGGAATATATATGGTTGTTTTCAATATCAAGGATTGAAAACAAGGTTCCCACATTTACACTTCCAACACATGGGCTTGTAGTTGGAGATGTCATCACCTCTCAAGTCTGCAATTTTTAGGATTGTAGAGAAATGGCGGCTTATTGGGAGTTGGGGGGCAACTGGGACTTGAATTGCCTCGCAATGGCCACAAGACCTGCACCTCCTCTCGCATCTTGGTGGCCTTGACCCTATCACACTTCTCACCACCACCACCTTCTCTTCTCTTCCTTTCTGTATATATACATATATATAAATATATCACCAACACTTGGCAAGTAGCTGGGTAGAAGAAAAAGATGAGCATGCTTGGTATAGAATTATAGTCTCTCTCACCTGGGAAGCCTGATCAACTAGCTTGTACATTTCTCTACCTGCAGTACATGAAAGCGGGGAGATCAGTTCAAACCTCAGAGTGATGCGCGCGCGCACATACACACACACACACACACATATATATCTGCTTTTTTTTTTTTATATCTAGATATATAGTGACCCTCTTACCTTCAGCTGTGAATCTTACGTGGGTCAGGCTTGAAATCAATAGAAAGAGAACAGAAATGGTTAGATGTCGACTTCTGTGGCAATGTTGAATGCAGCCCATGTGAAATTTTGAAGAGACGGATGAATGGTGGAGAAAGAAGAAATTGAAATCTGAGCAGTGTGCAAAACGGAGGTTCAGCGAGCGAGTGCCCACCTCCATAAACGCTTAAGAGAACATCGCTCACTCTCACTCTCACTCTCTCTGTCTCTCTCTCTCTCTCTCTCTCTCTCTCTCTCTCTCTCTCTCTCTCTCTCTCTCTCTCTATCTATCCTTGTATTTGTCTTTCAATGATGGAACATGGAAGGCGAAATCAGTGCTGCAGAAGCTCAGAAGAAAGAAACTTAAGGAAGTCTTTAAAAGGGAAAAGACCTCAGCCTCGTTCCAAGGGCCCCAAAAAACCAAGGTTTTGCTATTTTTGCAGCGAGCAAAGAAAGAAAAGCACTGTTGCAGCAGCAGACACAGATAAAATAAGGACAGTAGTGAACCAATAAAATATATACAGGGTGAGAGTAAATAAAAGTAAATATATTACCATTTTCAAAGGATATCTTATAAGGAATTAAAAAAATTTGGAGGGTTAATTCTTAATTTTTTAAAATTTTCACAAAACCATGAGATAGAAAATTAAAATCTCAAGATACACATGTATTACAATATATAATTACATCATTACATAAGGACAAAAATATTTACAATCTAATAACAGCATGAGTGTCTTAATTATGAATGAAAATAAATTTTTATAACCCCTAATATTATATTTTTCAAATTTTGAATCCTAAATTTTATAGCAATATATGATTCATTGTGTATCAGATCATATGACTAAAGTAAATTAAAAAAGTAGTGTTATATAATTTATTATTTAAAATAAATAATTTTAAAAAATAAAAATAAAAATTTTAGTAAAAGAATATTAAAGAAGAAAAAAAAGCATCACCAAAACCCAAAAGCAAAAAAGGGGAAGAATGTAGCTAAAGATGCACCCGGACTAAACAATTGGTGATAGAAGAATTTGCACAAAGGAACACGCGAATCAGAGGAGTGGCTTTATGGGCTTTCCTTTTCTTTCATATTCGGTCATTTTGTCCGCCACATTTCTGTGTATCTATATTCTGTTTGTTTTTTTTTTTTTTAATTAATCTGAGTGGGGTTGGTTAGAGTCAATTTACGCTACTAAGTTTTTTTTTTTTTGTAATAGTCAGACCCACTTTTTAAACTCTAATTGTCAATGATTGACACAAAAAGATTTTGAATTTTATTCTTAATGTGTTTACCATTTGGCCATACTCCCATGTAATATATTTGTTAGGATGTATGCCCCATATTCAAGATATTATATTATTATTTAATAAATTTGATTTATTATTGAGTTTCATATTACTATATGTTTAGATGTTGCTTTACATCATGAAATGATTAGTCATTGAATTGTCATTAGGAGCGGCTCATGTGTATAAATGAGATTTATACATAGGAGATATGAACTGTTTATATAGGCAATTCTAAAATTGTTCCCGGCTATTGATAAGACTAGACATCGTATCTGTAAAGCTATAATACAGTTAACTTTTATGTGATAAGGTGGTTTATCTCAACCATCAAAGTAGTGGACTCTAGGTTATTGTATCGGTGTATTGAGAATACACTAAACTAGATCACTATAAGAAACGCATCATTGGAACTGTCACCTTTAATAAGTTTCTTATTCACTATTCGCAGTAAGTTCTTAATCTTGAGAGGATAATGAACTCAAGTTCTGAATAGTGATGACTTTGAATTACTAATGAGTAAGATCTTTTAGATCAACACTTCGATATCTTGGAAAGTCACTATTTAGGCTATGGGAATACATATTCTTAAGATAGAATTTACACTCTATATATTAAAGAGATGAATATCACATTTGTGCTAATTCAATGGGTTAATCATTGAAATTTGGATCCGGTCTTTTTAGTAAATTGTTTATTGAAATGATGACCAATTGCAAGTGATTAATAATTATTGAATTAAGTTTTAAAATAATTAGAAAATTAATTTAACAGTACAATATGGAAGTCTAATTATTAGTATTCATGTAGAGGGGCCAACTGCAGAAGTATAATGTATATGAGTTTACTCTATTCTACTAAGTTGGAGTGTAATTTTAATTATACAGTAGAGTTAATTGAAATTAAATAGTCAATTAAAAGTAATTATGAGATAATTAAGATTTAATTGACTAATTAGAAGCGAACTTAGTGGTACCCACTAGATTCTTTCTCTTGCCCTAATTAGGTTAAGCCTTATATATATGATATGTAGGGAGTCGTTTATCATAAGTTTTTTGTGCTAGACAAAGATAAGAGGTAACCCACTCTCCTGTGATACTGTTTGCCTAAGGGAAAAGAGGAAAATACCTAGAGGAGTAAGAAAAGGAAGATTGCATCAATCTCTTCAAGAAGTCTTCTTCAACAATCAAGATTATCAAGAATAAGGTAATTCTAACTCGCTTTTCAAGATTATTTGATTTATGTAAAGAAAAAGATTCAAATAGATTTTTGAAATCACTTCCACTGTGGTTACGAACCCAACAATATTCTATTTTTATACTCCTCTGGTTTGGGCTCCCGCCATTTCCTTTTGGTTTTAGTAATCCCAAATTTCTCTCTTTTTCTCTCACACACACAACATTTCCTGATGGGATAATACTTAGCTCCAAAACTCCAAAAATGATGGCAGTTTCCTTATTTAGATACATGTCTTAATCATCACAATGTATTACATATGTAATACACGTTTTTTAAATTTTATTTAATTTTTATATTTTAACTAAAACTAAATAATTACATGATATATATGTAATTATGATACATTAAAATTGTGACACATATAAATAAAAATAAGTTTCTCCAATCTAGTTTGGAGCTAAACATTATTCATATAAGTAACTATTTGTACGTGGAAATTACAATTCCTGAATGAGATTGGGGATTTTTACATGATAATCCACTCAAATTGTTATAAAGAAGAGTTTGAAATTGTATTAGAGCAGCTATATGCTTATATCCTAGTTAAATACATAAAAGAATTCTTAAAACAGTTTAGATCCAAGGCACTAACTCACAAAGCCCCTTTAGAAGAAGTTTAATACAAATTTATTTATTCTAAAATTTCTAATGTTTGATAAATACCTTTTATATTTACATTTATTTCTAAAAGAATATGAACAAAAATTCCATTGCTGGGTTTTTTTTTTGTTTTGTTTTGTTTTGGGAATGAAAACAACAGTTGAATATTGATAAAAGTAATCTTGAAGTCTAGCATTGCTGAATCTTGTTATGATAGATCATTGGTTTTCCATTAAAAGCATGCAATGTTAATGTGAGAAAATTATCAAACTTAAATATGATAAGCATTTTCATATATATATATATATATATTGATATACCATAAAAGAGCAGGCCAATTAGCACTTGACACGTATGACCATAATCCAACTCATGCTCTGCCAACATGGTTTCCACTCAACCAATGACTAAAAGATCAAGCATCCAGATCAGCACAAAAGGTCGGAAGTGACCAAACTTATGCCTTCAGAGCACACATATCCGGACAAGGGTCTCAGAACTTATCACAAGGTCCAGACCAACACTCCAGACCTCGTCACCGCCTTAGCGGATGCCGAGCAAGGAATAAAGAAGCAATCTTCGACAAGGAAACAGTCTTCAACAAGGGAACTACCATTTATGGCTATCTCTATGCAATACTCCACAAGGTAACTGCAATCTCCGATGATCAAATCCCTATATTCATGGCATCAAATCCTAATCAACTTAGGAAGGCCATGGTCTATAAATTAAACCCTAAAGGTACGCTTTATTTTTATGCTCATTCTTTGGCTTTCAATACAGTCTTTCAATTCCTTTTTACTTACTTAAGCATCGAAGCGGCTACCGCCGGAGCTAATCCGGTGGACCTCTTATCGTCTTTCTGAGTGTTCTACAGGTCATGGAGCCCTCATTAATTGCGAGCCGAAAAGTGCAGCATCAGTTTGGCGCCGTCTGTGGGAACGACTAATCTCCAAGTGCTCTACTCATAAATCCGTCTCTTTCTTCACCGGAAAACCATGGCACCAAATCTCCGACGACGACAGAATACTCAGAATTCGCAAAACTCTCAGCGTCAGCCGCCTGCTCCTCGTACAAAGGGACCAACGGTTAACCCCATGCGACAAGAGATCGAATCGATCAAACGACACAATGAACTGGTGCAAGAACAGTTGCTTGCCATCACTAGAACGCTGGCAACACTCACACAAAACCAAGCAGCGGGTTCTCTTAACCCGCCGGTCAACTTCACCGCAGGAACGCAACCTCCTGTTGCCACGGAGAATGAAGAACTCCATGAGCGGGCTCCAGCTAACCAGCCTGGGCACCCCTCGGGCGTTGCCCGCGTTGGCAGAGATCCACAACCGTCAGTTCCAGGCTGGGGAACATCAGCCTTCGTTCCTGCGTCCATTACCGGAATACTACTCGGGCCCCAACTCCAAGGGCCTCGGGAGCACATCCGGCACCGCAGGAGCCTCATCCCCATGTAGCACCAATCCCTCCGGTTTGGAATCCTCCTCCGTCCAAAGGGCGTGCTCAACCCTACTACCCTGAAGCCGAGGCTGTCGAGTAGGGTTCGCAAGATGTCAGAATCAGGGACCCGCGGAGGGTAGAGGAAATTGCCGAATCTATGGACCGAACAATCGCCCTGAGAGGATTTCAGAACCCTCCAGAGCAAGACGAACTGGCAAGGCTGCTCGGAAGACTAGCCACCCCGTTCACTCACGCCATCATGTCAGAAGAGAGGCCCAGAAAGTTCATGGTGCCCAAGTTCACCCTATATGATGGATCTGGAGATCCAGGGGATCATCTCTCTTACTATCAGCATACGATGGCCCTTCACGGAGCCTCTGATGCTTTCATGTGCCGAACCTTCATCACCAGCTTAAAAGGAACTGCTCTGAAGTGGTTCCACGACCTCCCTCCAAACTCAATTGCCAGCTTCTACGAGCTCGGTAGACAGTTCTTGGACAGGTTTATGACCAGCAGGAGGCTCAAAAGGGGTCCAGAGTTCCTGTTAAACGTCAAACAGACTAGGGAGGAATCCCTCAGAGCCTACATCGCACGCTTCAATACCGAACTCACGGAGATCACTGACTGCAGCCCGAAATTCCTTGTAGCAGCCCTGACTACTGGGCTTGCCCAAGGTGGATTCAGAGATTCCTTAACGAAGAGCCCTCCAGCCGATATGGCGGCATTAATGGATCGGGCTAGAAAGTACATCAACCTGGAAGAAGCCAACCGCACATCCCAGAAGGGCAAAGATCCGACCCAGAGGGACAATCTGAAGAAGGAGGACCACAAGAAGGAGGACCACAGAAGAGACTCCAACAAAAAGAGGGCCAGGAGCCCAGAGAAGAGAACAGCACCCAGAGCTGTGTATAACTCCGGACCAAAGGAGTTCACCAACTTCACTCCTTTAAACACCACACCGAACCAGGTACTCCGGCAGATCCGAGATCGGGAGAACCTGAGGTGGCCGGAACCAATCAAAGGAGATCCCAGCCTACGGGACCAAAGTAAGTATTGTAATTTCCATAAAGATCATGGACATACAACTAACACATGCAGGACCCTCCGGTATGAGATAGAGCAGCTCATAAAGAAGGGGTGTCTTCGGGAGTTCGTCAAGCTGGACGGAAGGCAGAACCCCCAAGATGACAAGCCTCAACAACGGCCAGATCAAAGGCCCGAACAGAGGCAGGAGCAGAGGGAAGGGCGAAACGAGCCTCAGAGACAGAACAACCATGTTATCTACGTCCTCCATGTTGACTCCCCTATCACAGGAATGTCCAACATGGCAAGAAAGAGATATGCTCAGGAGGCCAGAGCTGCCTCGAACGTATTATAGATCTCCAACGTAGAAAAGAGGCTCAAGCTAGCACCGGAGATTCAATTCACTGAGCAAGATCTAGCAGGGGTACATTGTCCTCACAGTGATGCCCTTGTTGTCACCCTCAGAATCGCCAACTTCGAGACCCGGAGAGTCCTGGTTGATACTGGCAACTCCGTCAACATACTGTTCTATGAGCCACTTAAACAGATGGGGATAGACCATGACAACGTCAAGCCCACCACTGCCGTGATGGCAGCTTTTGATGGCAACCTCAGTACCCCTTTGGGGAGAGTTGACCTCCTACCACCGTAGGAGAGGGTGAAAGGCAGAAGACCACCATCTCGGAGTACATGGTGTTAAACATGAAATCTCCCTACAACGTCATAATCGGGAGACCCTGGTTGCATCAGATAGGAGCAGTTACTTCGACCCTCCATCAGTGTCTGAAGTACGTCCACAACCAGAGCGTCCACTCGGTCAGAAGGTGTCAGCCAACCTCCCGAGAATGCCACGCTATTGCCCTCAAGGAGAAGGCCCCTAAATAGCAATTACAATACGTTCGGGACTGTGCAGATCCGGTTCTCACTCACTCTCCCGAGGTGGAGAATTGCCCCTCCAGTATTGAAGAACCTCTGAGCCCAAGGGGACGTGACAGCCGAGCCAAACCTGTTGGCGAGCCCATCAAAATACTGGTGAGTTTAGAAGCAGAGGGGCGTTATTTGTACATCGGCCTAGACCTAACACACACCGAGCAGGAAAAGATAGTCAGGTTCTTGAAAGACAACCTCTCTATCTTTGCTTGGGAGACCAAAGACATGGAGGGAATAGATCCCAATCTTATAACTCACAACTGATGGTGGATCCGGATCACCCGCCAATCAGACAGAAGAGAAGACCGATTGCTCCTGAGCGGCATCGGATTATAAATGAAGAAGTCCAAAGGCTGCTGGACGCTAGGATGATACGGGAAGTGTTCTATCCTGAGTGGCTAGCCAACACCGTGCTTGTCAAGAAGAAAAACGGCAAGTGGAGAGTCTGCGTTGATTATACAGACCTCAACAAGGCATGCCCCAAGGACAGCTTTCCACTGCCAAGAATAGACCAACTGGTTGACGCCACTGCGGGGCATGAGCTCATGAGTTTCATGGATGCCTACTCTGGATATAACCAGATCCAGATGTACCCTCCAGATCAAAAGAAGACTGCCTTCATAACCGAAAGAGGGCTCTACTGCTACAGAGTGATGCCTTTCGGTTTGAAGAATGCTGGAGCCACTTATCAGCGGTTGGTGAACAAGATGTTCAGCCCACTGCTCGGCAACACCATGGAGGTATACATCGACAACATGCTGGTAAAGAGTCTTCAGAAAGGCATCACCTTCAGCACTTAGCCCAGACCTTCAATATCCTCAAACAGCACCGGATGAAGCTCAATCCCTCGAAATGTACCTTCGGAGTTACGAAGGGAAACTTCTTGGGATACATTATCTCTCAGAGGGGTATCGAAGCAGACCCCACTCAGATCCAAGCTCTAATTGGACTGACCTCACCGAGGACCAAAAAGGAAATTCAGACACTAAATGGCAGAATTGCGGCACTGAGCAGATTTATATCCAAATCTACCGATCGTTGCCTACCTTTCTTCAAGGCTCTAAAGGGCAGCAAAGCTCTGCAGTGGACGGAAGAATGCGAAAAATCCTTTCAAGAACTAAAAGAGTATCTAGCCTCTCCAGAACTCCTGTCAAAACCAGTACAGGGAGAAAAGCTACTCCTGTACCTTGCAGTTTTCGAAAACGCGGTCAGCTCCGCATTGATCAGACAGGACAGAGGAGTACAGAGGCCTATTTTCTACGTCAGTAGGGGCACTACTTGACACGGAAAAAAGATACCCAGAAGTAGAGAAACTGGCCTATGCCTTGGTCATATCAGCTCGGAAGCTTCGACCATATTTCCAAGCCCATCCAAACGAGATCCCAACTGCCTATCCTCTGAAGTCAATACTGAGGAAACCTGAGGTATCGGGAAGATTGGTGAAGTGGTCTGTGGAGCTAGGGGAGTTCGACATATCATATGTACCCCGAAACTCCATCAAAGGGCAGGCCTTAGCTGATTTCGTTGCAGAGTTCACTACAGCACTTCAGAACAAAGCACAACTCACTGAAACTTCGGGAACCTGGCTGCTATACATTGATGGATCGTCAACCGATCAAGGTTCAGGGGTAAGCCTGGTACTACAGTTTCCTGATGGGCTCACGTCAAAAAAAACAGTCAGCCTGGGATTCAAAGCTTCCAACAATGAAGCCGAATATGAAGCCCTAATCTTGGGCATGAAGCTCGCTTTAGAATGCGAGGCTCAGAACCTCGATGTCTTCTCTGACTCCCAACTGGTGGTGAGCCAAGTCTTGGGCGAATTTGCCATTAAAGATGATAGGATGCTCCAGTACTTCGAACTGGTGAACCACTTGAAGCATTCCTTCCAGACATTTACTATCCAGAAAATTGAGAGAAGCCAGAATTGCAGAGCAGATGCTCTGGCTAACATGGCCTCCCGCCTCAAGTCTGAAGCAAACTCCACAATTAAAATCTCCTTTCAGCCAGGATCCAGCATTGAGGAAGCCTAAATCGCTCAAATTGATGAACAGCCCCAGAACTGGATGACCCCAATCCTCTAGTATCTGAGATCCGGGCTCCTCCCAAAAGACAAAAACAAAGCCAGGAGAATCCGAATCAGAGCAGCTCGGTACCTGATCCTAAACAACAAGCTTTACAGAAGGTCGTATTCTCAACCTCTGTTAAAATGCTTAGCTCCAGACGAGTCACAATATGTCCTGGCTGAAATACATGAAGGAATTTGCGAGAATCATAATGGGGGTAGAACTATAGCCCACCGAGCTCTATCGCAGGGCTATTACTGGCCTGGCATGTTAAAACAAGCTAAGGAATATGTTCGAAAGTGCAACAAATGCCAGAGATTTGCCCTGTACCAACATCAACCTCATCATGAGCTTATCCCGATTCCTAGTCCTTGGCCCTTTGCTCAATGGGGGATGGACATTGTGGGTCCATTACCAAGGGCACCTCCAAACAGGAAATATCTCTTGGTGGCCATCGACTACTTCTCTAAATGGGCCGAAGCCGAACTTCTGACACATATCACAGAAAAGGAAGTTGAGAGCTTCACCTGGAAGAACATTGTTTGCAGGTTCGGCATACCACGTGTAATTATCTCCGAATGGGACACAATTCACTGGTAAAGGCTTCAAGGCATTCTGCGAAAATCTCAACATTAGGCAACACTTCGCCTCTCCAAGCCATCCACAAGCAAATGGGCAAGCGGAGGTCACCAACCGAACAATCCTTGACGGGTTAAAGAAAAGGTTGGAGCAGGCCAAAGGAAAGTGGGCAGAAGAACTCCCCGGAGTCCTTTGGGCCTACAGAACGACCAGAAGAACTCCCACCTCTGAGACTCCCTTCTCACTAGCCTATGGGACAGAAGCAGTAATTCCGGTTGAGATCGGTATGCCAACCCTGAGAACAGAAGCCTTTGAGCAAGAATCCAATGATCAACAGCTGATGGAAAACTTGGATTTGCTCAAAGAAAGAAGGGATCAAGCCAGCATCAGGATGGAAGCCTATCAACAGAGAATGGTCGAAAAATTCAAGGTAGGACTCAAGACAGTCAGCTTTCAAGTCGGAGACTTCGTCTTAAGAAGAGTCTTTCAAAACACCAAGGATCCCACCATGGGAAAGTTGTCACCAAACTGGGAAGGTCCCTACAAAGTAACAAAGGTTGTTCGGCCTACCATCTACTGGCTAGAAGATACGACTGGGAAGCATGTTCCTAGGCCATGGAACGTAGAACATTTACGGAAGTATTATCAATAGATATGTTTCTTTTACTTCCATAGAATGTTCATCTATTAATGCACAGGCCTCCAGAGCCTGGTCCATAAATGTACAAGTCTCAGTACTTGGTCCATCTATTAATGCACAGGCCTCTAGAGCCTGGTCCATAAATGTACAAGTCTTCGTACTTGGTCCATCTATTAATGCACAGGCCTCTAGAGCCTGGTCCATAAATGTACAAGTCTCAGTACTTGGTCCATCTATTAATGCACAGACCTCCAGAGCCTGGTCTATAAATGTATGAGCTTTTATACTCGGTCCATCTATAAATGCACAGGCCTCTAAAGCCTGATCCATAATGTACAAGTCTTCGTACTTGGTCCATCTATTAATGCACAGGCCTCCAGAGCCTGGTCCATAAATGTACAAGTCTTCGTACTTGGTCCATCTATTAATGCACAAGCCTCCAAAGCCTGGTCCATAAATGTACAAGTCTCAGTACTTGGTCCATCTATTAATGCACAGGCCTCCAGAGCCTGGTCCATAAATATACAAGTCTCAGTACTTGGTCCATCTATTAATGCACAGGCCTTCAGAGCCTGGTCCATAAATGTACAAGTCTTAGCACTTGGTCCATCTATTAATGCACAGGCCTCTAGAGCCTGGTCCGTAATATGCAGGTCTTAAATACTTGGTCCATTTTTTATACGCAGGCCTCTAGAGCCTGGACCACCCTAATGCACAGGCCTTCCGAGCCTGGTCCACCCTCAATTAGCAGATTCTATGATCCAATCCATCCAAAGACAAAAGTTCCAGGCATCTACAAACTAAAGTTTCCTAGATCGAAACACCTCAGATCTGATATTTATATTATTTGGCTTATTTGTCAAACAAGCAACAACTACTATGGTACCGATCAGATGTAAAGTATTTTTATTCAAGCATTTTTCTAAGTTTCTTTGATCTATTCTCGAGACATGCGGAGGAGTTATTGATAAGAAGTGCACAAAAGGGTAATCCAACTCAAAAGGGCACACTCAAACAGAAAAGAACATCAGATTTGAGAAAAAGAAGCTCAATTTTATTGATGAATCAGAAGATTTACATCAGTACAAAGACTGGAAATAAAACAGAAGCTATTACAGAAGCTATTACTGAAGTTACTACAGAAGTTACTACAGAAGCTACACTTGGCAACATCACGGCTTTTCTTCATGGGATGATAAAAGGGCACAGGATCCAAAATTTCCATTACCGCCGTCGCTGGCTCCGTTTGAAAGGAAGGAACCCTGAACCCCAATCCGCATCAAGAAGCACCCAGGCGATTTCATCATCACTATCACTGGTCTCACGACCAACGGAGGATGAGGGCTCTGGGTCTCAGGGGACCGCCATTCGTCTTCCTCACGTCAGTTGTTACACCCCAGTCGATTGGAGCCGGGGTCTCTGACGAAACATGAAGAAGAGGAGGCACCCCACTTGCGTCTTCATCACTGGCGCTCCAAGCCTCAGTTGAATCAGGGAGGGAACACCACCAATCGGAGGAATCCCGACTGAATGCCAGAGGAGACAAGAAGCCTTGTGCCTCCTTTAATCCTTCCTTGGAGACTGAAAAAGAGGGAAGGTTAAATCTCGGCCACAGTTTAATCATTCCTAACTCAGACAGAGAATCATCCATCATCTCCGAGCGAGTGACAAAATTCCAGCAGCATCTAAAGTCTTTCCTACGAGGAAACAGTTTGGGAATAAAAGGGTTGAATGCAACCAAATGCCCTCGTTCCCATATATATAGACCCTTGAAGTCCAAAAGCCACCCAACTGAACCGTCGCAACGGTGAAAAAGAGATTGGCCTCGAAATCCCAAACGGCAATCGAATAAATAAACGGTGCATTAAATATGCCTCTTCGATATACCAAGAGACAGGGTACAGAGCTCTATGAACGAAAATCACAATCCAACACTGGAGCTTCTGAATTGATAAAGAGAGGGAGACAACGTCTAAATGTACAGGCCTCCTATCCAAGATTCAAAACTTGCAGTCTTAGCCATTTCATGACAGGCCAGTCACATAACAAAGGCCAAAACAGCTCGGACATATCCTAACCCTGAGTACTCGAAAACAGCATGCCGAGCATCATAATGACAAGCACAAGCTCCCTGATTATCTTCACGAGCTCTTGATTCAGAGCAGTCTATCTCAGAGATCTACAAAAGCTCACTCCCACTCTATTGGGCTCTATCTATCTGATTATGTTTGCCTTCTTATCTTATTGTGATGAGACAGTTGAAATTAATTTACATTCATTATTCAGTGACGAGTATCGAAGCTCAGAGAGCAACTATTGACTGTTGGACGGTTGATCTAACATGCAAGAGGTTCAGAACAGCCACACTTGCGACAAAATTGCACAGGAGGAAAGAGCACAAGAAGAATCTGAAAGGAAGTCAATTTCATTGATCAAAAGTATACACCCATTACATCAAAAGGAAATGGCAAAAACGAAGAAAAATCAAAAGACCCATAAAAGCCTCAAGCCTTGTCAGAGGGGCCTGGGTCTTCTTCCAAGTTAAGAGCAGTAGCCCCAGCCGTCTTGTACGGGTCAGGACCAAACGAGGCAGGCTCAGGAGGAACGATTGACGACACATCGAAACCTGGGAACTGAATCTGAAATCTAGTTCGGAAGCTTTCAAAGCCAAACCGGATCAGGTCATCACCCATCTGTTCAACTTCACCTTCCAATTCCATCTCAGCCTCAACCTTGGCTTGATCAGCTGCCTCCTAAACCTTCTGATTAAAGGAACCCCGGAGCTCAACCAACTCCGCCTGAAGCCCCTCAACCTGCTGAGCATATATGTCCCTCTCAGACTCTGTCACAGTAAGGTTGGTGGTAGCTTCCTTCAGACCCTCCTCAGCGGTCTGAACCTTGGATCGGGCTGTCCCAAGCTCCAGCCTCATCTCTTCCACTTCGGCCTTCAGCTTCTCAGCCTCCTCAAGGCCCATAGGGGTCACCATCAGAGCAGCCAAACTATGCATGCTTTGCACAAGGCAAGACAGACAATTTAGATTAAACAAATGAACAAACAGAAAAGTCAAGAAAAGCTTCAGAAGTTACCCTCATCTGGAGATTCATCATCTCAGTAATCAGCTTTGAGGGGTCGTCCCCTCTGTATCGGTGAGGGCCCCGAGCCCATATTTGGTCAAATGCCTTCTTGGCAATTTGATAGTCCGACTCATCAAACGGCTCGGACGGTACGACAGGTGCTTTCCCCTTCCTAGTCCTTCTACTCGGACCAGAAGGGGCAAGAGGAGCGGCCGAAACAGGAACGACAGGTTCGGCCTCCATCTCAGCCTCGGCAGGGACTGGCTCGGGAGAACCGGAAATCAACTTCCTCCTCTTTACTTCAAGAGGAGCATCAGGCTCAGCTCGGGAGGAAGCCTCCCCCACTACTTGGGCCTCCGGCACCGCCCACTTCGATGTCAGCCTCTTCTTAAAGATCTACAGAACGGGCAGCCATCAAGTTCTCTGGAGTTACAATGACAGAATGAGCCCGGTTAGAAGTCGAAAGCAGCACTCGGTATTGATCTCGCAGTGCTTTAGTAAAATCGGGCCTCTTCCAAGCACTCTTGACTGCACAGAAGTAGGGAATGATATATCAGTTTATCAGTTCCGAAGGCATAAACAAAGCTAAGGCAAACCTAAGGGAATGAGCCTCACCCTTATGACCCGTAGCACGAGGGAATGGCGAGGTCTCTCCTTCCTGGAAGTCTTCATGCTCCCATCCTCCTCCGACGAAGAAGTACCACTTCTTCCACATTTTGTTGGAAGTAGGAACGGAGGACAGGGGTCGGAACCCCTTCTCAAAGGACATATAGAAAAGGCCTTCTACCTGCTTGAACTTCAGATCCATATTGCTACGGATCAAGTCCAGGGACACATCCACCTTGTTTTGGTGTCCCAATACTATGAACCCCAGAAGCTGCCGGCAGCTGTTGAGATTCAGGTCGGCGGGGCAGAGCTTGAACCAACAAAAGAATTGCCTGACTAAATCCGGCAATGGGAGTCTCAAGCCTATTTCGAACCAGGCAAGATAAACACAAATCTCCCCGGCTTTAACATTTTGGGGACGGTCCATGGGGCCTGGAACTCTGCAGGTCACATTTGGGGGAAAATGGTATTTTACCCTCCACTCATCCAGAAGGCTCTGAGTAAGAGCACTCTCACTCTCTTCTCTGTGGGAAGACCTATCAGAGGTCTCCCCAGCCCTGTCTCGGGGCTCTTCAAAGGCATCGACTATCCTAACCCCCGGACTAGGGGGAGGCTCAACAGGCCTCTCCCCAATATCTTCGGGAGCAGGGTTACCTACGTCTTCCACAGGAGACGGTACAGCCATCTCAGAAGGATTTCCTACTCCCTCGCTTACAATTGGGGACTCAAAAGGGGCAGACATTATTCCCAGACTTAAGAAGAAAGAAGCAAGAGAAGAGAAAAAATCGGTCGAACCTGGCCTAACTCAGGAAATCAGTATTCTGCAAGGTCGCACAAACCAACAATGGCGGATGAAGTCTTCTAGCACAGTGAAAATGACAGGGAAAAGGTCATTTCAAAATCTCACCCCGTATTTATAAGCACAGTATCAGAAGGGACCCACCAAGTCCAAACGCCATGACGGTTCGGAACAATGATGATTTCGAGAAAACCAACTATCGGCCAGTACAAATGATGACCTTGAAAAGACCTAATCTCCGGCTGCGCAATAAATAGCGCCCCAACAGTTGCCTTGAAAGGCGAACAGGCAGGACACATGACTCTCCGAAAAAGGCTTAGCCTTAGTTGCTTGCTAGCATCGAACTAGGACTTGGGGGGGGAGTAACTGAAATACCATAAAAGAGCAGGCCAATCGGCACTTGACACGTATGACCATAATCCAACTCATGCTCTGCCAACATGGTTTCCACTCAACCAATGACTGAAAGATCAAGCATCCAGATCAGCACAAAAGGTCGGAAGTGACCAAACTTATGCCTTCAGAGCACACATATCCGGACAAGGGTCTCAGAACTTATCACAGGGTCCAGACCAACACTTCAGACCTCGTCACCGCCTTAGCGAATGCCGAGCAAGGAATAAAGAAGCAGTCTTCGACAAGGAAACAGTCTTCAACAAGGGAACTACCATCTATGGCTATCTCTATGCAATACTCCATAAGGTAACTGCAATCTCCGATGATCAAATCCCTATATTCATGGCATCAAATCCTAATCAACTTAGGAAGGCCACGGTCTATAAATTAAATCCTAAAGGTACGCTTTATTTTAATGCTCATTCTTTGGCTTTCAATACAGTCTTTCAATTCCTTTTTACTTACTTAAGCATCGAAGCGGCTACCGCCGGAGCTAATCCGGTGGACCTCTGATCGTGTTTCTGAGTGTTCTACAGGTCATGGAGCCCTCACTTATTGCGAGCCAAAAAGTGCAGCATCAATATATATATATATATATATATATATATTGATGCTGCACTTTTTGGCTTGCTAGAAATCTGGACTTTGCGACCTGTAGAACACTCAAAAACGGGGATCAGAGGGCCACCGGATTGGCTCGGACGGTAGCCGCTCCGATGCTTAAGTAAGTAAACTGAATTGAGAAGACTGTAATGAAAGCCAAAGAATGAGCATGAAAATAAAGCGTACCTTTAGGGTTTAATTTATAGGCTGTGGCTTTCCTAAGTTGATTAGGATTTGGAGCCATGAAAGTAGGGATTCGATCATCGGAGATAGCAGTTTTCTTGTTGGACATTGTATCAAAAATAGAGATAATTGTATGTAGCAGTTTCTTTGTTGAAGACTGTTTTCTTATTTCCTGCTCGGCAGCCGCTAAGGCGGTGATGAGCTCTGGAGTGTTGCTCTGGAGTCCTGTGATCAACCCCGTGAGCTTTATTAGGATATGTATTTGTTCTGGAGTTGTGTGTTCGGCTTCTTCCGATCTTTCAGTCCACCCTGAATGGCCGAGCATGAGCCATTGACCGAGCGTGGGCTAAACTAGCCGAGCATGAGCTGAGCTAGTCGAGTGTGAGCTGGACCATAGACATACGTGTTGACTGGTGATTGGTCTTGTTCTTTTGTGGTATATCAGTTACTCCCCCCCCCCCAAGTCCTAGTTCGATGGTAACGAACAACTAGGGCTAGGTCTTTTTGGAAAGTTATGCGTCCTATCTGTTCGCTTTTCAAGACAACTGTTGGTGCGTCATTTATTGCACAGCCGAAGGTTGGGTTTTTTCAAGGCCATCATTGTACTGAACCGATGGTTCGGTTTTTCAAAGCCATCATTGTATTGAACTGTCATGGCGGTTCGGCTTGGTGGGCCCCTTCTGGTACTGCGTTTATAAATACAGGGAGAGATTTGAAATGACCTTTTCCCTGTCATTTTCACTGTGCCAGAAGATTTTTCCACCATTGTTAGTTTGTGCGACCTTGAAGAATACTGGTTGTTTGAGGCTCTGGTCTAGAACAGGTTCAACCGATTTTCCTCTTCTTTTGCTTCTTTCTCTTTTAATTTGAGAGTAATGTCTACTCCTTCTGAATCTTCTAACGCTAGTGAGGGCGTAGGAAACCCCTTGGAGACGGCAATGCCGTCTCATGTAGAGAATGTAGGTGGCCTTACCGTCGAAGATGTTGCGGAGAGGTCTGTTGGGCCTCCCCATAGCCTTGAGACTAGGATAGTTGATGCCTTTATGGAGCCCTGAGACAGGGCTGGGGAAACCTCTGGTAGGTCTTCCCATAGAGAAGAGGGCGAGAGTGCTGTTACCCAGAGCTTGTTGGACGAGTGGAGGGTGAAGTACGATTTTCCCCCAAATGTTACCTGTAGGGTACCGGGCCCACTAGATTGTCCTCATGATGTTGAAGCTGGGGAGATATGTGTTTATCTTGCCTGGTTTGAGATGGGTTTAAGGCTTCCATTGCCTGATTTAGTTAGACAGTTCTTCTGTTGGTTCAACCTCTGTCCTGCCGACCTTAACCTTAATAGTTGGCGGCACCTTTTAGGGTTTTTAGTTTTAGGGCACCAAAATAGTGTAGATGTATCCATAGATCTGATCCGTAGTAACATGGATCTGAAGTATTTGAAGGCAGAGGGCCTTTTTTACATGTCTTTTGAGAAGGGGTTCTGACCTCTGTCCTCTGTACCCACTTCTAATAAAACATGAAAGAAGTGGTACTTCTTTATTGGAGGAGGATGGGAGCGTGAAGACTTCTAAGATCATGTCTCGACATTCCCTCGTACCACAGGTCATAAGGGTCAGGCTTATTTCCCTAGGTTGTTTTAGCTTTGTTATGTCTTCCGAGTTGATGAACTGAAATGCAATTTCTTGTTTATGTGCAGTCAGGAGCGCTTGGAGGAGGTCTGAGTTTTTAACCGAGCTCCAAGATCAGTATCGTGAGCTTCTTTCGACTCCCGACCGAGCTCATACCGTTATTGTCACTCCTAAAAATCTGATGGCCACTCGTACTGATAAACTTAGAAAAAGGCTAAAATCGAGGTGGTCAGAGGCAGAAGCTCAATCGGTGGGGGAGGCTTCCTCCCAACTTGAGCCCGAGCCTCCTCTTCAAGTAAAAAGGAGAAGGTTGATTTCTGGCTCTTCCGAACCACCTCCAGCGGAGGCTGAGAAGGAAGGCAAACCTGTTGTCCCGATCTCGGCAACTCCTCCTGCCCCTTCTGTTTCGAGCAAACGAGCTGGGAAGGGGAAGGCGTCTGTTGCTCCCTTCCAACCATCTGATAAGCCGGACTATCAGATTGCCAATAAGGCCTTTGATCAAATCTGGTCTAAGGGCCCTTATCGGTATAGGGGGGATAACCCTGCGAAATTGTTGAATAAGATGATGAATCTCCAAATGAAGGTAACTTCTGAAGCCTTTTCTTGTCCTTCTTTTGTTTGTTCCTGCATTTGGTTTAACCTGTTTGCTTGGTGTTGTGCAGAGTATGCATAGCTTGGCTGCTCTGATGGTGACTCCTCTGAGTTTTGAGGAGGCTGAAAAGCTGAAGGCTGAGCTGGATGAAGTGAGGTTGGAGCTTGGGATGGCTCAATCCAAGGCTCATGCTGCTGAGGAGAGTCTAAAAGAGGCTGGCAACAATCTGGCTGTTCTGGAGTCCGAGAGAGACCTTTATGCTCGGCAGGCTGAAGGGCTTCGGAGGGAGTTACTTGACGTTCGAAGCTCCTTCGATCAGAAGCTTTAGAAGGCAGTCGATCATGCCAAGACTGAAACCGAGACGGAAATGAGGGAGGAAGTTGATAAGTTGGGTGACGAGCTGATCCGGTTCGGCTTTGAGAGTTTCCGATCTAGATTCCTTGCTAGGTCTCCAGATTTTGACGTATCGTCAATTGTTGCTCCTAGGGCTGTTCTGAACCCATTGCATGTCAGATCAGCTCTTCAACAGTTAACAGTTGCCTTCCGGGCTTCAATACTTACAATAATACAGTGATTGAAAATTAACTCTGACATTCTCATCATAATAAGATAGGAAAGCAAATATAATCAACTGAGTAGGGATTCGATATTGATCTTGTATCACATAGAGTGGGAGCAAACTTTGAAGAATCCTGAAGCAGATTATTCTGAACCAAAGACTTGTAAAAATAACTGGGCGTCTTGTGATCGTTACTCTGATGATCGAAACTTCTGCTTCTAAGTCTTCAAGATCAGGACTAAGATACATCAGAGCTGATGGTCTTTTGTCATACATGTGGCCCGTCAAGGGTCAGTGGAATAGATAAGACTGGGAGGTCTGTATACCGGATAGGAGGCCTGTACATCAAAAATAAGCCTGATTCTGCTTAGTTCATTATCTCAGAAGCTTCAGCGCTTAACTAAGGTTGTACGTTTGGGGAAATTCTGCATCCTGTCTCTTGGTATTCTGAGAGAATGGTTTAATGCGTCATTTATTATACAGCTGTCTTTGGAATTTTTGAGACCAACCTTTCCCTTAACGGTTGCGACGGTTCAGATGGATGGCTTTTGGACTTCAAGGGTCTATATATATATGAGAGAGGGGCATGCTGTTGCGCCCTAATCCCTTTGTTTGTTGCTTCCAAATTGCTTTCCCGTTGGAGGGAATCAAATGTCCTTAGAAGATGCTATTTGTTCGGAGATGATTGACGATTTTCAGTCCGAGTTGGGAATGATTAAATTGTGGCCAAAAATTATCCTTCCCTTTGATTCAGTCTCCAAGGAAGGATTAGAAGAGGCGAAGATCTTCTTGTCCATCTTAGCATCCGGTCGAGATCTCTCCATTTGGAGGTGGATCCTCCTTGATTCAACCGAGGCTTGGAGTATTGGCGATGAAAACGAAGGTGGGATGCCTCCTCTCCTTTGTGTCTTGGCAGAGACCCTTGCGCAAGTCGGCTTGGGTGTTATACCGAATTTGAGGAAATCGAAAGTGGAGAATGGAGGTTTCCTGAGACCCAAAGCCCTCATCCTCCGTTGGTATCGATACCAGCGACAGTGATGATGAAATGGCCTGGGTACGATGCAGATTGGGGTTCAGGGTTCCTTCCTTTCAAATGGAAGCCGGTGACGGCGGTAATGGTGGAGTGGAACTCTGAACCCTTTCTCCTGTACTAGAAAGATTTGAGGAAGATAGCCATGCTGTTGCAGAACAGAACAACGTCTTGCCTGAAATTGTCGTAGCTTCTGTGTATTTGTTTTTTCTTTTTCTAGTCTTTTTGTACCGATGTACCCTTTATGGATTATCAATAAAATTGGATCCCCTTTTCTTGAAATCTGATGTACCTTATGATTGGATGTGTTCTCCTAGAGTTAAAACACCTTTCCGAGCACTGCTGATAACTACTTTTTACCAATAGTTTTGTTTGTATGTTCTGGGAGTAGACCAAAGAAACATAACACTTATGATTTGATTTGAAGTACTCTGAGCCGTTGTAGATGCTAAGGCAATGTAGTGCTGTTGCTCGGTAGTACATAACCCAAGTAATCTAAGAAATAGCTCTGAGGATATGTCGATCTAGGAAACTTGTGTAAATAATAGTTGGAAAGTAGTTGTAGATATTGGAACTTGATGCCTTTAAACGGACCAGACACTGAAGGTTTGTGCATTTAGAGATGGACCAGACTCTGAAGGTCTGTGCATTAGAGATGGACCAAACTCTGAAGGTTTGTGCATTAGAGATGGACCAGACTCTGAAAGTCTGCGCATTAGAGATGGACCAGACTCTGAAGGTCTGTGCATTTGAGATGGACCAGACTTTGAAAGTCTGTGCATTAAAGATGGACCAGACTCTGAAAGTCTGTGCATTAGAGATGGACCAGACTCTGAAGGTCTGTGCATTAGAGATGGACCAGACTCTGAAGGTTTGTGCATTACGAGATGAGCATTTTTTGGAGGTATTAAAAAGAAAGAAAATCAGTATTGATCATACTTCCGTAAATGTTCTACATTCCAAGGTCTAGGAATAGGTTTCCCAGCCATGTCCTCTAGCTAGTAGGTGGTAGGCCTAACAACCTTCGTCACTTTGTAGGGGCCTTCCCAGTTGGGTGACAACTTTCCCATAGTGGGATCCTTGGTGTTTGGAAAAGCTCTTCTTAAGACAAGGTCTCCAACTTGAAAGCTGACCGTCTGGGGCCCTACTTTGGAGTTGTTGACCATTCTCTGCTGATAGGCTTCCATCCTGATTCTGGCTTGATCCCTTTTTTCTTCAAACAAATCCAAATTTTCTGTCAGCTACTGATCATTGGACTCTTGTTCGAAGGCTTCAGTCCTTAAAGTTGGCATACCGATCTCCATCGGGATTACTGTTTCTGTACCATAGGCCAGCAAAAAAGGAGTCTCAGAAGTGGGAGTTCTTCTGGTTGTTCTGTAGGCCCAAAGAACCCTAGGGAGTTCCTCTGCCCACTTTCTTTTAGCCTGCTCCAACCTTTTCTTTAATGCATCAAAGATCGTTCGGTTGGTGACCTCTGCTTGCCCATTTGCTTGTGGATGGCCTGGAGAGGCAAAGTGTTGTCTGATGTTGAGATTTTCACAAAATTTCTTGAAGACTTTACCAGTGAACTGCGTTCCATTGTCAGAAATGATTACGCGTGGTATACCGAACCTGCAGACAATGTTCTTCCAAGTGAAGTTTTCAACTTCCTTCTCTGTGATATGTGTTAGAGGTTCAGCTTCAGCCCATTTAGAGAAGTAGTCAATGGCTACCAAAAGATACTTCCTGTTTGGTGGGGCTTTAGGTAATGGGCCCACGATGTCCATCCCCCACTGAGCAAAGGGCCAGGGACTGGTAATTGGGATGAGCTCATGATGAGGCTGGTGTTAATATGGGGCAAACCTTTGGCATTTATTGCACTTCTGGACGTACTCCTTAGCTTGCCTTAGCATACTAGGCTAGTAATAGCCTTGTGTTAGAGCTCGGTGAGCTATTGTTCTGCCCCCATTATGGTTCCCGCAAATTCCTTCGTGTATTTCAGCCAAGACATATTGAGATTCTTCTAGAGCTAAGCATTTCTACAGGAGTTGAGAATAAGACCTTCTGTAAAGCTTATTGTTCAAGATCAAGTACCGAGCCACTCTGATCCAGATTCTCCTTGCTTTGTTTTTATCTTCTGGGAGAAGCCTCGATTCCAAGTACTGGAGGATTGGGGTCATCCAGTTCTGGGGCTGTTCAGCAATTTGGGCAACTTGGGCTTCCTCTATGCTGGGTCTTGGTTGGTAGGAAATTTTTACTGCGAAATTTCCTTCTGACTTTAGGCGGGATGCCATGTTTGCCAAAGCATTTGCTTTGCAGTTCTGGCTTCTTTCTATTTTCTGGATAGAGAACGTCTAGAAGGAGTGCTTCAAGAAGTTCACCAGTTCGGAATACTGAAGCATTCTATTGTCTTTAATGGAGAATTCACCCAGGACTTGGCTTACCACCAACTAGGAGTCTGAGAAAACCTCAAAGTGTTGAACCTCGCATTCCAGAGCCAATTTCATGCCTAGGATTAGGGCTTCGTATTCTGCTTCATTGTTGGAAGCTCTGAATCCCAAGCTAACTGCTTTTTCTGATAAGAGGCCGTCAGGGGACTGCAGTACCAGGCCTACTCCAGAACCCTGATCGGTTGATGACCCATCAATATAGAGTTGCCATGTCCCTGGAGTTTCAATGGGCCGTGCCCTGTCCTAAAGTGCCGGGGTGAACTCAGCAACGAAATCTACCAAGACTTGTCCCTTGATGAAGTTCCGTGATACATATGATATGTCGAATTCTCCTAACTCCACAGACCACTTTACTAATCTTCCTGAAACCTCAGGCTTCCTCAATATTGACCTCAGGGGATAGGCGGTTGGGATTTCAATTAGATGAGCTTGGAAATAAGGTAGGAGTTTCCGAGCTGATATTACCAGAGCGTAGGCCGACTTTTCAACCTCTGGGTATCTCTTTTTTGTGTCGAGCAATGCCCTACTGACGTAGAATATGGGCCTCTGTACTCCCCTGTCATGTTTGACTAGTACGGAGCTGACCGCGTTCTCAGAGACTGCGAGATAGAGGAGTAGCTTTTCCCTTTGGACTGGTTTTGACAGGAGCTCTGAAGAGGCAAGGTATTCCTTCAGTCCTTGGAAAGCTTTCTCATATTCTTCCGTCCATTGTAGAGCTTTGTTACTCTTTAAAGCTCTGAAGAAGGGTAGGCAACAATCAGTGGACTTGGAGATAAACCTTCTTAGTGCCACAATTCTGTCATTCAGTAGCTGAATGTCTTTTCTGGTTTTTGGTGACTCCAGTCCAATCTGAGCTCGGATCTGAGTGGGGTTTGCTTCGATACCCCTCTGAGAGACAATGTATCCCAAGAATTTTTCCCTCATCACCCCGAAGGTACATTTTAAAGGATTGAGCTTCATCTTGTGCTGTCTTAGGATATCGAAGGTCTGGGATAAGTGCTGGAGGTAACTACTTTTCTGTAAAATTTTGACTAGCATGTCATCAATGTACACTTCCATGGTATTGCCGAGCAGTGAGCTAAACATCTTGTTGACCAACCGCTGGTACGTGGCCCCAGCATTCTTCAAACCGAACGGCATTACTCTGTAGCAATAGAGACCTCGTTCGGTTATGAAGGCTGTCTTCTCTTGGTCTGGAGGGTATATCTGGATTTGGTTATACCCAGAACAGGCATCCATAAAACTCATGAGTTTGTGCCTTGTAGTGGCGTCAACCAGCTGATTTATCCTTGGTAGTGGAAAGCTGTCTTTGGGGCAAGCTTTATTGAGGTCTGTATAGTGAACGCAGACTCTCAACTTGCCATTTTTCTTTTTGACCAGGACGGTGTTGGCCAGCCACTTTGGGTAGAACACTTCACGTATCATCTTGGCTTCAAGCAGCCTCTGGACTTCCTCGTTTATGATCTGATGCCACTCTAGAGCTAGCAACTTTCTTTTTTGCCTCACTGGTGGGTGGTCTGGATCCACCATCAGTTTGTGAGTTATGAGGTTTAAATCTATACCCTCCATATCTTTGGTTTCCCACGCAAACTCAAAGAGGTTGTCTTTTAGGAACCTTATTATCTTCTCTTGCTTGACATGTGTCAGGTCTGGACCAATGTACAAATAGCGCCCCTCTGATTCTGAGCTGACCAATACTTTGATGGGCTCGCCAATGGTTTTGGCCCTACTGTCCTATCCCCTTGGGCTTAGGGGTTCTTCGATTCTAGAAGGGCAGCCTTCCTCTTCGGGATTATGGGAGAGAATTGGATCTGCACAGTCCCGAGCATACTGTAATTGCTATTTGGTAGTCTTTTCCTTGAGTGCAATGGCATGGCATTCTCGAGAAGTCGGCTAGCACCCTCTGATAGAATAAACATTCTGATTGTGGACATACTTCAAACATTGGTGGAGGGTCGAAGTAACAGCCCCTATCTGGTGTAGCCATGGTCTCCCAATTATGACATTATAGGGGGATTTCATATTCAACACCATGTATTCTGAGATGGTGGTTTTCTGTCCTTCACTTTCCCCTACAGTAGTAGGCAAGTCGATACTTCCCAATGGGGTACTGAGATTACCATCAAACACTACCATTACGGCAGTGGTAAGCTTGATGCTGTTGTGGTCAATCTTCATCTGTTTGAGTGGCTTACAGAACAGTATATTAACGGAGCTGCTGGTGTCAACCAGAACTCTTCTGATCTCGAAGTTGGCAATCTTAAGAGTGATGACGAGGGCATCACTGTGAGGGCAGTGTACCCCAACTAGATCCCGTTCTGTGAATTAAATCTCTGGTTCTGGTTTGAGCCTTTTTTCAACGTTGGTGATCTGCAATACATCTGGAGCAGCCCTGGCCTCTTGAGCATACCTCTTCCTTGCTCTGTTCGACATTCCTGTAATAGGGGAGTTTGCATAGAAGACGTAAATGACATGGTTATTCTGCCTTTGAGGCTCATTTCGTACTTCCCTCTGCTCCTGTCTTTGCTCTGTCCGCTGCTGAGGCTTGTCTTCGTGGGGGTTCTGCCTCCCGTCCTGCTTAATGAACTCCCAAAGACGTCATTTCTTTATGAGCTGCTCAACCTCATATCTAAGGGACCTGCATGAGTTAGTCATATGCCCATGATCTTTGTGCAAATTTGCAATATTTACCTTGGTCCCGAAGGCTGGGATCTCCTTTAATCGGTTCTGGCCATCTCAGGTTTTCCCGATCTCGGATCTACCGAAGTACCTGAGTAAGTGTAGTGTTCAATGGGGTAAAGTTAGTAAACTCTCTTGGTCCAGAATTGTAAACAGCCCTAGGTGCCGCTCTCTTTTCTGGACTCTTGGCTCTCTTCTTGCTGGGGTCCTTTTTATGGTCGTCCTTCTTATGATCTTCCCTTTTTGGATGGTCCCTCTAGGTTTGCTCCTTGCCCTTTTGGGATGTGTGGTTAGCTTCCTCCAAGTTGATATACTTCCTGGCCTGGTTCATTAATGCCGCCATGTCGGTAGGAGGGCTCTTTGTCAAGGAATCTCTAAAGCCACCGTGAGCAAGACCAGAAGTTAAGGTAGCCACGAGGAAACCTGGGCTGCAGTCGGTAATCTCCGTGAGTTCAGCATTAAAGCGTGCAATGTAAGCTCTGAGGGACTCTTCCTTAGTCTGTTTGACATTCAGCAGGAATTCTGGTCCCCTTCTGAGCCTTCTGCTCGTCATGAACCTGTCTAGGAATTGCCTACCGAGCTCATAGAAATCGATAATTGAGTTCGGTGGGAGGTGGTGGAACCATTTTAGAGCAGTACCTTTTAAGCTGATAATAAAAGTTCGGCACATAAAGGCATCAAAGGCCCCGTGAAGGGCCATCGTATGCTGGTAGTGCGATAAATGATCTCCTAGGTCTCCAGTCCCATCATATAGGGTGAATTTTGGCACCATGAACTTCCTTGGTCTTTCTTCTGACATGATGGCAAGAGTGAATGGGGTGGCAAGTCTTCCGAGCAGCCTGGCCAACTTATCCTGCTCTGGAGGGTTCTAGGCACCTCTCATAGCTACTGTTCGGTCCATAGATTCTGTAATTTCTTCGATCCTCCGTGGCTCTCTAAGCCGGACTTCTTGTGAACCTTGCCTTATAGCCTCGGTTTCAGGGTAGTCGAGCTGAGCATGTCCCATGGACGGAAGGGGGGTTTCCGCGCTGGAGGGATTGGTGCTGCTTGGGGCTGAGGCTCTTGTGGTGTCGAATGTGCTCCCGAAGCTCTTAGAGTTGGGGCTCTAGTAGTGCTTCGGTCATGGATGTCAGGGACGAAGGCTGGTGTTCCCCAGCCTAGGGCTGTTGATGGCTGTGGATCTCTGCCGATGTGAGCAACACCCTGGGGGTGCCCAGGCCGGTTATTTGGAGCCTCCTCATGGGGCTCTTCATTCTCAGTGATAATAGGGGGTTGTGTTCCCGCAGCAATATTGACCGGCAGGTTTGAAGGATTCGTCCCTTGATTTCGTGTAAGCATTGCCAGAGTTCTAGATATAGCTAGTAGATGTTCTTGCACTAGCTCGTTGTGTCGTTTGATTAATTCAATCTCTTGTCGTATGGGATCAACCGTCGGCCCTCTTGCTAGTGGAGCAGGCGGCCGACGTTGAGAGTTTTGTGGATTTTGAGCGTTCTGCTTTGGTCGGAGATTGGGGGCCATGGTTCTCCGATGAGAAAGAGAATAAGTTTGTGAATAGAGCACTTGGAGATTAGTCGTTTCCCACAGATGGCGCCAAACTGATGCTGCACTTTTCGGCTTTCTAGAAATCTGGACTTCGCGACCTGTAGAACACTCAAAAAGGGAGATCAGAGGGCCACCGGATTAGTTCGGGCGGTAGCCGCTCCGATGCTTAAGTAAGTAAACTGAATTGAGAAGACTGTAATGAACGCCAAAGAATGAGCATGAAAATAAAGTGTACCTTTAGGGTTTAATTTATAGGCTGTGGCTTTCGTAAGTTGATTAGGATTTGGAGCCATGAAAGTAGGGATTCGATCATCGGAGATAGCAGTTTCCTTATTGGACATTGTATCAAAAATAGAAATAATTGTATGTAGCAGTTTCCTTGTTGAAGACTGTTTTCTTATTTCCTGCTCGGCAGCCGCTAAGGCGGTGATGAGCTCTGGAGTGTTGCTCTGGAGTCCTGTGATCAATCCCATGAGCTTTATTAGGATATGTATTTGTTCTGGAGTTATGTGTTCGGCTTCTTCCGATCTTTCGGTCCGCCCTGAATGGCCGAGCGCAAGCCATTGGCCGAGCGTGAGCTAAACTAGCTAAGCATGAGTTGAGCTAGCCGAGCGTGAGCTGGACCATAGACATACGTGTTGACTGGTGATTGGTCTTGTTCTTTTGTGGTATATCATATATATATATATATATATATATATATTAATCTTTCATTTTATTTCAATGTTAAGAATTAATCTCAAGTCATCAACAGACTGGCCATAGTAACGATGTCCATGCAACCGAGCTGGTTAAGGTACACGTCAACTATAACGAATACTATTCTTGCCAAAAAGTTTTTTCAAAAATAAAATCTCAAATGATTTAACATCTCATTTATTACATATCAAATATGTTGGAAAAATGGTTTTTGAGCATTACAATTAGTTATTTTTTAGCTAAAATTAAAGTGGGTTCTACAAATTAATTTTAGTGGGTCCATATGAGAATGTATTCTCCTCCATGAGGAGATTAAGATTATACATTGGGTTACCCAAAATCATTAAGGAGTGAATGAGAAATTGACTCTAAACATCACCACTTGAAAATAGTAACAAAAGCTTGAAGCTCGTACAAAAAGCTTGTCTCCCACATAGGAAGGGTATAAGGCTTTTAAAGAGTATATATACACTTACCTTGGAGGAGGGTTTGGCGCTAAGGGGCACTCAAGTTTTGTGGAAGGGGGAGGATGCTTGGTTCACCACACGCACGCGCACACCCCATCGCCGCCGACACGAATTAGGTCGGGTCGGGCTTGGCCCGTCGTATATATATCCTTTTGAAGAAAATTAATTTAAATAATTTTTCATTGAACGCTTTCGTTTTGTTACTGTTAAATACAAATCAAGACGTTGTTGTTTAATTACCAGATTAATTAAAACCAAAAACATCATCATTCTGTAAGTATGTTTTTTGGTTTTGGTTTAAATTCAAAATGACGTCGTTTTGCGATTGCGTTGGTTTGAAGCCATGAAGAGGTCTATAAATACACACATATTCACGCATTTATTTTTCACAAGTTTTCTAAATTCAGTGTTTGTGTTTGAGAGAGAGTAAACCACTGTTGGTTCAACAGACTCACAGATTGAAGTGCTACTTCTGTGACATTCAGATCATTGTATCCCGTCCAAGATCGTGAGCACTATTGCGAGAACGAAATTTTTCTTAAGGACATAATAACAATCACTAGCCTTGATCTAATCCAGTTTCTGTAAATGTCTCAGTATTGTTGCCATTACTGTTTTATCATACTATAATTCTGTTTTAGTTTTCTATTTTCAATTCTGGTTAGGAAAAACTTACTGCTTTGATTCTATTATTATACTGTAATCCAGTTTCTAATTTATTTTCTGTAATTTTTTTGTTTTCTAAAAAAACCAGTTTCTGTTTTTCTTTTTTGAAATTTCCTGTATTATTTTTCCTGTCAATATATATATATATATATATATGAAGATCAACTTTCTTTTCTAGGTGTTCATGCTTGACTCCTAGAGTATTGACTAACTGTTTTAACCTAGAAATTTCTTTCTTGGTCTGGTTAACTTCTTGCTGTAAATCTTGGATGGTTACGAGTTTGGGTGCCGAAAACCTATCAAAGATTTTGTTAACTTGAATAGGAGGTATTGATGGAAGGATAGAAGAAGACATATTGGACTCAGTTTTATAAGAATTTCTAAACTGATTGAGATACTGGGATTTAACTTCGGGATCTTCTACTTTGTTAATAAAATCAAGTAGAAGTTCTTCCTGTTTTGTGAGGGTACTAACTCTTTTGCAGCAATTGCGATTGCAACTGTCTGAGCATCATATCTTAACTAGAGGACTATCTGTGTGATATGAGAGTTCTGAATCAAAAGATTGGTCTAACTGGTCTATCTCATTTTCACTATCTGTTGTACTATAGGATGAAGAACTAGAAGGTTCACTATCTGAATTTCTAAGTTCTAAGATCCTAAACAACTTGAACGCAGAAATTGGCTAACTCATATTTGGCACGTTTCTTGTTCCTAGAGGCTTGACTATTGATCTTCATATCAATGCACATTTGCATTCCTTCTTTGCGAACTATGCAAATGATATCACCGTAGGTAAGACTAGGGTAGTCTATGACTCCGGTGTTCTGACTGAGGACTTCTCTAATTTTATGGGCAAAAAGACTAGGTAGGCCATTGATGAACTTTTCTTTCCAGAATGGTGAGTCACTGTCATCTCTGAGCATGACTCTAGAGCAGAAGATTTCTGCATACCATTCAAAATCACTGAGGGTTGGACATCTGAGGTTGCTTAACTGATCATGGATCCTAGCAGTAACATGACTAGGAGTTCCTATGAAATGTTTGGTGATGGTGTAGGTGAGGGTATTGACGCCATCAGGTTCGGCTCTACCTATGGTTTCGTCAAAGACTGGATTTCCTTCTGGATCACGTTTAACTGCGTGAATTATGGATTCTCGGGTTTCCTGATTGAGGTGTTTTTCCCACCAAGTGAGAAGTTTTCCTGAGAAACCTAAGACAAGGAGTTGGACTACATTATTATGAAGGGTATTGTTCCGCTCAATGTAGAAGTTGGCGGTCATATCCATGTGAGTAAGTTTGTTGAGAATTTCTTGCTTTGAATGGCCATCTATATTCCATTCATAGAGACGATCAGATTGAACAGAAAATTGACTGTGATTCTCAACATGAAGATATGGAGGAGAGGGTCTGTTGTACCTGCTTGTGGTAACAGGTTGTGGACGCTGAATTCTACTTACTGAAAGACCCTAAAGATGGTCTTCTATTAGGATGAGGGGAGGACATTCTTCATCATCATCATTGGTGGATGATTCTGAAGTTTCTGAGCTGACTGATGGAGTAGGTTTTGCTATTGTGCCTACTGTTTTAGAAGAACTACTGGATTTGTCTTCTTTCTTAACTGGGTTGGCTAACTCCTTAAGCATCTGATCTACTATCTCTAAGGCTGTGGCATCCTTAGGGTAAGACAGTTTAGATAGCTTAAGTTCTAGTAGCCTAATCAAAGGTTTTTCTAATTGGGAAGAAGAGGAAGACTGAGGAATGATAGGTTGTTTGGGCTCTACTATTTTCTCAAATTTGTCTAACTGTTTGCCTATGGTGATGAGGCACTGGTTGGTCTAGTTGTTCTATTCAATGATCTTCCTCGGTGTATCTTCTGTAGGAGGAATCTTGAAGGGAGAAGCAACTACTTCTTTACCGTTGTGTTCTACGATGATTGTGTCTACTAAAGGGTGACTGGATGACACACTGGTTCTATCTGGTTTAAGCCATCTAACCTTAGTGACTGATGCTAAGGAAGGTTGGTTGTAATAACTTTCGAAATACTCAAAGAATGGAATATTGATCTGTTCATCTGTCATGAAAGTTTTCCATTGTTCTCGAATTTCAAGTTTTTGATCTCTGGTATGGGATGCCCTATACTGTTCTCTTTTTATCCGATTGGCTTTGGACATAAAATCAGCTACTAGGGTATCCATATGGATGGTGAACTCTTTACTGAGTGTATTGAGTCCATGGTCAACTGGGGCTTCAAAGTCTGTAGGATTGGGAGAGGTGACTGATTCCTCATCAACTACAGCTTGGGTCTAGGATGTATAACAAGGAGTACTGATTTGAGATTCTAACTTTAAACCTCGGAGGTCTAAGAGTAAATCTCGTCTTTGTCTGGGGATTAACTTTTCAGATCTAGGGGTAGAAAGTTCAGATCTGGTTCTACTGACTGGGAGGCTAGAGACAGAAGATCTGGCTGAAGTAGATCTAAGTCGTTACTCATCAAAACTGATTCTAATGCGACCATCAGGTAACTGTTGGATGAGATCAACATTAGTTTCTGATAAAGTAGGTATGGGATGGTTTTTATTGTCAATGATCCATTCAGAGGGGAGTGTGACTTCTGACCATTGAATGGACTTGGGAACCTATATGTTAGCTCTTTCTGTGTATGACTGGATAAGGAGGGTCTTATCCTTTGGGCTCCTGTTTGTTGCATGAGCATTTAGATTGGTTCTAAAGCACTTGTAATAAACAAGATAAATGAGGGCTAACTATTGAGTTCCTTCTAGCATAGTGGTGCCAGAGGTCTGGATCTGAAGGGTAAAAGTTTTAAGGACATGTGGGTCATGAAGACTAACTAAGAAGTTGGGAAAGCAATCAAAATGGACTGGTTCTTTATGAAGGGGGGATTCCATGAGACCTAAGAGACTGTCATGCCATTTGATATGTCTGGCATCTCTAAGGGCTAAGAGGACTGAAGAATTTAATCCTTGCCTAACTAGAGGATTAATTCCTACTTGTACTAGACCTATATGGAGAAAGAAGTATCCTTTCTTAATATGGTCTCTGATGGTGGACTGATTGAATAGCTGGCACTTAACTTGTTCTCTATCAAGAGCGTAGGTTTATTCTACGGTTGTGACATTAAGGCTGCTGGAAAATATGTTTTTTCCTAACCAAGAAGATACTTGGTAGATCTGATGAACTGGGACCTTAGGCATTTTCCAATCCCTAAGGGGCTGACTTTCTGTGTCAACTTGGTAATCTTCGCTATTGACTGTGTTTCCAATAGAAGGGAGAGAAAGAGAAGAAGAGAAAGAGGCAGATGAATTGGATCTGAATAGTCTATTCATTTCTAGGTGTAACTATTTAGATTATCCAAAATTTACTGTTCTTCTACTGAGCTTACTGTACTGTTCATTATCGTTCTCGAACCAGGCTGATCTAACATACCTATTTCGACATCCCTATTCTCAGCTATTAAGAACTGTGTTAAGATTTGTTGCCCTAAACGCTCTCCTTAGCTTACCGGGACTTACGACGATCTCTTATAATCTGTAGACTTACGAAGAGGTGCGGGCTAGGTGAAAGACCAGATAAGAGAATGAGATAAAGAAGAAGTACAGAAAGGGTAGGGAAAGAAGAGTAAACAAAGTACAATCTAAAGAATTACAACTGAAATAAATGGAACTGTTCATTGCCAATTTCACCATGCTATGTTGATCACTACAAAAGTGTAGATTATTTTATAAGGATGGATCACTATTGGACTTACTTTGGAAGGCTTTACTGGATCTCTAATGGCTCTGATACCAAAAGGGGACTGACCGAGCTAGTGGGGGCGGAAGCTGGGAAAAGAAAATAAACTCTATAGAAAGGGGAGAAAGAGAGGGAAGTGGGAAGTAAATAAAAATTAACTGTATGTATGCTGGGAGATGAGGTAGAACCTTTCATAAGGGGAATGGGAGAATAATGCAAAAATAAATTTAAAACTTAAAACTGAATTGTATTACTGAAAATAAACTTACAACTGTTTAGGCTATGAAGGCCTGGCTTACTGAAAGAGAAAGGGGAAAGGGAAAGCTAACTGATACATGAAGAATTTTAGAGACATTATACAATTCTCTTTTTCTGAATTCTCTCAAGTATATGATATCTTGCTCAAGCTCTGGTGAAGCTCCCCGAATGCTAAAGAGGAGAGTCCAATTTATAGAAGAGGAGAAACTTTGGATGCTTGCTGGATTGGTAGGATTTACTGCGGGAATCCCGGAAGTGAAATGCTTTTACTAAGTGAAAGTAGCTGCATGCTGGTGATCTTTTGATCTGTCGGTTATTGTTTATGAATAGTGCTGACTTTTTTACTGTTCATGAATAGTATTTTGTCTGTCACGAGAGTACTGTTTATGAATAGTGTTGGCTGATAATTGTTGTTTTGCTGACTGATGCTTTTGGATTTTACTGAATGAATTGATAAAGATCAAAGTCATTATCCAAAGCATAGGGATCTTGACTAAAATGTTCCTCTCCTGGTTGATAAGGATAAGGAGACTGACTGGATTCTGCATCTGACTGAGTTTCGGGATCATCTCCCATCTGTGAAACATATATCATGAGCTGACAAGCTAGTTCTTTTAGCTCTTCTTTGGATTGTCCTTGCAAAAGGGATGGATCCATACTGGAGGTGGATCTAGTCCTATGTGCAATGGGTTGATTTACTGATTGCTGAATTGGTGGGTAATCCTTGTTGATGAAGGTGATGAACCTGTCAAAATTAAGTTTGTCCCACCATTTGACTAAGAATTCTCTTATTATTATATTGTTATTAATAGCATAATTCCACTTCATTATCCATGGGATTTTGTATTTGTTGACCATGAGGAGAATGATAGGGAACTGTGCCGTATGCTGATCTGTGGGGTAAACTGTTGCAAAATACTGAAGGGCTGCCTGAAGTGCTGATGGAAGTATTTCTGGAATAATTTCAAATTTCCTCCACCACTCACTGAACCAACTGGGGATCTGTCCTTTGAATTTATGATCAAACATGAGGAACCATGAATGATCGTTGGACTGGTTTTGAAGGCATTGGGACTTATTGAAAGCTTCAATGTAGTCATAGTAAGAATACTGCATTGAAGAATTGGGAAGATCTCTTAACTGAGAGGGGTGAGATCCTCATGATTTTTCTGAGATAAAATTAACAATAACAAATTTATTATAAAGGATCTGATTGGGATCCTGCTTGCTGGGGATTTCTTCAAACCTTACTGAGCTGGAATGAAGAAGAATGGCTTTATACCATTTGACTGACTTGGAAGGATGACTGGGAATGAAATGCCATCCTGGAGGGAAGTAGGAAGAAGCAAGAGTCCATGGATCAGAAATATGGCTCTTGTGGGGCTCTCTGAGAAGATGTTTACTGAGTAAGACTTTTTGAAATAGGGGGAAGAAGGAGTTCTGGCTGGGGGTCTTACTGGGACTATCTTTTGTTCTTTAGAGGAATTAAAAAGGGTCTGTTATCTCATAAGGACTGGGGGGAATGGTAGCTAGAGCAGAATTATAGCTAAGCTGACTAATGGGTTTGGGCAGACTGTAATTAGGGCGAGGGTTTCCCAAGATAGAGAAACGATTACTGGAAGAAGAAGCAGGAGCTGACTGTATGGGTGCTGGGGCTCAAAGGGCCAAAGCACTTGGGCTAACTGTGGGATTTTTTTCTAAGGAGGGAGTTAATGGCTGCTTGTCTTTCCTCCCGTTCATTTTTGGGCTGCAAAAATTCACGAATTAGAAAGTCGGGGATGCTGTTGTTGGGGCCCGGGTATATACTGGATGGTAAAATCAAAAACTGAAAGAATAGCTTGCCATGGTGCAAAAATCTGTTTGGATGTAATGCTTTTAACATCTTTTTCCAAAATATGCTTGGCACTTTGACAATCAATTTTGACTAAAAATGGTTGGTTTAATAAATCAAACTGAAACTTACTGATGCACAAAACAAGTGCTAAAATTTCTTTTTTGATAGTACTATAATTTAACTGAGTAGAGTTCGAGATTCTAGAATGGAAACAGACTATCTGTTTAGAAGAATCTAGACCTAAACTTTGACTAAGAATGCCACTATAACCAATATCGGAGGCATCTGTCTGGACAATCTTGAAAGCAAAAGGGGAAGGTATACCAAGACAAGGGAGAGTCTTGACATACTGCTTAACTTTTTGGACGATTGCTGTATGAGCAGGAGTCCATGGAGAAGGCTTACTGCGAAGACGATTAAAAAGAAGTTTACACTAAGAACGCAAATTAGGATAAAAATCTGAAATATAATTCAAGGTTCCTAAAAAACGCTGCAACTGAGTTTTGTCAAGAATCTAATCAGGAAACTTGTCTGCAAACTGAATAGATCGCTGAATAGGTTTGATTTGTCCATAGTAGATATCAAAACCTAAGAAACTAATTGAGGTTTGAAATAACTTGAGCTTACTGGCAAAAAGGACTAAACCATTTCTTTTGATAACATTGAGAAACGACTGCAAATGTTTCCAATATATATATATATATATATAATACACTGTTTCAAACTATTTTATATATTTATATATACTGAGATTTACAAAATATAAATAATCAATACAATTATGTTACATCAATTGGTAAATATATATATATATATATTATATATTATATATTATATATTCTTAGTAATGTGTGTATACACATATTTTCGCCTATCCAATGTATTCTTCTCACTAAACACTGATGAATTCCCCTATAAAGTGACCAAAAGCTTATATTACCAAAAGAGATTGTCAGTACATAATTCGTAAGTAGTTGACCTCCTCTCTCTCTCTCTCTCTCTCTCTCTCTCTCTCTCACACACACACACACACACACACAAAACATGGTGAAGGTGAATCACTGAGCTCTCCAACAAAGGTAGTGTATGGACCACTAGTAGCCGAAAAAGCCAATCACTCGTCAAACAGGGGTCGATGTCTGACTAGGCCGGGCTTGGATAATCACAACAGATTCAATGTCAGGGTTCAAGTTGGACAAATAAATGGTGAGCCCAACTGGCAAACAAAGACCAATAATATGCTTGTGAAGAAGTGCAAATGCAGAGAATAGAGCACATTAATGTCTCTGTAAATATATTGACACTGTCATCATCAATATATATCAGCAAAAATTAAATTCATGAACTAAAATTACAAGCATGAGGTCAAAATTCATCAACTAGTATTTTACATTCGCTTTATAATTTTATCGAAACAATTAACACTTTGAACCATGATTAGTAACATTTCTGTGTTCACATTCAACACCCTACAACAAGGGGAACTAGATCTCCTTCTTGTTTCTAAAGCTTTTACATATTCACTTTTAAGAGGAATAAAATGCACAAGGAATACATGCATGTAAATGTACATACATGTGTAATTTCCCTGTGTAGAAAAAGATGCCTGGGCATGTCATGAATGTAATTTGGCCAATTTTTATAAGACAAAATTGTCGATCATGTGTTGTATCACATCAGCCCCATCAGAATTAATACAGTAGTTTTGTACCTAAACACAGAACAGAAGAAAATGTTAGTTTGATTTACTGGCAGCCCCATTCTACATCACATTCATCATGCAACACCAGCATAAAGTAGTGGTGTTTAAACACTTGATCAACAAGCAGTAACATAATTCAATAGAAAATCATAATGTAGGAGCTTATAACATGGAAATGAACAATGATATGACATCCGGAATGCGATCAATTTGTATCCCAAAAGCCAAAGGTAACAAGGGTATAATAGCAAAGGTACTAAATTCAGCTTCTTGATGGTGTAAAAATGGATTTATATAATTGGGGATAGAATAAATGCAAACTAAGTAGTAAATGAATGAAATCAGATAAAAGAAAAAGTGCCTCAGAAGAAAGCAAAGCTTGATATAGCACCCAAAAATATTGGAAGTGCCTAATAATAAAGTTCATGAAGAAATTATGGCAAAAACTAGGCATTCAAGAAAAAAAGATAAAAAAAAATGGAATACCTACCAAAAAAAAAAAGAGAACATAAAGAAAGAAAATAGAACATAAAAATGCCTAAAATAATAAAATAACACAGCCATGAAGAGGGAATTAAGACAATCAAAAGCTGATTGCAACTAGCTGCTGACATGGCAACCCTCATTGGATGAATCCACGCAAAAAACACAAATACAGTGTGCACATTAAGTCAGATGAACAACTGAGCTCTATAAATAGAGGGTCTCAGTTCTGTATCATGCTCAAGACCCTAGGTTGCGTTCCAAGGAACCAAAGAACAGAGAAGAGACCAGAAGAGAATAAAGAATTCAATCTGAGAGAGAGGGGGGGGGGGGGCGCTTTTCCAGAATCATCAGCAATGAGAGAAATCACAAATTAGATAGTCAAGACTTAACAGGGAGTTCAAACAAGACTCCCAATTGAAACCTACAGTTCTTGAGCATTAAACAATGTGACAAATTGACACAAAATCACGTAACTAATTGATCACTGATCACCAATAGAGAACCTGATGAAATGAACTAATTTGGAGCAGAGAATCTAAATATACATTTCGGTTCATGCAGTTCTCTTATGAGATCCAAGAAGAAAAAAACAGAAACTTGCCTGAATGGTAGTGTGCGCAAAAAATCTTTGTTTACTTCCACTGAAGTTAACATCAACCCGTTCCCAGCTTACTTTTGTGAGACCTTGGATCATTGCCTCTGCAATTGTGAACAATGAAGAAAATTGAATAACATCTGAAGAGCAGGAATGATGAAGTAAAATTTTTATCTACATATAGAGCTCAAAATACTTTGGGCAATGATGGGAATGGAATGATTCAGAAGAATTCTAAAGTAGTAGGTTCCACGTGTGCAAGCAGCAAGCAGTCTTTCAAAGTTAGATATCCAGAAAACACTTGGTCATAATGGCCAACAAAAGAAGAGAATGACAAACTAGGAAAGATATTTTCATTTTAATTAATTCTACATCAATTTTTCATTGAAAAGTTGAACTAGTGTCTACCTTCACAATTCTCCCTCTTCCATTCTCCTTCCACTTACTCATGGATGTTTCTCTGCTTAAATAAGGTTTTCATTTAGAAAGCAGTTCCTTACGAAATTCAAAGAAACCAAGACACGCAAGTTCCAAACTCCCACATGGGTTATGAAAGATCAATTCAACTTAACAAAACCTTATTCCAACTATTTTGAGTCGGCTACATGAATTTTGTTTCGTCATTCTACTCTATTTAAAGACCATTTTCTTAATTAGACCACACTTGATCATATCTTTTTTTTTCACTATCTCTAAAAAAATTAATTCTAGTCACCCCATCCCCGAGCATGACCCTCGAAACGAACCTTGTCACTCTTACTTACTAGTGCATTATGGTCTTTGTTGTTAATGCCCATATCACCTTTAACCGATTTTCTCTCATTTTATCTCCTATAAGTGCTACTCTTAGCATCTCACACGTGTTCATTTTTAATATTATCTATTTCCCATCTTACCATCACAAATGGTTCAAGACAAATCACCTGGATGCAAAAATATATATATATATATATATATATATATTCCAAATTCAAGATATGATATATTTAAAATGAACTTAACAAGACCATTTTTTAATAACCCGGTTTCAACAATAGCATCTCTTTTTTTTTTCAGATTCTTGTGGTCCTGTTCAAAATCTGTGCAATTATCAGCACTAAGTTAGCCCTCAACGTTACTCAGCTTCATAATATAGGTTTCTTTTGAAATGAGCTACAATTACAATAAGATTAAAGAGTCACAACTGCAGATTTATGCTTGATTCAATGATTTAGTAAAAATAAATTGTGTGGAGCACATTTACCCAGGCTCCAAGCAATAAACATGTCTGGCCCAAGTCACTTCTTTTTGTTTTCTAATCTCTACACACGATTTTCAAAAATTTCGCTCAAAAGTACTATGCATTTTGGACCAATTTATTCCTGAAGACACCGATTGATTGCCCAGGCAACCTATTTGCAATTGAGATTTCACTATCAGCGTTTTTTTCCTAAAATAAGTAAAGATAAAAGAGTTGTCTCCACTGAAAACTCAGTATAGGCATTGTTTCATTTTTCTTTAATTTTTTGAAGGAGGTGGCATGGTTTTCTTTGATTTTGTTTCATTGGATTCACTTTAAATGGCGTTCCCATAAATTTAAGTGCCTGAACAACATTCTTTCCTCAGTAAAATTTATGCATGCCAATAACCTAGGAATACAAGTGCAGTAAAAGATGAATAGTTTCAATAACACCCCACGAGCTTCTGATAAAACAGCAACTCTAGTGATAAGTTCAAAGAGACAACTAACCTTCCATGTCAATCGCTTTGTATCCATTGACTTTGGCCTTCGAAGAAAGTTCTTGATGAGGATCAGCAGTTTTTGCAGCCTCCACATTTACAATATGTGGGTACTTGTCATTTCTTGAAAGATGTTGATGCTGGAATATATATAGATAGTGTTAATATATTAAGATACAAACCAAATTTTCTGTTGAAGCTTAAGCTTTAAAATTACCTTTGGGAGCTCACTTCGGTGCCGCAGAGATGATGTACTCCATCCCACAAGCTCTATAAAAAGAGTTAAGTTCTTCAATTAGACAAGTAGGTGTAGCAAAAAAGATTGGTTCATTATATCGATCAGATCCAGCCAGATCCAAGTTCCCATGCATTGTCCAAGCACTTGAAAATTGGTTTAAATGCCAGGCATTTGACCTCAATACTTGTCTTGGGAAACAAATTTCCATTCAAATAAGTATAAAAAATAACTTTATGGCATACAGGATACGGTCAAAACGTGCATTTGCATAGGCAACACGACGCCTGAAGGACTGCAAAGCAGACCTGCAGAGACAAGACAGGTGGATGCTTGTTCAAAATCGTTTCCTCTCACATAAGGCATTTAATATGTTTTCTCAAATCAAAATCTATCAAATTCATGAGGGCTCACAAAAATGGAAGATCATCACAATCATTGACCATCTGAAGTAAAAGAGGAGGTTGTCCATTGTCACTGTCTGTCAAAAATAAATGTTCCCCAGTTCTACCAAGAAACCATGATGTACGAGATGCTACCTTCTCCAGGGTGTAAAATCCACAAAACACTGGGACCTGAAAAGCATAAAACTCGTGAAGATACAAGAACTATATGAAAATGGGACCATATCGGTAGTGTAAAAAGTAGGTCAGCTGTTAATATATTATGTTACTTTGAGTAAAAAAACTTATTGAATACGAGAAGCTAAGGTTGTAGAAATAATATAGATGAAAGAACACAAAGGTGTTTGGGCCTAAGAAAGAAGAATCACCCAGAAACGAAGAACAATGGTGCTATAAAGTCAAGTACTCACTCGGTGGATGGAAAGGAGTCATCCTTACCATGGAGGTTGATTTGGAAGTCTAGGGTTCCAAAGAAAGCTGCTTTTTTTGCATGGGAAGCAGCTTAGGTAGTATTTTGACAGTGGACAATTTAAAGAAGAGAGGTTATCATCTTCCAAGCCGTTGCGTGTTATGCAAAGAGGAGGAGGAAACGGTAGATCATATACTATTGCGGTGTAAGTTAACCGGGGGGATGTTTGGAATTTACTCTTTAGCCTTTTTGGTTGCTCGTGGGTGATGCTAGCCAAGGTGAAGCAACTTTTTTTTGGGATGGTAGTGTAGAGTGTTTGGAAGGGCAGAGTCTCCTCCATGAAACACTCTTTTTTTGGATTAAAGAAAAGGTTCCTATGTATTTAAAAAGGCTTTTGGATTTTTTGGGTGATCTTAGGCTTTGAATTTTTGTAACCGGTCCCTTTCCTTTGTATAGAGTGGGGGCCTTTTCGGGTCCCTTGTGATTAATACAAAAGAATTATTATTACCGATAAAAATAAACAACCATCATGCCAACTACAGGAATCAGCTAATGGATCTGTAGCTCCAGTTGATTCTTTATAAAGTCATATCCTCGATAAAATCCAAGACAATTATGCCATTTCTCATGGCCACAACCCATATTCTTTTTAGCCTTCCTTTTTGTCTTTTTGGCACCTTCGTCTTAGATCAATCACTCACCCGTACCAATACATTAAGTAGTCTACATTGCACATGGCCAAACCATTTTAAATGATTTATTTTCTCATTTTGTCTTCAATTGGCACTACATTTGTCACAAATGGATTCCTTTCTTATTATATTTTTTCTTATAATGTCACTTGTCTATCTCAATAATCCTCCTTTTCAGTTATACTCCTTTTTTGAACATATTATTTCTTGAATATCCAACATTTCATACCATGGAGCACAATTGACTTTGTAGTTGTCTTAAATACTTCGCCTTCAATTCGGCTAGAATTATTTTATTTTTTTGATAGGTAATACACACACACACCCATGTCCTAATCGGGACAATTTGGCTTGAATTTTATATTCACAGAACGCTACAAAAGCACTTCTGTATTTCATCCATTCTTCTCTAATTTTACTGCCAACATTTTCTTCGATCTCTCCTTCCTTATTACAGGATTTCAGCGATGATCACTCTCAAATATCTCATGATCATCAAGTTTCACAATACCTTCACTTCTACTATTGATTTTGCTAAAATTGCAATCCATATATTAAGTATTAATCTTTCTAAAGTAACTCTCCATGGTTTTAATTTAGAATAAATCTGTACTCTAGGTTAGTCAATTGAAAATATGTCGTCAGCAAACGACATACACCACAAAACAACCTTCTGAATAAGTCTAGAAAGTTCATCAATTACAAATGCCTAAAAGGACTCGGGGTAGATCTTTGATGTAAGCCTTTCTTTTAATAAGTCTTAATGTAAGCATACCGTTATTAGAAAATCACATCTCTCCTCCCACTATTTCCATGCAAGTTATCGCTACATTACATGTCCTCAATTGCATTAATATCATTCGTTGATACTTTTTTTTATTTTCTAAAACACTCCACATGATCTCCCTATAATCCCCATTAAATGCTTTTTTCTAAGTCAATAAATATCTCTCCTCCTTTCTGTAACTTTTTCATCAATAGCCCAAGGAGGAATATAACTTCCATAATAAATCTCTCAAGCATAAAACCAAATTGATTTTTCAACATTGTTATTTCATATCTCAATCTTCATCTTACCCTCAGTTAATAAATGATAGAGGTTTAACTTTGTTGTTGAAGAAATTGGGAGGTAAAAACAATTGTAAATCTTTTCCACCTGGCTCAGTCAAAAGTTAGACAGTTTTAAGTGATCCTCAAAAAGTCCATAAATGAATTAACAAATAAAAACCAGATGCATGCCTGTATCCCTGTGAAGTTTCTTGAAGTTGTCTCTTGTATCAGAAAAATAAAATTCAAGTAACACATGGCATTGTTGTCAATAATTTTAAAATAAAAACTGACTGACAATATCTAAAAGGGACACTTCATTTAAATATAAATGAGATGATGAAGGGAGTAAATAGTCACCTGTTTATGCCCCCTTGAACCAAGGTGTGGTGTTGCAGAGGTTATGAAATTCATGGGCTCCAGTCCAGCAATTTTGCCTTTAAATTTCTCTTCCAAGCATGGGTCTATAGATTCATCACTTTTATATTGTCCATTTTCTTGAGAAGATATCCTTCTGGTGTCTTGTCCATAAAGCTTAGCAATAGCATATCTAGCTACCACGCCACCTAGTGAGTGACCTATAAAAGAAATCTTCTGAAGATCTGGATACCGTTTTATAACAGATATCACCTGAAAGAAGCAATACTTAATTAAGTTCCTATCTTGGTCTGCCAACTTCAAATTGAATGGAATACTTTTGGACATAATACAAGTATCATACTAATAACTTGAATTATAAATGAAAGAAACAAAGGAAACCACATTTAATACAAATATTTTTAACAACAAAAGGCATAAAGGGAAGAAAAACAGAGAGTTGTCAATAATGGAACCATTACACACCTCGTCTGCTAATCTCTTGCCCATCACATCAACACCATTAAAAGTCAACTTTGACGAATTTCTTTCACTGCCTGGACATAACACATTAATTAAAAGCAATTCATGTTTATAACAGAAGCTACTGACAACAGTGAATATCAACGCATGTAGTTAAGGAAAGTTTAAGAACTTTAATGAATTCTGATGCCCATTTGCAGAGGGGGAATAATTTTAGTTGTCAGTCTATAGGTAAGCTTTAGCTTGGGTGGTATCTCCTTCACCTCCCAAAGAAAGGTTGAGGGGTTGAGTCTCAAATAGGACAAAGTGGGTGTGTGAGTGTCTTGCTTAAGAAAAAATAAAAGATCATTCAATAGGAGGAATTATCTTTAGGAGGAAATTCTCATCTTTAGGTGATGATACTTAAAAGTTAAAACTTTAAACATAGATGAACTGTCAGAAATCAAGACACCACTAGCCCGAGGCATTTAATTTCAAATGCAGGGAAAAATTGCATACTCTTCTGTGATTGAAAATGTGTAATTCCTCAAGTATTTCTGAAGCATGCAGAGGAAGTAATCGGCAGTGTAATTCCTCACAATAATAGATTTGCATCAAGATTAAGACTCTTCCAATTATCTGATCCTCCATGGATGTTGTTTAAGGCGATCCAAGACACATGTATTTTCCAAACTTAACGATGGATGTAGTTTGATAGGAATTCAGTGACTACTGCAGAGTCAGAGTCTGGTACTGGTTGATATGACTACAACTGTATTGGGTACCAAAGTAGTTAAGCTTCAAACCTTCAATGATTTCTCAGGCCAGTATATGAAAGAGCTTTCATGTGGTCCAAGACAAAGGTAAAAGTAATCGATATGCATTGCAATTGACAAAGGTAATAGTGACCAATTGTAGTGATACTGCAGTGGAAATTGTTTAGTTCCACAACAATAGTCATACAATAGTTTCTTTTCGAAGGTGTATATTAGAATGGCTTCTCAAGGAAGGTTTTTAGGGAATTTAAATGGCGTTAAAATGCGTAAATATGGCACTCTGGTGAATTCAATGGCTCAAGATTTATTGGACAGGCCAATCATGAGGTCAGGCCTAGTTTTAGACCATTGTGCTGCAGTAATGGCAGGGTTGCTACGAGACAATGTTGATGAGTTTCAAATTAACCCACACAACCATAATTTGTTTGAGAAAATAAAACTAGCCATATTAATATTGAACAATGTATAATGAGCAGGAAACTATTTTACTTACATCATTTTAAAAAATAAATAAATTTATATAAGAAAGAAATGTAATCTCATAACATATAGGCACCTAAACAAGGAAAGTGCATGGATCAATGAACTCACAATGAACAATAACATCTTGGGGATACTTCTTGACAAATTGCTTTGCAGCAAAACTCCAATTCTGGGCACTGCATGCGTACACCAACAAAAAGAAAAAAGATGTTAATATATATATATATATAGTTCACAAATATGCATACACTGGAATGCTATAATACAAGATATAACCATATAGATAACATTCATAAAAAAGAAGAAGATGGGTAATAGAAGTGCACAAGCATTCAAATCCTTTGATCACTCTAAAATTCTAAATGCTTTGATGAATCACCCCAAAAGACGACGACAACAACAACTTCTGGGTCTTAACCCTTAAGTAGCCAAGAAGAGACATATGAGATTATTTAACATATATACCAAGTGCTTTTCTTAGAATTCAACCTATAGACTAAGCCGCAAGATTTAGTGACAGAGCATGCCACCCAGGTAATTGCTTTCACATTCACAAACTAAAATATCTTACAGGGGCAAAGTTAATATAACATAGGGAGTGCTAAGGTTGAAAACTATCTGGACCACAATTCTGTCACATTAAAAATAAAATGAGAGAGAGAGAGAGAGAAGGAAAGAAAAAAGAAAGCCAATACCTTTCCAAACGCCCTAGTTGCAAAAGACAGATTCTTAAAACAACATGAGTTAGAAACATAATTAAATTTTTTTAAAAAAAAAAAATTTTGCACCTTAGATGAAACATAATTAAATTTTTAGGATGAAAGTTGAAACTTGGTAAAAGTGCTTGCAATTCCAGTTTTCCAGCTGCAGTAGCCTGAACCTAATTTACAGTGACAACTTCTTTTCTCTTCCTTTATATCCCCATTTCCTTCAATTACAAAAGGTTACAGTGGCCATTGCGAACCATGTTATTTATAACACGAAACACAAACACGTGCCAATATATGCAGAAATTATTAGCATTAATTAACACAACTATGATTTATACACCATAAAGTATCATTTCCAAAACCACACTTGAGTAATTCATGAAAAAAAAAAAATACTATGATTGAATCCAAATCATAAAATAACCAGGAAATACATAACTGGACTAACCTGCCAACGATGCCGTTGACCATGATAATCAGGTGAGTCGGGGCACCATTTTTTCCTGCAGAAGCAGACTCCATATCAAAACTCCCGTCGCCCGCCGGCTTATCAATAGTCGGATAGTCGTCATCTGATCTGAAACATCCAAATTTCGGCATAAACGATGACCTCTTCGTCTTTCTTGCTTTGTTCTTCGTCTTACCTGAATCCATCCCCGATCTCTTAATTTCCACTTCTTCAACTGTTTCTGAAGTGCTTTGCAACTCCGTAGAAGCCATGAAGATATATATATATATATATATAGATACACACAGAGTCACAGAGTGTGATCAACTATGATGTCGTCTTCCAATGTGAGGGTTTTGGGACGGTTTTTGAACTTCGAGTTATGGTTTCAGCGAGTGTTTCTTGTGACGCCGATCGCCGCTTAAAGCCGAAACGACTGGACTGTGTCTGGTATGATTCAACGGGGCTACCAGGCCGCCGGATCTTTGAAGAGGCTGATTCAGATTTGGCGTTCTTCGGGGTCATACTTTATTCTTTTTTTTTCTGTTACTCTTCTAGAATGAGACAATGTCACGCAATTCTTTGGGGGCGTTTAATACCGGTGGCCAAATCATATTACCATTATTTCAGATTTTAATTTTGATAAAATATTCTGTCCAATGGGAAATAAAGCCCGGACAACCCAAACGGCCAGCATATATCACTCTGACAATTTAATTTTAACAAAAGTAATAATAAATAAATTTAAAAAAATATATTTACATTATATATATATATGACAGATTATAATTAAAACATATATTTGAATAAAAAAAAAATTATCGAATTTGAAGTTAAGTATTATTTTTATCTTATTTGTAATACGTGAATATAATTTAAATAATACATCAAATTATAAAATAATTAATATTTAATCTAATTTTATTAATATTAAAATTCTATTCAAATTATGTAAATATTAATGTGAACTTAATTTTTTGATTCTATAATTTTGTATAAAAAATTATATATAATTTTGTCTTATCAATGGATAAACATTGATATACCATAAAAGAGCAGGTCAATCAGCACTTGACACATATGATCATAAATTCAACTCATGCTCGGCTAACTCAGCTCTCGCTCAGCCAATGACTAAGAGCTCGAGCATCCAGATCAGCACAAAAGGTCGAAAGTGACCGAACATATGCCTTCAGAGCACATATATCCGGACAAGGATCTCAGATTTGATTACAGGATCCAGACCAATACTCCAGACCTCGTCACCGCCTTAGCGAATGCCGAGCAGGGAATAAGGAAGCAATCCTCAACAAGGAAACAATCTTCAACAAAGGAACTACCATCTAGGGTTATCTCTATGCAATATTCCACAAGGTAACTGCAATCTCTGATGATCAAATCCCTACATTCATGGCTCCGAATCCTAATCAACTTAGGAAGGCCACGGTCCATAAATTAAACCCTAAAGGTACGCTTTATTTTCATGCTCATTCTTTGGCTTTCAATACAGTCTTTCAATTCCTTCTACTTACTTAAGCATCGGAGCAGCTACCGCCGGAGCCAATCCGGTGGTCCTCTGATCATCTTTCTGAGTGTTCTACAGGTCACGGAGCCCACACTTATTGCGAGTCGAAAAGTGTAGCATCAGTTTGGCGCCATCTGTGGGAACGACTAATTTTCAAGTGCTCTATTCATAAACTCATCTCTTTCCTCACCGGAAAACCATGGCACCAAATCTCCGACCGCGACAGAATACTCAGAATTCGCGAAACTCTCAACATCAGCCGCCTGCTCCTCGTACAAGGGGACCAGCGGTTAATCCCATGCGACAAGAGATCGAATCAATCAAACGACACAATGAACTGGTACAGGAACAGTTACTTGCCATCACTAGAACGCTAGCAACACTCACACAAAACCAAGCAGCGGGTTCTCCTAACCCGCCGGTCAACTTCGCTACAGGAGCACAACCTCCTGTTGCCACGGAGAATGAAGAACTTCATGAGCAGGCTCCAAATAACCAACCCGGGCACCCCCAGGGTGTTGCCCGCGCTGGTAGGGATCCACAACCGTCAACAGCTCCAAGCTGGGGAACATCAGCCTTCGTTCCTAACGTCCATTACCGGAGCACTACTCGAGCCCCAACTCCAAGGGTCTCGGGAGCACATCCGGCACCGCAGGAGCCTCATCCCCATGCAGCACCAATCCCTCCGGTTCGGAACCCTCCTCCGTCCGAAGGGCGTACTCAACCCTACTACCTTGAAGCCGAGGCTGTCAGGTAGGGTTCGCAAGATGTCAGACTCAGAGACCCGCGGAGGGTAGAGGAAATTGCCGAGTCTATGGACAGAACAATCACCTTGAAAGGACCTCAGAACCCTCTAGAGCAAGACGAGTTGGCCAGGCTGCTCGGAAGACTAACCACCCCATTCACTCACGCCATCATGTCAGAAGAGAGGCCCAGAAAGTTCATGGTGCCCAAGTTCACCCTATATGATGGATCTGGAGATCCAGGAGATCATCTCTCGCACTACCAGCATACGATGGCCCTTCACGGAGCCTCTGATGCTTTCATGTGCCAAACTTTCATCACCAGCTTGAAGGGAACTGCTCTGAAGTGGTTCCACAACCTCCCTCTGAACTCAATTACCAGCTTCTATGAGCTCGGTAGACAGTTCTTGGACAGGTTCATGACCAGCAGGAGACTTAGAAGGGGACCAGAATTCCTGTTAAATGTCAAGCAGACTAAGGAGGAATCCTCAGAGCCTACATTGCGCGCTTCAATGCCGAACTCACGGAGATCACTGACTGCAGCCCGAAATTCCTTATAGCAGCCCTGACTACTGGGCTTGCCCAAGGTGGATTCAGAGATTCCTTAACGAAAAGCCCTCCAGCCGATATGGCGGCATTAATGGATCGAGCCAGAAAGTACATCAACCTGGAAGAAGCCAACCGCACATCCCAGAAGGGCAAAGATCCGACCCAGAGGGACAATCCGAAGAAGGAGGACCACAAGAAGGAGGACCACAGAAGAGACTCCAACAAAAAGAGGGCCAAGAGCCCAGAGAAGAGAACAGCACCCAAAACTGTGTATAACTCCGGACCAAGGGAGTTCACTAACTTCACTCCTTTAAACACCACACCAAACCAGGTACTCCGGCAGATCCGAGATCGGGAGAACCTGAGGTGGCCGGAACCAATCAAAGGAGATCCCAGCCTTCGGGACCAAAGTAAGTACTATAATTTCCATAAAGATCATGGACATACAACTAACACAATCAGGACCCTCCGATATGAGATAGAGCAGCTCATAAAGAAGGGGCGTCTTCGGGAGTTCGTCAAGCAGGACGAAATGCAGAACCCCCAAGAAGACAAGCCTCAACAACGGCCGGACCAGAGGCCCGAACAGAGGTAGGAGCAGAGGGAAGGACGAAATGAGCCTCAGAGGCAGAACAACCATGTCATCTACGTCCTCCATGCCGACTCCCCTATCACAAGAATGTCCAACAGGACAAGAAAGAGATATGCTCAGGAGACCAGAGCTGCCTCAAACGTATTACAGATCTCCAACGTAGAAAAGAGGCTCAAGCCAGCACCGGAGATCCAATTCATTGAACAAGATCTAGTAGGGGTACACTACCCTCACAGTGATGCCCTTGTTATCACACTCAAAATTGCCAACTACGAGATCAGGAGAGTCCTGGTCGATACTGGCAACTCCGTCAACATACTGTTCTATGAGCCACTTAAACAGATGGGGATGGACCATGACAACGTCAAGCCCACTACTACCGTGATGGCAGCTTTCGATGGCAATCTCAGCACCCCATTGGGGAGAGTCGACCTTCCTACCACTGTAGGAGTGGGAGAAGGGCAAAAAACCACCATTTCGGAGTACATGGTGTTAAACATGAGATCTCCCTACAACATCATAATCGGGAGACCCTTGTTGCACCAGATAGGGGCAGTCACCTTGACCCTCCATCAGTGTCTGAAGTACGTCCACAACCAGAACGTTCACTCTGTCAGAGGGTGTCAGCCAACCTCCCGAGAGTGCCATGCTATTGCCCTAAAGGAGAAGGCTCCTAAATAGCAATTACAGTACACTCGGGACTGTGCAGATCCAGTTCTCACCCACACTCCGGAAGTAGAAGTTTGCCCATCCAGCATCGAAGAACCCCTGAGCCCAAGGGGACGCGACAGCTGAGCCAAACATGTTGGTGAGCCCATCAAAGTATTGGTCAGTTCAGAAGCAGAGGGGCGTTATTTGTATATCGGCCCAGATCTAAGGCACACCGAGCAGGAAAATATAGTCAAGTTTCTGAAAAACAACCTCTCTATATTTGCTTGGGAAACTAGGGACATGGAGGGTATAGACCCTAGCCTCATCACTCATAAGCTGATGGTCGATCCAAATCATCCACCAGTCAGACAGAAGAGAAGACCGATTGCTCCTGAACGGCATCAGATAATAAATGAAGAAGTCCAGAGGTTGCTTGAAGCCAGGATGATAAGAGAAGTGTTCTATCCCGACTGGCTAGCCAACACCGTGCTTGTCAAGAAGAAAAACGGCAAGTGGAGAGTCTGCGTTGATTATACAGACCTCAATAAGGCCTGCCCCAAGGACAGCTTTCCACTGCCAAGGATAGACCAACTGGTTGACGCCACCGTTGGACATGAGCTTATAAGCTTCATGGATGCCTACTCTGGGTACAACCAGATCCAGATGTACCCTCCAGACCAAGAGAAGACAGCTTTCATAACCGAACGAGGGCTCTACTGCTACAGAGTAATGCTTTTCGGTTTGAAGAACGCTGGAGCCACTTATCAACGGTTGGTGAACAAGATGTTCGGCCCACTGCTCGGCAGTACCATGGAAGTATACATCGACGACATGCTGGTGAAGAGTCTGAAGAAAGGTAGTCACCTCCAGCACTTAGCCCAGACCTTCGATATCCTCAGACAGCACAGGATGAAGCTCAACTCCTCGAAATGTACCTTCGGGGTTACGAAGGGAAAATTCTTGGGATACATTGTCTCTCAGAGGGGTATCGAAGCAGACCCCACTCAGATCCAAGCTCTGATTGGACTGAAGTCACCAGGAAGGAAATTCAGGCACTGAATGGCAGAATTGCGGCACTAAGCAGATTTATCTCCAAATCCACTGATCGCTGCCTACCTTTCTTCAAAGCTCTGAAAGGCAGCAAAGCTTTGCAGTGGACGGAAGAATGCGAAAAATCCTTTCAAGAACTAAAGGAGTATCTAGCCTCTCCAGAGCTCTTGTCAAAACCAGTACAAGGAGAAAAGCTACTCTTGTACCTTGTAGTTTCTGAAAACGCGGTCAGTTTCGCATTAATCAGACAGGACAGGGGAGTGCAGAGGCCTATATTCTACGTCAGTAGGGCACTACTTGACACGAAAAAGAGATATCCAGAAGTAGAAAAGCTGGCCTATGCCTTGGTCATATCAGCTCGGAAGCTCTGACCTTATTTCCAAGCCCATCCAATCGAGATCCCAACTGCCTATCCTCTGAAGTCAATACTGAGGAAACCTGAGGTATCGAGAAGATTGGTGAAGTGGTCTGTGGAGCTAGGGGAATTCGACATATCATATGTACCCCGAAATTCCATCAAGGGCAGGCTTTAGCTGATTTTGTTGCCGAGTTCACCCCGATACTTCAAAACAAGGCACAACTCACCGAAACCTCGGGAACCTGGCTGCTATACATCGATGGATCGTCAACCGATCAAGGTTCGGGAATAGGCCTGGTACTACAGTCCCCTGATGGGCTCACGTCAGAGAAAGCAGTCAGCTTGGGATTCAAAGCTTCTAACAATGAAGTAGAATATGAAGCCCTAATCTTAGGCATGAAGCTTGCCTTGGAATGCGAGACTCAGAACCTCAATGTCTTCTCAGACTCCCAGTTGGTGGTAAGCCAAGTCTTGGGAGAATTTTCCATTAAAGATCATAGGATTCTCCGGTACTCCGAACTGATGAACCACTTGAGGCATTCCTTCCAGACATTTACTATCCAGAAAATTGAAAGAAGCCAGAACTGCAGAGCAGATGCTTTGGCTAACATGGCGTCCCGCTTAAAGTCTAAAGCAAACTCCACAGTAAAAATCTCTTATCAGTCAGGACCTAGCATAGAGGAAGCCCAAGTTGCTCAAATTACTGAACAGCCCCCAGAGCTGGATGACTCCAATCCTCTAGTACTTGCAATCCGGGCTCCTCCCCGAAGACAAAAACAAAGCCAGGAGAATCGGAATCAGAGCGGCTCGGTACCTAATCCTGAACAACAAGTTGTACAGAAAGTCGTATTCTCAACCTCTGTTAAAATGCTTAACTCCAGAAGAATCACAATATGTCTTGGCTGAAATACATGAGGGAATTTGCGGGAATTATAATGGGGGCAGAACTATAGCTCACCGAGCTCTATCTCAGGGCTATTACTAGCCTAGCATGTTGAAATAGGCTAAGGAATATGTTCAAAAGTGCGACAAATGCCAAAGATTTGCCCCATATCAACATCAGCCTCACCACGAGCTCATCCTGATTCCTAATCCTTGGCCCTTTGCTCAGTGGGGGATGGACATCGTGGGTCCATTACCAAAGGCACCTCCAAACAGGAAGTATCTCTTGGTGGCCATCGACTACTTCTCTAAATGGGCCGAAACTGAACCTCTAACACATATCACAGAGAAGGAAGTCGAGAGCTTCACCTGGAAAAATATTATTTGCAGGTTCGGCGTACCACGTGTGATTATCTCCCACAATGGGACACAATTCACTGGTAAAGGCTTTAAGAAATTCTGTGAAAATCTCAACATTAGGCAGCACTTTGCCTCTCCAGGCCATCCACAAGCAAATAGGCAAGCAGAGGTCACCAACCGAACAATCCTTGACGAGTTAAAGAAAAGGTTGGAACAGGCCAAAGGAAAGTGGGCAGAGGAACTCCCTGGAGTTATTTGGGCCTACAGAACAACCAGAAGAACTCCCACCTCTGAAACTCCCTTCTCACTAGCCTATGGAACATAAGTAGTAATTCCGGTTGAAATCGGTATGCCAACCCTGAGGACTGAAGCCTTTGAGCAAGAATCCAATGATTAGCAGTTGATGAAAAACTTGGATTTGCTTAAAGAGAGAAGGGATCAAGCCAGCATCAAGATGGAAGCCTATCAACAGAGAATGGTCAACAAATCCAAGGTAGGACTCAAGACGGTCAACTTTCAAGTCGGAGACTTTGTCTTAAGAAGAGTCTTTTAAAACACCAAGGATCCCACCATGGGAAAGTTGTCACCAAACTGGGAAGGCCCCTACAAAATAACAAAGGTTGTTCGGCCTACCACCTACTGGCTAGAAGACATGACTGGGAAGCCTGTTCCTAGGCCATGGAATGTGGAACACTTACGGAAGTATTATCAATAGAGATGTTTCTTTTACTTCCATAGAATGTTCATCTATAAATGCACAGGCCTCCAGAGCCTGGTCCATAATGTACAAGTCTTTGCACTTGGTCCATCTATAAATGCACAGGCCTCCAGAGCCTGGTCCATAATGTACAAGTCTTTGCACTTGGTCCATCAAAAATGCACAGGCCTCCAGAGCCTGGTCCATAATGTACAAGTCTCAGTACTTGGTCCATCTATAAATGCACAGGCCTCCAGAGCCTGATCCATAATGTACAAGTCTCAGTACTTGGTCCATCTATAAATGCACAGGCCTCCAGAGCCTGGTCCATAATGTACAAGTCTCAGTACTTGGTCCATCAAAAATGCACAGGCCTCTAGAGCCTGGTCCATAATGTACAAGTCTCAGTACTTGGTCCATCAAAAATGCACAGGCCTCTAGAGCCTGGTCCATAATGTACAAGTCTCAGTACTTGGTCCATCAAAAATGCACAGGCCTCTAGAGCCTGGTCCATAATGTACAAGTCTTAGTACTTGGTCCATCAATAATGCACAGGCCTCCAGAGCCTGGTCCATAATGTATAGGTCTTAAGTACTTGGTCCATCTCCTAATGCACAGGCCTCTAGAGCCTGGACCACCCTAATGCACAGGCCTTCCGAGCCTGGCCCATCTTCAATTAGCAGACTCTGTGATCCAGTCCATCCAAAGGCAGAAGTTCTAAAACATCTTCGACCAAAACTCACACAAGTCTCCCAGATCTGAACTCCTCAAAGCTGACACTTGGCTTATTTTGCTTATCTACCAACGAGCAACAAACAGTACAAGTGCTGAACGGATTTAAAGAATACTGTTTCAAAACTTCAAGTTTTGTGCAAAGTTTCTTTGATCTATTCTTGAGACATACAGAGGAGTTATTTATCAGAAGTGCACAAAAGGGTGATCTAACTCAGAAAAGCACATTCAAACGGAAGAAAACATCAGAATTGAGGAAAAAGAGATCAATTTTATTGATGATTTATAAAAGTTTACATCAGTACAACAAAGACTGGAAATAAAACAGAGTCTACAATAAAGACATCATTACATAGACTATTACAGAAGCTACTACATCACTACGATCCGCAACATCATGGCTTTCTGCCTTGGATGATAAAGGGGCACAGGATCCAAACTTCCATTACCACCGCCACCGGCTTCATTTGAAAGGAAGGAATCCTGAACCCCAATCTGCAGCAAGGAGCACCCAGGCCATTTCATCATCACTATCATTGATCTCACGACCAATGGATGTTGAGGGCTGGAAATAAAACAGAGTCTACAATAAAGACATCATTACATAGACTATTACAGAAGCTACTACATCACTACGATCCGTAACATCATAGCTTTCTGCCTTGGATGATAAAGGGGCACATGATCCAAACTTCCATTACCGCTGCCACCGGCTTCATTTGAAAGGAAGGAATCCTGAACCCCAATCTGCAGCAAGGAGCACCCAGGCCATTTCATCATCACTATCATTGATCTCACGACCAATGGATGTTGAGGGCTCTGGGTCTCAGGGGGCCTCCATTCATCTCCCTCAAAACAGTTGTCACACCCCAGCCGATTTGAGCAAGGGTCTCTGTCAAGACACGAAGAAGAGGAGGGGTCCCACCTTCGTCTTCACCATCAACGCTCCAGGCATCAGTTGAATCAAGGAGAGTCCCCCACCAGTCGGAAGAATTTTGACCGGATGCCAAGATGGACAAGAGGACTTGCGCCTCTTTTAATCCTTCCTTGGAGACTGAATCAAAGGAGAGGATAACTCTCGGCCACAGTTTAATCATTCCTAACTCAGACGAATAATCGTCCATCATCTCCGGGCGAATGAAAAAATTCTGGCAGCATCTAGAGTCTCTCTTACAAGGGAACAATTTGGGAACAAGAGGGTTAAGCGCAACCGTAAGCCCTCGTTTCCATATATATAGACCCTTGAAGTCCAAAAGCCACCCAACTGAACCGTTGCAATAGTGAAAAAGAGATTGGCCTCGAAATCCCAAACGATAATCGAATAAATAAACGGTGAATTAAATGTGCCTATTCGATATACCAAGAGACAAGGTACAGAGCTCTCTGAACAAAAAACTACAGTAGTAAAGAAGAGGGAGGCAAAGTCTAAATGTACAAGCCTCCCATCCGGTATACAGACCCTCCAGTCTTATCTATTTTATGATAGGCCATTCATACGGCAAAGGCCAACAGCTCTGATATATCCTGATCCTAAAGGCTCGGAAACAGCAATGTCGGTCATCGTAAATGATGGGCACAAACTGCCTGGTTACCTTCACAAGCCCTTGGTTCAGAGCAGTCTATTTCAGAGCTCTGCAGAAGTTTACTCCCACTCTATTGGGCTCTGTCTATCTGATTATGTTTGCTTTCTTATCTTATTATGATGAGACAGTTGAAGTTAATCTACATTCACTATTCAATGACAAGTATCGAAGCTCAGAAGGCAACTATTGACTGCTGGACAGTTGATCTAACATGCAAGAGGCTTAGAATAGCTACACTTGCGACAAATTTCACAGAAGGAAAGAACACAAGAAGAATCCGAAGGAAAGTCAATTTTACTGATCAAAAGGGTATATTCGTTACATCAAAAGAGAAATGGCAAAAACAAAGAAAAATAAAAGCCCATAAAGCCTCAAGCCTTGTCAGAAGGGCTTGGGTCCTCCTCCAAATTAAGGGCAGTAGCCCCAGCCGTCTTGTACGGGTCAGGACCAGGCGAGACAGGTTTAGGAAGAACGATTAACGACACGTCAAAATCTGGGAACTTAGCCAGGAATCTAGTTCGGAAGCTTTCAAAACCAAACCGGATCAAGCTCAGCTCGGGAGGAAGCCTCCCCCACCACTTGAGCTTCCGCCGCTGCCCATTTCGACGTCAGCCTCTTCTTGAGCTCTGCAGAACGAGCAACCATCAAATTCTCCGGGGTAATAATAACAGTATGAGCCCGGTTGGAAGTCGAAAGCAGCACACGGTACTGATCTCGCAGTACGTCAGTAAACTCGAACCTCCTCCAAGCACTCCTAACTGCACATAAGTAAGAAATGACATATCAGATTATCAGTTCGGAAGGCATAACAAAGCTAAAGCAAACCTAAGGAAATAAGCCTCACCCTTATGACCCGTGGCACGAGGGAATAGCGAGGCCTCACCATCCTGGAAGTCTTCATGCTCCCATCCTCCTCCAACAAAGAAGTACCACTTCTTCCACGTTTTATTAGAAGTGGGAACGGAGGACAGGGGCCGGAACCCCTTCTCAAAGGACATGTAAAAAAGGCCTTCTACCTTCTTGAACTTCAGATCCATGTTACTACGGATCAGATCCATGGACACATCGACCTCGTTTTGATGTCCCAACACTACAAACCCTAGAAGTTGCCACCAACTATTGAGATTCAAGTCGGTAGGGTAGAGCTTATACCAACAGAAAAATTGCCTAACTAAATCCGGCAATGGGAGTCTCAAACCCATTTCGAACCAGGCAAGATAAACACATATCTCCCCGGCTTCAACATTTTGGGGACGATCCATGGGGCCTGGTACTCTGCAGGTCACATTTGGGGGAAAATTATATTTTACCCTCCACTTGTCCAGAAGGCTCTGAGTAATAGCACTCTCACCCTCTTCTCTATGGGAAGACCTACCAGAGGTCTCCCCAGCCCTGTCTCGAGGCTCTCCAAAAGCATCAACTATCCTCACCTCAGGACTAAGGGGAGGTTCATCAGGCCTCTCCCCAATATCTACGGGGGCAAGGTTACCTACGTTTTTCACAGGAGACGGCACAGCCATCTCAGAAGGATTTCCTACTTCCTCACTTACATTTGGGGATTCAAGAGAAGCAGACATTACTCCCGGACTTAAGAAGAAAGAAGCAAGAGAAGAGAAAAGATCGGTCGAACCTGTTCTAACCCAGGAAATCGGTGTTCTTCAAGGTCGCACAAACCAACAATGGCGGACGAGATCTTCTAGCACAGTGAAAATGACGGGAAAAAGGTCATTTCAAAATCTCACCTTGTATTTATAAGCACAGTATCAGAAGGGACCCACCAAGCCCAAACGCCATGACGGTTCGGAACAATGATGATTTCGAGAAACCCAACTATCGGCCCAGTACAATGATAACCTTGAAAAGACCTAATCTCCGGTTGCGCAATAAATGACGCCCCAAACAGTTGCCTTGGAAGGCGAACAGGCAGGACACATGACTTTCTGAAAAAGGCTTAGCCCTAGTTGCTTGTTAGCATCAAACTAGGACTTGGGGGGAGTAACTGATATACCATAAAAGAGCAGGCCAATCAGCACTTGACACGTATGATCATAAATCCAACTCATGCTCGGCTAACTCAGCTCTCGCTCAGCCAATGACTAAGAGCTCGAGCATCCAGATCAGCACAAAAGGTCGGAAGTGACCGAACATATGCCTTCATAGCACATATATCCGGACAAGGATCTCAGATTTGATTACAGGATCCAGACCAATACTCCAGACCTCGTCACCGCCTTAGCGGATGCCGAGCAGGGAATAAGGAAGCAATCCTCAACAAGGAAACAATCTTCAATAAGGGAACTACCATCTAGGGTTATCTCTATGCAATATTCCACAAGGTAACTGCAATCTTCGATGATCAAATTCCTACATTCATGGCTCCGAATCCTAATCAACTTAGGAAGGCCACGACCTATAAATTAAACCCTAAATGTACGCTTTATTTTCATGCTCATTCTTTGGCTTTCAATACAGTCTTTCAATTCCTTCTACTTACTTAAGCATCGGAGCGGCTACCCTCGGAGCCAATCCGGTGGTCCTCTGATCATCTTTCTGAGTGTTCTACAGGTCACGGAGCCCACACTTATTGCGAGTCGAAAAGTGCAGCATCAAACATTTTGGAATAATTTTTTTTTTGGTTTAATTATTGTTTTTAAGGTGGACAAGTATAAACTTAAATCTTGGTTTCTATTTCCGATCGTGGTTGTCCTCTTCCCCTATTTAACTGAAGAAAGAAAAACTTAAATTTTTATTTTTTTATTTTTTTTAAATAATACCCTTTAAGTAGAATAGTACTTTTGATATGTTTGATTGTTTCGCATCATTCAAGTTGGCACAATTATAAAGTGAACAAAATAATTACTTTAAACTCTATTTTAAAAAAAAGTTTCAGATTCGTGTCTCGATTATAAAATTTAAAATAGAAGTGTAAGATTAATGAAAATCTAATTATAAAATAAACAGTCTTTTGTATATATATTATAATCTGAATTGAAAATTTAAGAATAATAAAAATCTAATTTTTAGATTAGGCAGAAACAAATTTAATAATTTTTCTATATGTCTAGAATCTCTAGATAAAAATTCTATAATTAGAGTTTTATTTAATATTTATATCTTTTCTATTAAAAAAAATGTTACAATTTTATATTATCTTATATATTAAAAAAAATATTTATTAAAATTTTATTTATATTTAAATTATTCAAAACTCTTATACTATAAAGTATTTGATTATTTTTATTAAAAATTTGTTATTTGTTTTCAAAAAGCTAAAAACATTTCATTTACTATTATTGCTGTAGCCTACAATAATAGAATAGCCATGATTAGGTAAGCAACTCCAACAAGTCACGTGACCTAAATCGCACCAACCCATGGTGCTGGGAGGAGTAGACCATATATATAGAGACTAGAGCTAACCTTTAGAAACTCTACTGGTGTGACCATTAATTGTTTGGTCTTGACAGTGACGTGGAGATGGAAAGAGAGTGGAAGTTTCCTCGCCCATGGCTGTGTTAGAAACTCTACTGTTTAGAACGTTCAGCAAACCTTTCAGAAAAGTCTTTGATGCTTTTAAAAAAATTCAACGAATGGCTGTATAAAGATCAATTTTTTATAATTAATTCATTTATTAATCTAATAAATAAAAAATAAAAAATTTACACCACTTACATTAGATTACAGTAGACTCATTTATTAATCTAATAAAATAATTATTTCATATTTCACTTATAAAGAATGACTCAAATTTTATTTTTTTATAATATAATCCTAACTAGAAATCTAATACTAATAAAAGTTTTTTGCATATATATAATATAACTCAAATTAAAAGTTTAATGAGAGTCTAATTTTACACAAAAGGCTTATAAATGCTCCAAAAAAAAAAATAATTATGTAACTATATGCTTATACAGAATGTGAATTGTTATTTTGTATTTTTTAATTTATATTTTTATAAATTTCATTCTTTGAGTATTTGACTTATTATTAGAGTTTTTATTTAACATATAAAATTTTTTTAAATCACATTTTTTATTAAAAAATTAATTTACTTACTTCTTAAAATGAGAATAAAAAGTCAATCAGAATATAAATTTTTTTTAATTATTTATTATTTTTTGTGTGAATAAGAAATCTTATATGTCTTTTAAAAAAAATTGTATCATTTTAAAAAAAAATTTAATTTTAATTAAAAGTATATAAGATTAATCTTAAGACCCTTTTAAAGACATTCAAGATGACATGACTTCAAAAAATAAATTAAAAATGTTTAGATCGGCCAATAAATTTTGAAATGACCCGGGTGGAGTCAAAAATTCGCAGGGTTGACTGAACCTTTTGGATACACTAAAGAAAACCAAATCTCGAACTACGGCACAGCCGCCTCCCATTCTAACCCCTGTTTGGCCGTCAAGAAATCGGAGGAAAACAAATTACAATTTGCAGTCTGATAGCAAATTGAGAAGCCTTCCCGAGATCTCTTTCGAAATCATTCTATCCCAATGGTCAGTTTGAATTGCTTATTGGTTCTCAATTGTTTAGTATATCCGAGTTCTTAGATTATATGATTAACTTCATGATTTAACTTTCAGATCATTTATGTCGTCTCCTTTTTGTGCGCTGCCCTACATTTTATTGGTTGCATTAGAATTTTGAGTCTCAAATTTTTATCATCTTTTTTTTTTTTTTTTATTGCTTTGAGTAAGTCTCTGGCCTTCTCTGAAAAATGTGCTCTTGGTATGCTAGTTCTTGCATGTAATATGTGAAAATAGAATGATTCTTTCAACCGGCAATTCTTCTTCACACACAATGCCAGCAATTTCTGCATACAAAATGGTGGGTAGATCTATCCATATAACTGTTCACGTCTCAGTATGAGAGCAACTATGAAGAAAAGGACTGGGAACAATGCATATTGTAAATATGCTGTAGATCAGTTTCATAACGACAGAGTAAAGCATGTGAAAAGTGAAAACTGAGGCAGGGTGGGGGAGTGGTAGAATAGTCTTGTCGCTATATGTTTTTTTTAATGTGACAAATGTGATTTTCAAAAGAAGCATTGTCTAATTCTGTTATTTAATTTTATTATTCTGTAATTTTTTACGATGTCAGTATGTTAGGTTGACGTATAAACCCCTGGGCGCCAAGGAAGATTCATGGTTTTCTTTATTGTTTCCAGTACTACTCAATATGAAAACGTTTCATTTTACAAATTGGCATAGAGCAAGCAAAATTATATATGGAAGCACTTGGTCACCAACATGTAGAAATAAGCAAGGAAGTTGGGTCAATTGGTTTCAGGTTACCTGAATCCAGTTGTTCTATACATGGTTAGGTCCCATCCAATTAATTTTATATTTATATTTAGATACATTTTTATCTTTTAAATCTAATTGAGTTGGTGGCCTAGTATTGGGTTATTAGTCTCCCTCTCACTCTATATATGTATATTTTTTTTGATAAGTAGTTTTATATGTGTGTGTGTGTGTGTGTGTGTATATATATATATATGTATATGTATATGTATACGTATGTAAGAGGAAAAACACTAGTCGAGCTAGAGTTACTAGGTTTAGATTGGACTTGATTTTACAAGAAGATAATCTGTTGTCATGTTAACTATACAAAAAATGAATTGAATTAAAAATGTGGAAGTTCAAGAAAAAATTAACATAAAAAAAATTCAACATATTATTTTAAGTTATGAAAATGTTAAAATATGTACTTCATAATGGAGGTATCTAAAATGAAAGAAAATGAGAACGAAATAAAATCTGTAAATTTTTCTTTTTCTTTGTTTTTTGATAAGTAAAATCTGTGCATTTTCCTTAGATTTGTTTTCTTTTAATAATTTAAAATATGCATGTTTAAACGTAAATGTTAGTTGTTTTTCATCTTACACATCGTGCTACTCCTTAAAGTGTGTGTGTATCTTCAATAATGTTTCTAAATGGTGAACCCAAATTTATTTTGGCTAAATTGGTGATGTTTGCATCAGAAAGGTTGCATTTTGTGTACATAGTTGTCTATGCTGGTCTTTTGTCAAATGTCTTTTTTTTTTTTTCTTTTGCGTGAAAGATCACCTTGTATTTCCCTTGATCTAATTCTTGGCATATGTCTGCAAAATATGGACATTCCGTCTATTCTTTTTGCCCAGATTTTTTTTTTTTTTTGAGCAGAATCATTTTTTGCCTTCAGTTCATGAACCAGTGGTGTATTTCATTACATTTTATAATGTTCTTCAACATGCCTCTGTGGATTTGTTATTTTTCTTTACAGAATCCCAAACTATTTTTCACTAAGTCCAACCCAAGTCAATTGGGATCACATATACCAGTGTTTGAGATAGAAGGAAGAAAGAGCTAAATCTGCTAAAAGAGTAAGAGGAGATGGATATTGAAAGAATAGAATGAAAATATTATGCTTTAACCAAAATCATTGCTTTTAACATTTTACAATTTCAAGATGGAGCAGGAATCATGCTTGGGATGGAAGTAAGAGTTGAATGTGCTGAAGAGTAAAAGGAGACAAAAGTGGACATGGGTAGAAGAAGAACAGACTTGCAGGGGAAGGGATCCATTCAAACCTAATGTAAGACCTTTTATTAATATACCTCTTAATAACTTTTTTGGTGAAACTTGTATTTTTAAAATTTACCATTGGATTACATGTCCTTCCCATAATCGTCATACTCTCCAAATTTTTAGCTGATTAAAGATTAAAAGATGCCTCTTCCGTATAGTGCTTGACATTATGATTTAATTATATTGTAAAATTTTCCGTGTATGGATTAAACACCTATTGATCTCTGATTGACTTGATAGTTGGCAAGCATGATGGGTACGACAAGAATAGTGAAATCAATCAGGAATTTTAGAAAATACGAGTTGCAAACAAAGATATTAAGAGACGTAAGAATAAGAATTTTTTTTACAATTACATCAACAAGCTCTAGCTTGGTTGGTACCTCCTCCACCTCCCCATATGGGAGGTTGAGGGTTCAATCCTTTTAAGATTTGTTAATATTTTCTGTTTAGTTTTGAGTATGCTTGGGTAATGCCGGCCTCATTGAAGGAATTGTTACATGGTTGGACTGGGGTAGGGTGAAAGGGGAGGCTACGAAAACATGGAAAATGGCTCAGTTGTGTCTTGTTTGGAGAGAGAGCGTAATTGAAGGATTTTTTATTGAGAGGAACTCCTCTCTTTTGTCTTTAAAGATAAGTTTTTTGAGGTTGCTTTTCTTTTGGGCCAAAAGAGCCAACCTTGAGCATGTTCACTCTTTGGTGGATTTTATGGGATCTTTAAGACCCATCTTGTAAAGGCTTCCTTTTTGTATTTATGGGTTTGCCCCTCTCGGGCGCTTTTGAAACTATATACCTTTTACTTATAAAAAAAAGAGTTAATTACACTTACCTCCCTTGTAGTTTCTGACAATTGCAGATACCTCTCCTATAGTTTGAAAACCTATACTATCCCCCTTCTGCTTTAATTTGAAATTGCAGATACTCCCCTGCCGCTAGTTGTCGTTATTGACAGGAGTTGGAATTGCTGATCTAAGTAAAGAAAATTTATGAAATGTCCAAATTACCCTTATAAGTAGTGAAATGATCATATTAACCTCTCATGATAATGTAAATTGATAAAAATGACCTTTAGCTTAACTCATACATGTGTTGATCAAAAGTGATTTAAAAAATAAAAATAAATTCTTTCTAAAATTTTTTGAAGTATATTTCTTAAATTACTTTCTCTTTCCAAGATTTCTTTAAATTAATTTCTCTTTCCAAAATTTCCTTTAAATTTATTTTTCTCTAAAATTATATATCATCTCTCTCTCACACAATACTCTCTTCAAACTTATCTCTCTAATTAATTTTTTATCAAATATTTCTTAAATATTTTTTTTCTAAAAATTTCTCTAAAATTATATATATATATATATATATCTAAAAATTAGTCTTAAATATATTTCTCTAACACCTTATCAAATATATTTCTTATATTAATTTCTCTAAAAAACAATACATACATATGTATTTTGAAATTTCAATTCTATCTCTTCTCATATTATATATATACACACACACACACACACATGTATATATGCATATGCATTATAATTTCTATATCTTCTCAGTTACAATTATATATATATATACATAAACATATATATGAACTATACATCTATCAAACAAATTCAGTGACAACAAGACCATTCGCCACATTGATCAGCCATCGACGCCCATTGTTACCATTAAAAGGTAGTGGAGATCAGTGGTGGGCGTCGGTGAAGGGTTCTTGCGGGTTGAGCTTTTGGAGAGGGAGTTGTGTCAGAGAGAGAGAGTCAGAGGTGGTGGAGATCAGTGGTGGGCGTTGGCGGTGGTGGGCGTCGGCGGTGGAGATCGGCGAAGGGTTCTTGCGGTTTGAGCTTCTGGAGAGGGAGTTGCGTCAGAGAGAGAGAGAGAGAGTTAGAGGCGGTGGAGATCAGTGGTGGGCATCGGCGATGGGCGTCGGTGTCAGTGTCGGCGGTGGGGTTCTTGCCGATTGAGCTTCTGAGGAGGGAGTTGTGTAAAAGAGAGTTGGAGTTGGGGTGATTTTGGGTCAAGTTTAGAGAGAAAAGAAGTTGACTTTTTTAATTAATAAATCATTTTAAATTGTGAGAGTAAAATAGTAATTTAGAATATTTTGTTAAAGGCTTTTGAGGGATAACTCTGATAGGGGGACAGTGTAAGTTTCTAAACCATAGGAGAAGTATCTGCAATTTTCAGAAACTACAGGGGAGGTAAGTGCAATTAACCAAAAAAAAAAAAAACTTGCCTAAGCATATCATTAAAAGCCTGATTTTTTCTTGTAGTCTAGTTCATTTAAACTTTTTTTTTTAAATTATTTTTTAATATGAGAATAAAATGAGTGTCTTTCTTGGTCAGAAATTCAAGTTTCCTACTTATCAAAAAATAAAAAAAAATCCAGGATTCCTATATCATAGATGCCATGCTACCTGTGGTAGTTATCACTGCTTTGACCATAAGATAACAGTTCATGAAAACTTCTTTTGTTTATGCTGATATTTGCTTGGTTGACATATGCATTAATATGCATTTCTTCTTTTAGCAAATAATACATTGCTTCCAGTTTAATTTAATTTGCAAATGTCAATATATTTAAAACTTGTAAATTTAATTAATCCATATGTCTCATTCAGCAATGGTAGCAAAGTTCATATCTCTGTGTTCTTACCTTAGTTGTCTATAAAGCTTACTAAAATCAGTCCTCATTTTCTCTCTCTCCTCTCTGAGGAGGAGCCAATCAGAAGGGGCATTGCTAATTTTTTCTCTAGACTTTACATGGAACCGCGGAGCTGGAGGCCTGGGGTGGAGGATATTCTTTTGAAAAGTCTAAGCGGGGAACAAGCCTCTGGCTTGGAATCGTCCTTCTTGGAGGATGAAGTAGAGAGAGCCTTAGAGGAATGCAACAGGGATAAAACCCCATGTCCAGATGGGTTCACTATGACCTTCTTTAAGAAATGTTGGACTGTTCTAAAAAAGGACGTGATGGAGGTGTTTGAGAGCTTTCATTCGGAGGGGTGCTTTGAGCGAAGCCTTAATGCTTCCTTCATTGCCATCATCCCTAAAAAGGAGGGAGCTACTAACATTAAAGACTTTCGCCCCATAAGCCTGGTAAGCAGTGTTTATAAGCTGATCGCTAAAGTTCTTTCCTTAAGAATGAAGAAGATTATGGGAAGCATCATTTCCCCATGTCAAAATACTTTTGTAGAGGGTAGACAGATTCTGGATGCAACTCTTATTGCCAATGAATGTATTGACTCCAGAATGAAGCAGAAAAGGAAAGGGCTGGTCTGCAAGTTGGATATTGAGAAGGCTTTTGATAATGTTAACTGGAGCTTCTTGATGGGTATGCTGGTAAAGATGGGGTTTGGGAGTAAGTGGAGGAAGTGGATTCAGTCATGCATTTCCACAGTCTCTTTCTCGGTCCTTGTCAACGGATCCCCTGCAGGCTTTTTCCGCTCGTCTAGAGGTTTGAGACAAAGGGATCCCCTATCCCCTTTTCTCTTTGTGATTGCTATGGAGGCTTTGAGTCGTTTCATGGGCCGGGCAGAGGAGGTTGGCCTAATCAAAGGCTTCCAGGGGGGTGCAAGAAGGGGTGGTTGCCTAGCCATTTCCCATCTTTTATTCGCCGATGATACTCTCATTTTTTGCGATCCCTCAGTGCGCCAGCTTCGCTTTATCAGATGCATCCTTGTGTGCTTTGAAGCTGTGTCAGGTTTGAGGATCAATCTAGCTAAAAGCAGTATCACTCTAGTTGGGGCAATCCAGGAGTTGGAGTCTTTAGCAAGCGCTCTGGGATGCAAACTCAGTCGTTTCCCCTCGACTTACTTAGGCCTTCCGTTGGGCGCTCATGCTCGGTCTATTGGGATTTGGGACCCTGTGATTGAGAGGTTTCATCGCAAGCTGTCAGGATGGAAAGGCCAACTCCTGTCTAAAGGAGGCAGGCTCACCCTTGTCAAAAGCACTTTGGCTAATCTCCCCACTTACTTCATGTCCTTTTTCCCGATCCCGAAGACGGTGAGCAGACGTTTGGAGAAGATTCAAAGAGACTTTCTTTGGGGCCACGAGGGAGACTGCAGGAAGATCCACCTAGTGGCGTGGGATAAAATCAAGAAACCTTTGTCTCTAGGGGGTCTAGCAGTGAAGGACTTTAGAATCTTCAATACAGCTCTCTTAGGGAAATGGTTATGGAAATTTGGAGAAAGCGCCACAGATCTTTGGAAGGAGGTCATTGTTTCCAAGTATGGGTGTGATTCTGGGAGATGGTGTTCGGGCAGCGTGGAAGGTCCTTTGGGCTGCGGTCTATGGGGTTACATCCGAAGAGAGCGGAGAGTTTTTCAAGAAAGATATAGGTTTGTTATCGGAAAGGGTGACCGAGTGCATTTTTGGGACGACGCTTGGTGTGGGGCTATGCCGCTGAAGATGTTATTCCCAAGGCTGTACAATTTGGCTACCAACAAGTCGGCTTGGGTTAGTGATTACGCGATGAATATAGGGAATACTCTTGTTTGGACTCCTTCTTGGAACTTTGACTGGGAGCTCGAGGAGGTGGTCTCTTTTTTATGTCTCATCAACAACTTTCAGGTAGTGGATGGTAGAGAAGACAAGAGGATTTGGTTGCCGGATAAGTCCTCCTTCTCGGTAAGCTCTTTTTATAAGAGTTTGTTTGATTATGGTGGTCCTCCCTTTCCCTAGAAGCTCATCTAGCATTCAAAAGCTTCTCCCAAAGCCTCATTTTTTGTTTGGGAAGCTTTTTGGAAGGCTATCTTAACTGCGAAAAATATGAAGAAAAGAGGTTTCCACTTGGCTAGCAGATGTTATTTTTGTAGGAATAATGAGGAAAGCATGGAGCACATTCTTATTAATTGTCAAGTCTCTTGGAGTTGTTGGAACATCATTTTCGCTGTGTTTGGCTTCTCATGGGTCATGTCAGGCTCCGTTAAAGATCTCTTATTGGCATGGGAGGGATGCCTCTTTCCTAAAGAAATTAAGAGAATTTGGAGGCTGGCTCCCATTTGCCTCTTTTGGTGCCTTTGGAAAGAAAGAAACAATCGGGTCTTTGAGAATCGGGAGTTTCCTACTCCTTATCTGAAAGAGTCCTTTTTGCGTTTATTATTTTATTGGGCCAAAGAGGCTTCTCCTGTTAATGTTAATGTTCTTTCTTTTGCTGAATTTTTGGCGTCCTTAAGGACGATGTAATGCTTTGGGGTTTTTGCCCTTATGCCCTTTTTGTCGGTTTCTAATATATTCTTCTTACTTATCGAAAAAAAAAATCAAATCTATTAGCAAAGAAAATAGCCAAGCACATGCATGAAATATGAATTTACCAAAAAAATTTCACGTTTGACAACAATTGAATCTGTAAGAGCTTGCAGATTGTCATTCTGACAAAAGTTTTAAGTATTAGCTTTTTGACAATTGTGCTTAAGATCTCACGTGTAGTCTTTTTCCAGTCCCCTTTATATTTTATTCTCAAGGAAAGAAGCCAGTCTATGAATGCAAAATTATCCTGAATTTGCATTCACTGAGTAGCGTGGGATGCAATAGAAAAGACCATAAGATTTGCTTGACGTTGGTGTTGAACATAAAACGAGTTCTGAATAAGACATTTTATCATTTTTCGTATTATTCCTTTCCATATTGGAAAAGTTATAAGAACAAGAGGCATTATACTTTCTTTTCATCCAGCTTTGAGCTTTTTCTCAACAGCACCTTTTCTACAGAATCTTCACCACAGTAGAAGTTTATAACCAAGTTCAGTATATGCCCGTGGTTGCTCTATGCCTAGGATGTCAAAATATGAAGTCCCTAAAAGAAAGGTGTGGGAAAATTAGCAAATTGGCTAGTAATTGGGACGCTCCACTTCTTGACAGGAGGGGACGCCAGCAACCTCTTTTTTCTACCTCTTGGATATTTGGATTGATAGAAAGGGAAGGCAGAGCTTTTGGTTTTTCCATGTTGTAAAGAGTCGAAGGATGGTATTTTTGCAACTCTTCTGCAGATACCGTTCTCTGTGAAGTATCAACCATTACACACTTATTGCGCAGTTAACACTTTGGTTCTTCAGTGGGGTCTATTATTCTATAAAACTTGTGAAAGTTGATAGCTTTGAAAGCCATATACTGTGTGAGAATTATTAACTTGGTTAAATAACAGCGTTCAAGCTGAATGTCATAAAACCTTGAATTGATGTGGATGGGTGGGTGTTTGCTAATGGTTCGTTCAATCTGTCTCAGCAATGCCTCTATCAAATTAAAGGAAAATTATAAGGCGGTACATTTTAACCTCCTCTTTTGTTGATATGTATCACTCATTTCGCTTCAACTAAGAGTGAAAATCTCAATTTGAGATATCTTATACGAATTATTTGGAAAGTCAAACTCTTTCCTTGTGTCTGATTTATTGTTCCAGATTTATTACATTCAAATACTTTTGTGCATGTTTACATTAGTTTCCATATTCTAATTTCAAAATTTTGGTGTTCCTGTTCGTACTTTTCAATGACTCGTGCAGTTTATTACACTGTGGCATGCTGTGCATGAACATCATACAAGATGCTGGGTCTTTTCACAACACATTACACATCTCCAATTTTGGTGTCAGTTCAAGCACATAATCAGCTATTTCTCCATTTCGGTGCATCCCCGAATCTGTCTGATAAATCATAAATGTCAATGTATTATTTACTGGACTCTTAGATATTTGATTTTTTTTTTTTGTCTTCCAAATTGTTGCAGTTCTACTGATTTGAATTTGCCATTTCTGCCAGCCAGCTCCTGCAGTTGTTGACCCAGTATTTCAGCAACTTACCAACTCGATAGATTTGAAAAATAAGTTTATCTTGGAGCAGATCAAACATTCTTCTTTTACCATACTACATGTTAATTCTACTAATTTCTGACAGTTCCTCGACTTGTACTTTGAAAATAGTATATAAAAGTATTGTTTACTGTTCATCAGCGTGCATTGCCATTAGCTGTTGAGACGATGGTTTGATCGTAGAAACACACTATATGATTATGGAATGGATCAGATGAGTTTTTTTTTTTCCAAATTTGAGGAGATTAATATTATTACTCTGAAAAAGCATTTTGTGCAGAACAGAAGATCTGCCCACCTTCTGTATGGTCAAATGTCTAAAATGAGAACGGTGTGCATCAGGAGGGCATACAAAAGAATCAACATATTACAGAAACTTACTACCCAAATTATGTGAATTTCAAATTATTGAGAACAGTAATGGATTGTTACAGCCTGTAAAAAATTTTCACAGCCATTAAAAGCGTCTACGTGCATTCAATCTGATTGGAAGGACTGAAAAACAAGCTCATAGCATCTCAAGATCTGAAGTCTGGTATGATGGTAAAATAACTATTAATTGAAAGCCAGTCGTCACCTAACATATGAATTCTTAAGAATGACATTTGACTTGTCATCAAAGATTTTGAAAAAAGAAAGCTGGCTGAACATAGTAAACAAATGAACACAGCAATACCAAACCCTATATAAATCTTCTATTTCAATTCAAGCGTACAAAAAGGGCAAAAAGGGTAATAACTTATAACCCAACCTGCAAGACAAGGTCAGGTCATCAACAAAGCAAGAGCAGAGAAGGCCTACTATTTCTTGGGATTAAAAATTTAAGATCAATTAGGGTGGTGTTTGGATTACCCAGACAAAAAGGAGAGGAAGGCAACTGGAGACTTTTGTCGGAAGAGGGCTTGATTCGTTGGTGGGTTTCGATGGTCCCGAGCTTTTCGTAGGCTTCACTTAACGATTTCCAAACCCGATGTCTGCATATAATGAGGAGGTTTTCGGCGTGCTGCTTCACAGGTTTCTCTGAAACCCGTCGGGTGCCTATCCGTTTACAGGTAATCTTCGTGCTCCGTTTTTATTTTTCGTGCACAGGATCAACTGTTCATGTCATTTCGAATTTCTCTGATCATTTGCTACTTTTGCTTGATATTGTGGTTATTCTAGAGATCTAGGAGTGCCCATCAACCGGCGGTGGCAACAGCTTTCATTCTGTGCTACGGCCATATGGGTTTATCTTTTTTGTGAGTAGTTTGTCTGGTTTTTCTTCATTCTGGGTTTCCGAAATTGTTTTTCAAAATTATGGGTTGCTTTTATTTTATGTTATTTTTGAAATTGAACAATTTTAGTGAATTTTAGCTACCTAATGGTTCTACATTCTATATCTTAATTCCCAAAATCAGGATTTTGTTTTCTTGGTTTATAGTGAAATGTAAATGGGAATAATTCCAAACAAAGTGGTTTAAGTTTGAGTTGGTATCGGGAATTATGCCAGTGGTTTTTGGAATCATGATTGCTAATAAAAGCATTTGGACTGGTACATTACAAAATATGAGGCCAATTAATGTTTTTCATGTCTAAATAATAGTTTTGACCCCAAAGAATCATGGTTTGGTTCCTGCAACTTTTAGTTGACTTCTTCTATGACAAATCATATTTTGAGAATTGGCTTTATAATCTTACCAAGGATATGGATAGTTTTAATCTAGATATTATCTATTATTTAGTACAATCAATGCTTTTCGTTGAAGAGGATATCATATTACTCTTGGTCTTTAAACTTCTGTTTTTCCCTCCAACAGGAATCGATTGTAAACATGGAAAACTCAACGAGCAGTCTCACTACTAATATCATACTGAATCATGACTTTTCTGGAGGGATGCATTCATGGCAGCCCAATTGCTGTGATGGCTTTGTGGTTTCAGCCGAGTCTGGTAATGCTGAAGGAATATCAGCCGAAGCAGGCAGTCATTATGCTGTTATCACAAATCGCAAGGAATGTTGGCAAGGCTTGGAACAAGATATCACAAACAGAGTTTTCCCAGGCTCGACTTATACAGTTTCGGCTTGTGTTGGAGTATCAGGGCCCCTTCAGGGCTTTGCCAATATTCAGGCTACTCTGAAACTAGAATACCGAGATTCAGCCACTGACTATCTGTTCATTGGAAGGTAGATTTCTCTTTTCCATTATGGTTGCCCCTTTCTGTTTAGAGGGGGGGGGGGGATTGTGCTAATGTCAATCACTGCGTGCAGAACTTCTGTATCAAAAGAGCAGTGGGAGAAGTTGGAGGGCAAGTTTTCACTGTCAAGTATGCCCAGCAAGATTATATTTTATTTGGAAGGGCCTTCCCCTGGAGTAGACCTTCTCATTAAATCAGTAGTGGTCTCCTGTGTCAGTCCAACTGAGTGTGAGGTACGTTTTTCTTTTCACTAATCCATAGTGGCTTCCCCCATTTTTGGATATATATCACAATCTGCAATTTTTTTTTTTTTAAATTACTCTGATGTATAACTCTCCCTCTCCAATTTGATAAGAGTACAAGCACAGGATGCATCACTGCTGGAGAGGAGAACATTATATTAAACCCCAGGTTTGATGATGGCCATAATAATTGGTCTGGAAGAGGCTGCAAGCTTGCTTTACATGATTCTATGGGAGATGGAAAAATCCTTCCAATGTATGGAAAATTCTTTGCTTCTGCAACAGAACGCACACAGGCCTGGAATGGGATTCAGCAGGAGATAACTGGAAGAGTGCAGCGAAAGCTTGATTATGAGGTTACTGCTGTAGTTCGTATATTTGGTAGCAATGTCACCCGTACTGATGTACGGGCTACATTGTGGGTTCAGACACCGGATCGCCGTGAACAGTACATAGGCATTGCCAAGTTAGTTTCTTCCACCATATCAAATGCCCGTATGATATTTTCAGTATTTTGCATGGGCTCTACTTTAACAGTATATAATCATAATTTCCTTTGCTGATTCCAATTTTAACCTGCACCCAGTAATTCTAAAATAATATATATTGTTAAATTGCTTAAGTTAGCCTGGTAAGTAATGTGTCAAATGTGTCTTGAAGTAAAATTTTCTGGTGGGAAACTTCCAGATATTCTTGGTTTTAATTTTAGTGTTTTTACAAATCATATTAAAACTCCACCTATATTGAAAATCTGCTTCATATTATAAAAATTTTTTGTTGCAAATAGAACATATAGTTTTTTTTATGCCCCTGAATATATCTGTATGATATAATCTAAGAATTTTAAGATCTGCCATTTCTGTAAGACTGTTATGCATAACATCTTCAACTCCAGCATTCCTATGTGTCTACAAATTCTATTTTGATTTTACAAGTAACTGCATTGCTTTCCATAAAGTGGAATCCTCATCTCTGGGGCTCCACTTTACAATTTGGCCCTTAACGAACCTTATTCTCTGAACCCTTATTCAGTTCCTTTTACTTGAATGCATGAAGATCGAATGTAGTGTATTCACTTGGCATTATGTTTTAATCAATCACCAACTCATTTTTTCTTGATTATTTATATGTTGTTAACTTGTATTTGCTATATACAATTCTTTTCGCATTCCTTAAACTTGCTAAAAGGTGGGCTGGTCTATTCTGAAGCTCACAGGCAACAAATAAAGATTGGGTACAGTTGCAGGGAAAGTTTCTTCTAAATGGTTCCCCATCAAGGGTGGTAATATATTTAGAAGGTCCACCTCCAGGCACTGATATTCTCCTCAATACTTTACTAGTAAAGCATGCAGAAAAGATCCCTCGTCCACCTCCACCGGTTATCGAGGTTTGTTCAAGTGATTTGGAGTTTAAAATATCTTCATTTGTTATATTGAAATTTATTGGTTATTTAATATGATGCACACTTTATTAAAATCAAATTCTGTGTTTTCAAGCATTCAAATATGGTTTTCTTGTTTGGTAGAATCCAGCTTTTGGAGTTAATATAATTGCAAACAGTAACCTTAATGATGGCACCAATGGGTGGTTTCCCCTTGGTAATTGCACTTTAAGTGTTGGAACTGGTTCACCACATATGCTTCCTCCAATGGCAAGAGATTCCCCGGGACCTCATGAGCCTCTGAGTGGACACTACATTCTTGTGACCAGACGCACGGATACTTGGATGGGTCCTGCTCAGATGATCACTGACAAACTCAAACTCTATTTGACATACCAAGTATCTGCATGGGTTCAAATTGGTCCTGGAGCAACTGGTCCTCAGAACGTGAATGTTGCACTTAGTGTGGATGGTCAGTGGGTCAATGGGGGCCAAGTTGAGGTTAACGATGACAGATGGTATGAAATTGGTGGGTCCTTTAGGATTGAGAAGAAGCCTGCCAAGGTGATGGTTTATGTTCAAGGTCCTGCTCCAGGTGTTAACTTAATGGTTGCTGGCTTTCAGATTTTTCCTGTTGATCGACACGCAAGATTTAGATATTTGAAGGGGCAGACTGATAAGGTAATTTCTAGACCTGATTTTTATAATTTTTGATTGAATATAGTTAGTGTTTTAAAAACTTTTGTCAATGTTCGCCTTGATTCAAAACGCCTTAAAAGGTTTGAAAGAATTGTGGTGATCCTGAGAACGTATGCTTCAAACTCTTAAGATATTTAAATGTTTCTCTTTAAAGTTTGAACACTTTTTTGCGCATCCAAAATGCTTCTTGGGATTAACTTTGGAGTGAAATTAAAAAGTTTCACCTAAAAAAAAGGAATTAAAAAGAATATAAACCCTTACTTCATTGAGATTAATACCAAAGAATGAGGCTCTTCTATTGTTTTAGATCAATGGAACCCCTTAACTAAGGTGAAGTTATTTCCAGAGATAATACTTGACGCCTTAAAGGTTTGAAAGAATTGTGGTTATCCTACAAACGCATGCTTCAAACTCTAAGATGTTTAAAAGTTTCTCTTTAAAGTTCGATATAGTTACCACAATTCCTTCCCCCCCATAGCGAATTGCACGATTCAAAACACGAATCATTAGTGATTTAGAACACAAGATTTAGCATTCCAATCTAAAATATCAAAACCCAAAAAAATCATACAGAATATAAGAAATTACACACACATTATTGAAATTTTATTTTATAATAGCTTAGATTCATTGAAATTTTTATGGCGTATATATATATATATATACATATATATATATATATACTGATATTATTACAAATACAATAATAAAGCATATCACGTTCCAAGTAAACATATTTCGTTCTAACAAAGCGATTCAAAGAAGCCTACCCTTAACGTACGGCATTCTATAGTAAGAGACAATTTACGTTCCCGTTCCACATACCAGAACGATCCACGTTCCAGGTAACGTTTCGAATACTTTTTGTGCATCCAAATTGCTTTTTGGGATTAACTTTGGAGTGAAATTAAAAGGTTTCACCTCTAAAAAAAGAAATTAAAAAGAATATAAACCCTTACTTCATTCAGATTGATACAAAAGAATGAGGTTCTTGTATTGTTTTAGATCAATGGAACCCCTTAACTATGATGAAGTTATTTCCAGCTATAATACTTAACCACTTTCATGAAGTTATGAAACTCTATAACATAACTAAAAGGGGATTTTACATAGATAGTCGTGCTCTCCTATGGCTGCTATATGGTATTGGATCTTTTTCTTCTCAAACAAACATAAGAGAGAGGGAGGAAGTAAGGCAAAAGTGTTTTTTCATGATTTTTTGGGTATAGAAATATTTTCAAAATATTTTTTCTAGGAAATTAGTCAAAAATTGAAATTCCTTTTTTTTTTTTGGACTAATAATGATATTTGTATATTTCTTAACAAAAAATATAATAGGGAATGCCTTAGCGCAATGGTAAGGTTGTTTCATCGTGAGCTAGAGGTTACAGGTTCGAGTCACGGAAACAACCTCATTACTTGCGGAAGTAGTCACGGAAACAATCTCATCACTTGTGGAAGTAAGGGTACTTACATTTAACCCTCCCCAGGTCTCGCAGTAGCAGGAGCCTCGTGCACTGGACTAGTTCTTTTTTTCTCAATAAACAATTAAGTCCCCAAAAGCTTACATCTCAATGGCTTGAGGTTTTTGCCTTTGCCTTATAAGTGGTCAACTGTCTCCCTATGTGCTTCCGTCTTTATAATATAGAACATAGAAAAGTAGGACTTTGGACAACATTTAAAGTCAGGTTGTCTTCTCGCTTTAGTGGTATAAAATGTGAAACCCATAGCATAAAAAAATAAAGTTGCCTCATAGGAAATATCTAGATTTGGATCTTGGCATGTTCACAGAAATGGATGCTCCATCACCTATATAAAAGAGACTTATCTTCAATTTCCAAGACTGCATTTGCTAGTAGATAAATAAGGACTTGTTTAGGAAGCTTAAGATTATGAAGAATTGATTAATGGAAAATAAATTTTGAAAAATTGATTATTATTATATAATCAGTTTGTTATTTGCCTGTTTGATAAAAATTGTTTAAAAGTGATTTGCACCATGAGTTTTTCCATTCACCTTTTATTTAATTAATATTTTATTTATTGAATAATGTGCAAGTGGTGGGTTCAAAGGTAAAGCTGGTAAAATGAAAAAAAAAAGGAGTTAGGAAAAACTGGTTTTTACTATTGTTTTTTGCAATCACAAAAGTGGTGGGCCTCGCGTGAAGATGCTGTTTTGATTTTTGCAGCCAAAACTACATTTTGTAAGGGAAAAAGCCCCCCAAACAGGCACTAAATAACTGAAATGATTTTTTAGAACTCTTGCTAGTCTCTTGTGTCTTACCAGGACAAAAGAAGTTTGATTTTTTTCCTTTTTTTTTCTGCATTATTTATATATGGATCTTCAATTTTACTTGTATTTTCAATAAGTCCAAAACTGTCTATGATTTTTTTTTTCCCTGATAAAGATTGTCTATCATAAATGAAGGACAAATAGAAATAGAAGGGGAAGAAAAACTTAAAGCATGTCATCATCACAATCATTGTAAACATAACTCATCCAACTGTAACCATGAATTAGTCCCCTAATTCTGTTCAACTATTTATTAATATGTTAAATGAATGGGTGATTGAGTTTTTATGGATGCTGATTAGAAAGAATTCTCATTGTTTTCTCATGTAGATACGTAAGCGTGATGTCATCCTGAAGTTCTCAGGATCAGATTCTTGCAGTTTGCTTGGCACCATTGTGAAAGTCAGACAAACACAAAACAGTTTCCCCTTTGGGTCATGTTTGAGCAGAACAAACATAGACAATGAAGATTTTGTTGATTTCTTTGTCAAAAATTTCAATTGGGCTGTCTTTGGAAATGAGGTGAAGTGGTATTGGACAGAGCCTCAACGAGGAAACTTCAACTACAGGGATGCTGATGAGCTCTTGAACTTGTGTAATAACTACAACATTGAAACTCGTGGTCACTGTATCTTCTGGGAGGTAGAGGATACGGTTCAATCGTGGATACGGGCTCTGAACAAAAATGACTTGATGACAGCTGTTCAAAACCGTTTGACTGGCCTTCTCACTCGCTACAAAGGGAAGTTCAAGCACTACGATGTGAACAATGAGATGCTGCATGGGTCATTTTACCAAGATAGATTGGGTAGAGATATCCGTGCGAACATGTTCAAGATTGCAAACCAACTAGACCCATCTTCCACCCTCTTTGTCAATGACTATCATGTCGAGGATGGATGTGACACTAGATCCTCTCCAGAAAAGTACATTCAACATATTCTTGATCTGCAAGAGGACGGTGCTCCTGTTGGGGGAATAGGTATTCAAGCACATATAGACAGTCCAGTTGGGCCCATTGTTTGTTGTGCCCTGGATAAATTGGGTATTCTTGGTCTTCCAATTTGGTTCACAGAGCTTGACGTGTCTTCCATTAATGAATATGTTAGAGCAGATGATTTGGAGGTCATACTTCGGGAAGCTTTTGCCCATCCTGCAGTGGATGGTGTAATGTTGTGGGGATTTTGGGAGTTGTTTATGAGCCGAGACAATGCACATTTAGTGAATGCAGAAGGTGAGATCAACGAAGCTGGTAGGAGGTACCTCGCTCTTAAGCAGGAGTGGCTGTCCCACGTTCATGGGCTTATTGACGAGCAAGGACAATTCGGGTTTAGAGGCTTCCATGGGACATATGAAGTAGAAGTTTTTACTCACTTGAAGAAAGTTTCGAAGACATTCGTTGTTGACAAGGGTGAGTCACCGCTCGCGGTATCCATAAATTTATAGTTTCCAAATGGTTCTCTTTGACTGATAAAGAGATAACCTTGCTTTATGTGTACATGTGTAAGTTTGAGTGAAAAGGAGAAAATAACACTTACCTTCTTGTTATTGGTTGTGTAAATGAAGTTTCTGCAAAATGATTGATCTTTTGCTTCTACTGTAACATTCAAGCACAGAAATAAAAAAGATGCTTTTGTTTTTTTGTGATTATTTCATTGACTGAACTTGTTTTTGTTAGACTTTAGATTTCGATAATCTGCTCATGTGTGATGTCATTGTTATTGACGTTAAATGTTTGATAAACCTTGATGATGGCCAAGATGTTTAGAACAGAGTGTTATTATTTGGAATCGGTGTGGATGACTCGGCCGTGGTCGTGTGGTTGAGGATTCAAACTGAGAAATAAAAAGCTAATGGTAGCCTATGATTCAAGGATTTTTTAAACACAATTACCAAAAAAAAAAAAAGAATACAAATCAATACTGTAATTAAGCAATCGTTTCTTTCGAATATCAGTTTCCAATTTCCAATCAACAACGGGTAGATCTATAGGACATACACGAACACATACTTCACAAGCTGCTACGGTTGAGAGCACGTCCCAGAACCTCCATTTTCGTATTAATAAGCAGCCATCTGTTCAGTTACGGAGGTGTGTTTGTGTGGACGCAAATAAGAGAGATGAGCTTAAAACTGCACTTTGAAGGAAGACAGAATTTGGTCTAGGTGGTGAAGTAGCAAACTGAGAAGTAAAGCTGATCCAAACGGATCTTTAAGAAGATTGGTTTGGTGGTAAATATACACTGCTGGAAATGTGCCCACGCAACCATGTTTGGGCCAAGAACGGAAGGAGACTGACTCTCTGGGCTTAGCCTGTTGACTCTATGATGCCAGGTTATAGCCCATGACTCTCCATGATGCCACTAAGACGCCAATTGAAAGTGTGTCCCAGCCCAGCTTCCAACCACGTTGAGGTTGCCCACCCACAAAATTATGGGCTGGCCAGGAGGCCGAAAGTACGGTATGGTGTAATAAGACTAGAATAGACGGGAACACTGCCATCATGGGCTTGGTAAGCCAGTAAAAAAAAATTGGTGGAAAAATTTCACAAGTCACATGCTAATATCACACCCAAATTTGAGTATTCCACTAATATTACGTAGGTTCACATAAATATTCAAAAATAAATTAGGGTGAGATTTTCTCACTTGATGCTTTTATAAGCGATGAATTTAACCATTAACTCAAAAGTAACAAGACTATGTCTTAGAACATGTGATATCATGTTTTTTAATTTTTAAGAATCATAACAGAATATCATGTTCTCGAGTCAACTTCTATGACAATTCATTCAATCAATATTGACCTGATGATAATTTTTTATTTTGTAACAATTTCATTCATCTATCATTATTTAATGATTTGACACTGTAATTGATATACCACAAAATGGCAAGACTAATCATCACTTAACATGTGTATCTACAATTCAGCTCACGCTCGGCTAGTTCAGCCCAAGCTCGACCAGTTCAGCTCGCGCTCGGCTAATACAGCTCTCGCTCGGCCATTCAGGTCAGACCTACAACAGGTCTGAAGGGGCCGAGCACATTCCTCCAGAGCAGATCCACATTCAAGCAGAGCTCACGGGATTGAACACAGAATTCCGGAGTAACACTCCAGAGCTCATGATCGCCTTAACATCTACCGAACAGAGAATAAGGAAACAGTCTTTTACAAGGAAACTGCCACACATGTTTATCTCTATTGTGATACAATGTCTAACAAGGTAACTGCTATCTCCAATGATCGAATCCCTACTTTTATAGCTCCAAATCGTAATCAATATAGGAAAGCCACAACCTATAAATTAAATCCTAAAGGTACGCTTTATTTTATGCTCATTATTTAGCTTTCATTACAGTCTTTCAATTCAGTTTATTGACTTAAGCATCGGAGCGGCTACCGCCGAAGCCAACCCGATGGTCCTCTAATCTTCTTTTTGAGTGTTCCTCAAGGAGTCGAGCTTGGAGTATATGTGAGCCAAAAAGTGCAGTATCAGTTTGGCACCGTTTGTGGGAAACGACAATCACCAAGTGTTCTACTGATTCAAAACTCATTCTCCTTTTTCTAAAGGATTATGGCTCCCAATCTCCAGCCAAGGAACAATACTCAAAATCCTCAGAACCCTCAACCTCAACCGCCTGCCGGACGAGGAAGAGGATGAGTGAATGATCCTGTACAACAAGAGCTTGCCGAAGTCAAGCGGCAGAACCAATTACTGCAAGAACAACTTCTAGCTATGTCCAGAGCTCTGGCAATGTTCACCTAAAATCATGAAACTAATCCTCAGAATCCGTCTATCACTCAAGAGGCGCAACCTCCTACTTCTGTTCACGATTATGGAGATCCCCAACCATCAGCAGTCGCCGGTAGAGGGGTACCAGCTTTCATCCCAGAGGTCCATTATCGAAGCACCACTAGGGTTCTAGTTCTTGGGGCTTCAGGAGCAAACCCTGTACCACAAGAGTCTCAACCCCAAATGGCTCTTGCACCACCAGCCCAAGAGAATCAGAATAACCCCCCAGCAATGGGCCGAGGCCATCCTGCCCCTGCAGGCCCTGAAGTCGCACGGCCTGACTCACAGCAGCCCATCCTACCAAGGGGATCACTAAGAGTTGAGGAAGTTGCTGAATCAATGGACCGTACTATTGTTATGAGGGGTGCTCAAAACCCCCCAGAATAAGACGAATTGGCCAGGCTGCTCGGCAGGTTTGCCACCCCATTCACTAATGCTATCATGGCTGAGGAGAGACCCAAGAAATTTGTTGTCCCAAAATTCATCCCTTATGATGGGACAAGGGATCCAAGGGATCATCTCTCCCACTACCAGCACACCATGGCCCTACATGGCACTTCTGACGTCTTTTTATACCGAACATTCATGACCAGCCTCAATGGCACTGCTTTGAAGTGGTTCCATCACCTCTCGCCGAACTCAGTTACTAGTTTCTATGAGCTCGGCAGAAGATTCCTGGACAGATTCATGACTAGTAGGAGGTTGAAGAAGGGTCTTGAATTCTTGTTGAACATAAAGCAAACAAAGGAAGAGTCCCTCAGAGGGTATATTGCATGTTTCAACGCCGAACTCACTGAGGTTACAGACTGCAGCCCCAGTTTCCTTGTAGCTGCTTTGGCTTCTGGCCTTACACAAGCAGGCTTTAGAGACTCCTTGACCAAAAATCCCCCTACAGACATGGCAGCACTCATGGATAGAGCAAGGAAATACATTAACTTAGAGGAAGCCAAAGACACTTCTAGAAAGATTAAGGAACAAGCCCAGAAAGACGATCAAAAGAAAGACAATCAGAGGAAGGACGACCATAGGAAGGACAATAGCTCGGCTAGGAAGAGAGCCAGAAGCCCAAAAAAAAGAGGGGTACCCAGGACTTCCTATAATTCTGGGCTAAGAGAGTTCAATAATTTTACTCCTCTGAACACCTCTCCATACAACATACTAAAGCAAGTAAGATCTCGAGAAAACCTGAGATGACCAAAGCCTTTGAAAGGCGACCCCAGCTACCGAGATTAAACCAAGTATTGTGATTTTCACAAAGACCGCGGGCACACAACTAACACCTGTAAGGCTCTCAAACACGAGATTGAGCAGCTAATCAGGAGAGGACGACTACAGGAGTTTATCAAGCAGGACAGAGGGCAGAACCCCCGTGATAAGCGGCCCCAATAAAGGAAGCCCGACCAGAGACAAGAACAAAGGGAAGGACGGAATGAGCCTCCATGGTAGAACAACCAAGTAATCTTTGTCCAACAATCAGATTCCCCTACAATTGGGACTTCTAATAGATCGAGGAAACGTTATGCTTGGGAGGCCAGGGCTACTCCCAACATCATACAAATCTCTAACGTGGAAAAAAGGTTAAAACCTGTACCAAAAATCCAGCACTCGGATCAAGACCTTGCAGGGGTACATTGTCCTCATAGTGATGCCCTAGTCATCTCCCTCAAAATTGCCAACTTTGAGATCCGAAGAGTCTTTGTGGACACTAGGAGCTCGACTAACGTTCTGTTCTATGACCCTTTCAAGCAGATGAAGCTCAACCCTAGTGACATTAAGCCCACTGGTGTAATCATGGCAGGTTTTGATGGGAATCTCAACACTCCATTGGGAAGGATTGATCTTGCCACCACTACAAGAGAAGGGAACGGACAGAAAATCACAGTAACTGAATACATGGTTTTGAATGCCAAATCCCTCTACAATGTCATAATTGGGAGGCCTTGGCTACACGAGATGGGAGCAGTCACATCAACCCTTCACCAATGCCTAAAGTACGTCCACGATCAGATCGTCTACTTTATTAGAAGATGCCAACCAACCTCCAGAGAATGCCATGCTCTCGCACTCAAGGCCAAGGCCCCGAAATAGCAATTACTGCATGCCCGTGAATGTGGGGATCCAATCCATTCCTACTATCATGAGGCAGAAGACTGTCCCTTCAAGATTGACGAGCCACTAAGCCCTAGAGGAAGGGACAACAGGGCCAAGCCCATAGGGGAACCTATTAAAGTCCTGGTTAGCTCGGAAGACCAGGGGCACTACCTGCAGATAGGCCCCGACCTGACACTTGCCGAGCAAGATGAGTTGATCAAATTCTTGAAGAAAAACCTCTTCGTGTTCGCCTGGGAAACAAAGGATATGGAAGGAATAAATCCAGACCTCATCACTCACAAACTGATGGGTGGGTGGATCCAGACCACCCACCAGTAAGACAGAAGAGAAGGCCACTCGCTCCAGAGCGGCACCAGATCATCAACGATGAAGTCCAAAGGTTGTTCGATGCCAACATGATACGAGAGGTATTCTATCCTGATTGGCTAGCTAACACTGTTCTGGTCAAAAAGAAGAATGGCAAGTGGAGAGTCTGTGTCGACTATACAGACCTCAACAAGGCTTGTCCCAAAGATAGCTTTCCTCTACCGAAGATAGATCAGTTAGTCGATGCTACTGTAGGGAACAAACTTATGAGCTTCATGGATGCCTATTCAGGATACAATCAAATACAGATGCACCCTTCTGATCAGGAGAAAACATCATTCATAACCGAACGAGGTCTTTATTGTTATAGAGTGATGCCGTTTGGACTAAAAAATGTTGGGGCCACATACCAGCGTCTGGTTAATAAGATGTTTAGCCCCTTGATTGGCAGTACCATGGAAGTCTATATTGATGATATGTTGGTCAAAAGCCTACGGAAGAGCAGCCATCTTCAGCACCTAGCTCAAACGTTTGACATTCTAAGGTAGTACAAGATAAAGCTCAATCCCTCGAAATGCACCTTTGGTGTAGCAAAGGGAAAATTCTTGGGATACATAGTCTTTCAGAGAGGTGTAGAGGCAGACCTCACCCAAATTAGGGCCCTGATCGGACTAGAGTTACCAAGGACCAAGAAAGACATTCAGGCTCTGAATGGTAGAATAGCATCTCTGAGCAAATTTATCTCCAAATCCACTGATCGTTGCCTACCGTTCTTCAAAGCTCTGAAAGGTAACAAAGCTCTACAATGGACTGACGAATGTGAAAAATCCCTTCAGGAACTGAAGGAGTACCTAGCTTCACCTGAGCTCTTGTCAAAGCTAATCTAAGGGGAAAAGCTACTTCTCTACCTTGCAGTCTCCGAGAACGCTGTCAGTTCTGTACTAGTCAAGCAAGACAAGGGCGTGCAGAGGCCCATATTTTATGTCAGCAGAGCACTGTTAGACACAGAGAAGAGGTACCCTGAGATCGAGAAACTGAACCTTGAACTTATAGTATCTGCGCTGAAGCTCAGACCTTACTTTCAAGCTTATCCCATAGAAATTCCAACTGCTTATCCCTTGAAGTCAGTATTGAGGAAGCCAGAGGTATCAGGATGATTAGTCAAATGGTTAGTGGAACTAGGGGAGTTTGACATATCCTATGTTCCACGGATCTCAATTAAAAGGCAAGCCTTAGCAGACTTCGTTGTCGAATTCACCCTAGCACTACTGGACAGAGCACAACTTTGTGAAAATCTGGGGACATGGCAGCTATACACTGATGGGTCGTCCACCGACCGAAGTGTTAGGGTCGGATTGGTATTGCAGTCCCCTGATGGGCTCATAACAGAAAGGGCAGTTAGCCTAAGGTTCAGAGACTCCAACAATGAAGCAGAATATGAGGCCCTTATCCTAGGGATGAAGCTAGCACGAGAATGCAAGGCTCAGAACCTCGAAGTCTTTTCTGACTCCTAATTAGTGGTCAACCAAGTTCAGGGAGAATTTGCTGTCAAAGATGAAAGAATGCTTCAATACTCAGAATTGGTTAACTTGTTGAAACGCTCCTTCCGAGCATTCTCAATCCAGAAAATAGAAAGGGGTCAGAACTGCAGAGCTGATGCCTTGGCAAATATGGCATCCCATATGAAGTCAGAAGGGGATTTAACACTAAAAATCTCCCATCAGCTAAGGCCTAGCATCAAAGAAGTCCAGGTCGCCCAAATTACAGAACAACCTTAGAACTGGATAACCCCTATCCTCCAGTACCTAGAATAAGGGCTCCTCCCAGAAGACAAGAATAAGGCAAAAAGAGTTCGAATCAGAACAGCTCGGTACCTTGTCATGAATGGGAGGCTTTACCGAAGGTCTTATTCTCAGCCATTGTTAAAATGCCTGGCTCCAGAAGAGTCTCAGTACGTCCTGGCAGAAATTCATGAAGGAATATGTGGAAATCATAATGGGGGGCAAAACCATAGCGCACCGAGCTCTAACACAAGGCTCCTACTGGCTTGGAATGCTAGGGGAGGCAAAAGAATACGCTCGGAAGTGCGACAAATGCCAAAGGTTTGACCCCTACCAACACCAGCCCCGTCATGAACTCATCCCTATGACAAGCCCATGGCCCTTTGCACAATGGGGAATAGACATCATAGGCCCATTGCCTAAAGCCACGCCGAAGAAGAAATATCTATTGGTAGCTATCGACTACTTCTCAACATGGGCGGAAGTCGAGCCACTAACACGTATTACAGAGAAGGAAGTCAAAAGTTTCACTTAGAAGAATATAGTCTGCAGGTTCGGCATACCTCGCGTGATCGTCTCAGATAACGGCACGCAGTTTGCTAGTAAGACATTCAAAAAGTTCTGCCAAGACCTGAATATCAATCAACACTTCTCCTCACCTGGTTATCCCCAAGCCAATGGGCAAGCAAAGGTCACTAACCGAACAATCCTTGATGCTCTTAAGAAAAGACTAGAGGGAGCTAAGGGAAAGTGGGTTAAAGAACTCCCTAGAGTGCTCTGGGCCTACAGAACAACAAGGAGAACTCCGACATCAGAAACTCCCTTTTCACTCGCCTACGGCACCGAAGTAATGATCCCTGTTGAGATCGGCATGCCTACCCTAAGGACTAAAGCTTTCGACGAAGAGACCAATAACCAGCAACTTGCAGAAAACTTGGACTTGCTTAAAAAAAGAAGGGAGCAAGCTGGGGTCAGGATGGAAGCATACCAGCAAAGAATGGTTAGCCGCTCAAAACTAGGGCTTAAACCTGCCAGCTTCCAAGTTAGAGACGTTGTCCTAAGAAGAGTGTTTCAGAACACCAAGGATCCCACTATGGGAAAGTTGTCACCCAACTAGGAGGGCCCCTATAAAATCACCAGAATAGTAAGACCAACCACTTATTGGTTAAAGAGCATAGATGGGAAACCTGTTCCTAGACCTTGGAATATGGAACACTTAAGGAAGTATTATCAATAAAGAAATTTGTCATTTCAAATATTCCATGAAGTGTTCTCACCTAAATGTACAGACCTGGAGTCTGGTCCATCTTAATGTACAGACCTCACGTCTGGTCAATCTAAATGTACAGACCTCATGTCCCCCATGTCTGGTCCATCACAATGTACAGACCTCATGTCTGGTCCATATTAATGTACAGACCTTGAGTCTGGTCTATCTAAATGTACAGACCTCATGTCCCCCATGTCTGGTCCATCACAATGTACAGACCTCATGTCTGGTCCATTTTAATGTACAAACCTTGAGTCTGGTCCATCTAAATGTACAGACCTCATATCTGGTCCATCTAAATGAACAGACCTGGTGTCTGGTCCATCTTAATGAACAGACCTTGAGTCTGGTCCATCTTAATGAACAGACCTTGAGTCTGGTCCATCTAAATATACAGACCTCGAGTCTGGTCCATTTCAATGTACAGACCTCGAGTCTGGTCCATCTCAATGAATAGACCTCGAGTCTGGTCCATCTAAATGAACAGACCTCGTGTCTGGTCCATCTCAATGAACAGACCTCGTGTCTGGTCCATCTCAATGTACAGACCTTATGTCTAGTCCATCCAAATGTATAAACCTCAAGTCTGGTCCCTCTCAATAAACAGACCTCGTGTCTGAACCATCTCAATATATCGACCTTTATGTCTGGCCCATCTCGCTAAAGTTACATGGTTATTTCTTAGAATAAAGGGGAAGGAATCAACCCAGCTGCTCAGCTACATGACCGAGAATATTCATTCAAACCAACGGTTGTGATTCTAATTACTCAACTTCTTATCAACGAGTTCTGAAAAAGGGTACTGACTGTCAAGGATCTTTCTCCATTTTATTACAAGTTTCTTTGTTCGGCATTCAACTCAGGTGTAGCTCTGAGTGGTGAAAATAACTGATTACTACAAGTCTTTCTGTTCGGTAATTAAACTCTGAGTGGTTAGTTCCTATAATGACTGCCGAACAGGTTACTCGAAACAAAGTTCAAAATTCAAACCCCTCTAATTTTCAGAGTTAGGCTTGGTTACTTTCCACTTTCAATTATTGCAATTGGTTTCAAGTCATGAAGCTCGAAAGTCAGCCCACCATTCGTGACCGATCAAAAGGAATTACAATCAGCTCCTAAACAGGCTCACTTACTTCTAGGGTTGAAGCCCATATATACTACAGAGCATCAATAGCCTTGGAACAGAGCAAAATCTACTTGGCAATCACAACAAAATTCACAAGTACTAAAAAGCAAAGACACTGAAAAGATCTAAAGAAGAGACAGTTTTATTGATAAATATGGCTTAGTACATTAAAGTTTGCCAAATAAAAAAGGGGGTGAAATTGATAAAGCCTTAAGCCTTATCAGAAGGGCCAAGGTCCTCTACCGGAGGAAGGTCGGTGGCCATGGCCTCTTTACTCGGGGCAGTAGTAGGAGACGCGGCTCCAGGAGCAATAATAGACGATACATCAAAGTCAGAAAACCTGACGAGAAATCTAGATCGAAAGTTCTCAAAACCGAACTGAATCAGCTCCTCACCCATCTTATCAACTTCCTCCCTCATTTCCGTGTCGGTCTCAGTCTTGGCATGGTCAACTGCCTCTTGGAGCTTCTGATCGAAGGAGCTTTGAAGGTCAAGTATCTCCCTCCGAAGCCCTTCAACCTCTCAAGCATAAAGATCTTTCTCGGATTCCAGAACGGCCAGGCTGTTGTTAGCCTCCTTCAGACTCTCCTCGGCAGCATGAGCCTTGGACTGAGTTGTTCAAAGCTCCAGCTTGACTTTATCCAACTTGGCCTTCAGCTTTTCAGCCTCCTCAAAATTCAGAGGAGTCACCATCAGAGTGGCCAAACTATGCATACTCTGCACAATACGAAGAAAACATTTTAAGCCAAATGCACAAACAAACAAAAGAAGGACAAGAGGAGACTTCAGAAGTTACCTTCATGTGGAGACTCATCATCTCAGTTATCAATTTTTCAAGGTTCTCCCCCTATACCGATGAGGGCCCTTGGACCAGATTTGGTCAAAGGCCTTCTTGGCGATCTGGTAGTCCGGCTCATCGGATGGTTGGGAGGGAGTGGCAGACGCCTTCCCCTTCCCAGCTCCCTTGCTTGGAATGGAAGGGGCATGAGGAACTACTGAGATCGAGACAGCGGCTTGGGCCTTCTTCTCACCCTCTGGTGGAGTAGGTTCTGGAGAGCCAGAGATCAATCTCCTTCTTTTTACCTGCAAGGGAGGCTCGGGCTCAAGTTGGAAAGAAGCCTCCCCCACCAATTGTGACTCTAGCTTTGACCACCTTGATGTTAGCCTTCTTCTGAGCTCTACAGTACGAGTATTGGCGGCCATCAGATTCTCCGGAGTGACAATGACGGTATGAGCTCGGTCGAGAGTCGTAAGAAGCTGATGATACTGATCTTAGAGTTCGGTGGTAAATTCAGACCTCCTCCAAGCACTCTTGTTTGCATATAAATAGGAAATAGCATTTTAGTTCATCAGCTCGGAAGACAGAGCAAAATTGAAACAACCTAAAGAAAATAAGCCTCACCCTTATGACCCGTGATACGAGGGAATGTCAAGATATGATCTTGGAAGTCTTCACGCTCCCATCCTCCTCCAATAAAAAAGTACCATTTCTTCCATGTTTTATTGGAAGAAGGTACAGAGGACAGAGGTCTGAACCCCTTCTCAAACGACATATAAAAAAGGCCCTCCGACTTCATATACTTCAAATCCATGTTACTACGGATCAGATCTACAGATACATCTACATTATTCTGGTGCCCTAACACTATAAACCCTAAGAGGTGCCGCCAACTATTAAGGTTAAGGTCGGCATGACAAAGTTTGAACCAACAAAAGAACTGTCTAACTAAATCAAGCAATGGAAGCCTTAAACCCATCTCAAACCAGGCGAGATAAACACAAATCTCCCCATCTTCGACATTGTAAGGACGATCCAGTGGGCCCGGTACCCTATATGTAACATTTAGGAGAAAATTGTACTTCACCCTCCACTCATCTAATAAGCTCTGGGTAACAGCACTCTCGCCCTCTTCTCTCTGGGAAGGCCTACCAGAGGCTTCCCCAGCCCTATCTCGGGGTTCCATAAAGGCATCAACTATCGTAACCTCAGGACTATAGGGGGACCCAACAGACCTATCCCCAATATCTTCAGCGATAAGACTACCTACATTTTTTACATGAGACGGCATAGCTGTCTCCAAGGGGTTCCTCACGCCCTCACTAGCACTGGAAGATGTAGAAGGAGTAGACATTGCTCAAAAAGAAAACAGGGAGGACAGAATTCTCAAATTAAAAAAAGAAAGAATGAAAAGAAAAGGAAGATTGGTTGAACCTGTTCTAAACTAGAGCCTTAGACAACCAGTACTCTTCAAACTCCAAGGTCGCACAAACCCAACAATGGCAGAAAATTCTTCTGGTACAGTGAAAATGGCGAGGAAAGAGTCATTTCAAACCTATCCCCTTATTTATATGTGTACAAAAGTGTGGGCCCACCAAGCCGAACCGCCATGACGGTTAAGTACAATGATGGCTTCGAAAAACCCAACCATTGGCTGCGCAATAAATGACGCACCAACAGTCACCTTGGAAAACGAATAGATAGGGTGCATGACTTTCCAAAATCACCTAGCCCTAGTTGCTCGTTGACATCGAACTAGGACTTGGAGGAGGAGTAACTGATATACCATAAAATGGCAAGACCAATCATCACTTAACACGTGTATCTACAGTTCAGCCAATGCTCGGCCAGTTCAGCCTAAGCTCAGCCAATTCAGCCCAAGCTCGACCAGTTCAGCTCGCGCTCGGCCAGTACAGCTCGCGCTCGGCCATTCAGGTCAGACCTACAAGTCTGAAGGGGCTGAGCACATTCCTCCAGAGCAGATCCACATTCAAGCAGAGCTCACGGGATTGAACACAGAACTCCAGAGTAACACTCCAAAACTCATGACCGCCTTAACATCTACCGAGCAGAGAATAAGGAAACAGTCTTTTACAAGGAAACTATCACACATATTTATCTCTATTGTGATACAATGTCCAACAAGGTAACTGCTATTTCCGATGATCGAATCCCTACTTTCATGACTCTAAATCCTAATCAACATAAGAAAGCCACAGCTTATAAATTAAACCCTAAAAGTACGCTTTATTTTCATGCTTATTATTTGGCTTTCATTACAGTCTTTCAATTCAGTTTATTGGCTTAAGCATCGGAGCGGCTTCTGTCGGAGCCAACCCGGTGATCCTCTGATCTTTTTTTGGAGTATTTCTCAAGAAATCGAGTTTGGAACATACGTGAGCCAAAAAATATAATATCAATAATTATACATAATATATTTATTTAGCTTTTAAATCGTTTTCTTGGTAATTCAAATTCGTGACGCAATGGCAAGCATCATAAGCTTCTCAGCAAATAAAACGCGTGAGATCAAGTTGGAACAAAGGCGGACAGTCAGCTTCCATCCGATCACTCTGGTTTGTCAATAATTGGCAAAAAGATCTAATCAAATTTAGGTTTAAACTGTTATAGAATCTTTGATTACGTAATAGGATCAACTCACCGTTCTCCTCGCTCCTAGCCTAAGTCCAAATTTACTATCATGACTGTGTTTACATGTGTATATAATATCTATAGATAGCATCTACATCCGGTTTGAAGAATAGTCTACAGAGAGTTACTATATAACATGGTATATATGAAGTCCCCACACGCAGCATATAGGTATCAACAATCATTTGTGAATTCCATTTACCCAAAGGAGACCCACAAAACCCATTTGGACCCACCATCACATCATTTGATAGAACTGCCACCATCAACTTTCTCTCAAACTCCAATGATAGGACCATGGGTGGGGTGTGACCTCCCAAAAACAGTCTCGTCTCTGTCTCACATACCTGGTTAGCATGGACCCCAGACCCACATGGGTGCATAGTGAGCTTTGCCGGACCCCGGCTGCATTATGGGTGCTCAGCGGCTGCTTGATTTTAGAGAGAGCAATGGCTGTCAACATCGATCAAGGCGATGAGAGAGTTAACGTTTGAGATGATAGGAAGTGGGACCCAGTAGAATCCCAAAGTAAATACTCAATGAAAAAAAAGTTTGAGGGTGAGTGTGGTGGGGACTGACAGAGTTATGGTGTCTTTGTGCATCGGGAAACAGCTCCCGCGCTGTTTTCGCGCGCCCTGAACCAGACGACACCCTTGTAAGGTGATCCGTATCAGTGACCCCAGATGATGTGTCCACAGTTATATATATATATATACACGTACACTTGGGTAAGTATTAAAAAATAAAGGGTAATTACATGAATTGTTCTTAATTTTTATGATAATAATATTAATTTTTTTGTGAAATTATTAAAATGACGTTGATAATTTTTTATTTTATTTGAAAGTATCTAATTTTTTTGTCAATTCTTTTTTTAAAAATGATGAGGCTGTTTTTTTTTTAAAATTTATTTTTATATTTTTTTAATTTTGACTAATTTTTTTAAAATTTTTATTTTTATTTTTTATTTAAAATAAATTTAAGATAAATAATTTATTTTTATTTTATATAAAAATAAATTTAAAGTTTTTATCCATATTTATTTGAAAATGAAAAAAAAATTGTTTAAAATTTAAAAAATTAAAAAAAAAGGAAGGGGTAATTTTGTCATTTTAAAAAAAAATTGACTGAAAAGAGATATTTGTATATTATCAGACAAAGTAGAGAATGTTAGTGTAATTTTAGAAATCTTAAAAGAAATCAGTGTAATTGTCATAAAACTCAGGAAATGTTAGTGTAATTTACTCAAAAATAAATAATACGTGACTTTAAATAAGAATGGCAAAATTCATTATTGACATAACTGGAAAAAGATTAGTATAATTTTTCATATATATTTATAATAATAATTAAAATATTTTTATATATTATATTGACTTTCATATATTTTTAAATTATATGAGAAGTCCCTGTAATTAAAAGATATCATAAGGGATTATAAGAGAGATTAGTGTAATCATTCTTAAGTATAAAATTATAAATTCATTATTTCTATGAACGAGCTTGATTTTTTTTACAATTTTGACAAGTCAAATCGTTGTAATATAACAAATTATAAAAAAAAATAACTTTAATCATCAAATATCATAAAAAAAAAAAATCACTATAATTATCATTAAATATAATTATATGCACTTGTGTTGTTGCATAAGCCATTTTTACATTTTCACACCACATACATTTTCTTTTAGAATTTATTGAAAACATTGCAATCCACAACTGTATTAATTGATTTTGATTTCGAGTTGAGATGTGATCATGTCTATGTAAATACAAATTAAATGGTACCTACCCAATACTCATAAATCTCACGGGATTAGTTGACCTAATATTCGGCCTAAACTTGAACTGTGGTCCTCTAAATTTTCCTAGAGGTCACAATATCAATCATTAAATAAATCAATTTTATAATTAATATATATTTTTAAAAATAAACTAATTCAATGAGGCAGAAGCCAAAAGTATGTACACACACATATCTATATCTATATATATATATATAATATAATTTCAAACCTTTAAAAAGTAATATTTTCGAGTGTAAATAAACAAAGGAGAATGTGGATAACATTTTCATATATATATATATAATTATATATATATATATAGAGAGAGAGAGAGAGAGAGAGAGACAAGCGCACAAGAATTGAGGATTGAGGTTTCAAGTTTTGACATGGTCCAAGGATTTCCATCTTCGATCCACAAATCTTTCCATGACTTTAAAGGGAGGATTGGCACCCAGTACATATCCAACCTCTCATTTTTGAGCTTCATAAGACTGCCTGCAGGCTTGAAATTTCACCTATGATCCTCTGCTAACTTACAATCTACATAGGAAAACTCCTGTTCATTGACAAGCTCACAACTACTAGGCAATGACTGTCTTATGCTGGAATATGTGTTGAGATTCATGCCTCCAATGAGCTGCCTAACCAAATTCCAATCCAATAACACAACGAAACCTCACTGGGCAGCAAATCATCGGATTCAGGAATTTTATTCAGGAGAGACCAACTTTGTTTAGAAAAATTTTAATTATAAAATTTATTTTATATGTAAGTCGTCCTTATAATGGGAGTAAATTTGACACTTTGAAAAAAAAAAGTATAAAACTTAATATTAATTAATAATTCTTTTGATAAAAAAAATTAAAATAACTGATATAAAGTACCTTACAAATTAAATAAGAAGTCTAATTAAAGAAAAATACAATTAATTAACTTTAGAATATAAAAAAAAACTCTTAAAAATTGATAAAATCTCACTGAAGAGATTAAATTAACATTAAAATGGGGTAAGGTGTAAAAATTTTAAAATTTAGAGAGGGGCAAAAACATAATTTGAAGAGTTATATTTGAAAATACTTTAAAAAATATAAGAAAAACTGTAATAAAAAATTTTTGAAGGGAGGAGCAGTTGTCCCCTTGGGCATGCTGTGGCTCCGTCCTGATAGTCGTTCTTTATACAAAATCTTTGGGAACAGTGATGTTAAATGTCTAAGAAAACAATCACACTGTTAAGTAATGGGTCACTGAGTAAACCCCAACTCATAACCATGTCGGGTTTATAGTCACAGGGAAGGATTTTAAAAATTATTTTGAATAATAGATTGTTGAAGAAGATGACTTGAAGAGATTCATTGTATCTTCCTTCTCTTATTCTTATATGTCTTCTCTTTTTTTTTTTTTTTGTTTTTTCTTTCTTTTCTGCAAGTCGTCCATACACCAAAAATGAGAATAGGTTACCTTCTTTTAGGAAAAGAAATAATAATAACTTGCGCATGACTATCCCCTCATATTATATATTTTTTGGAGTTCGTAAAATCCGGATGAGAGGATAGATTTAGGGTCGTACCAAATTTGTTCTAATTAGTCATCAGTTATCTAATAAATCACTAATTAATTCTACTAAATAATTAAAATTACACTTTAATTTGATAAAATAGATAAATAACCCCAATATCATTAAACAATTGCAGTAGACCATTCTATATGAATATCAATAATTAAGATATAAACCTATAAATTATCAAATGGATTTTCAGTTCTTCCAATTGAACTAACCAATACGGTTTATATGTGATAACTACTTTTTTTTTTTTATCACCAAATCACGAAAACAAGCAGAAAACAAGACTAAGCCCCCACCAGAGGGGGAGAGTCTAATCGTAAGACTGAATCAAAAGACTCAGGCAACTTCTCTATTCAGAAGACCAAATCGGAAAACAAGCAGATTATGTGATAACTATTAATCTGGTTCTATTTTATTTTATTTTTGATGGCCTAATTTGGTTCAATTTTGATAAGTATTGTTATGGCTTTGGAGTTTGGACAATATCCCTAGGGTTGCTTAGTGCCTATTTAGAGGAGATTTAGATTATAAAGAATTGATTTTAGGGAATTGATATTGGCAAAAATCAATTTGTTAATGGAGTGCTCGGCAAACACTGTTTAGAAGTGATTATGAATTATAAATTTTTTTTGTCCCTTATTTAATAAATCTAAAATATATATTGTATATTATAAATGAATTAATATTTAATATATATTATAAAATAATATAATGATATAATATAAAATGAATATTTCAATTTAAGTCTGAAGTTTTATTCAAATGATACAGATTCCATTCTCCACGCAATCCAAAAAGAGAGGAATATTTCAAATTAGGACCGAGCTCCTTTTCCAAATAATGCAAGTTCCATTTTCCACACTAGAGGAATATTTCAAATTAAGATTGAAGTCCTATCCAAAAGTTTTCATTCTCCACACAATCGAAAAACAGAAAGGAATATTTTAAATTAGAATTGTGGTCTTATCTAAATGGTGCAAATTCTCATTCTCAACGCAATCGAAAAAGAGAGAGATCTTTCAAAGGACCATGCTTAGTTCCAAATTCGGTAGGAAGAATTTCTTTTAATCCACATACATGTGACAGCATTAGTGGGCAACATATGCAATGTACATGTATTTTTTGATTTATTAATTAATCTTTTTTGTTAAAACTAAATAATTATATTCATTTGGACAACATATGCAATGTACAGAGAAAGATTATCTTACCTAATTTAGAGCCGAAAAGTGTCCTATTTGGACAAACTTAAAATGCTAGAAGAGCCTATGAAGTGCTTTTTCTCATTTTTAAGCGTTTCGTCAAATAAGCCCACCCCATGACCCCAAAAAAGCGAAAGTAGTTTCCATTCCTATCAGTCTCATTTTATTTCCTGTCATGATTTTCCATACCAAAACACAAAAGTGTGGTGGGGGTAAATGGCCCCCCCCAAACGGCGCCTTAAACTATGATTATGAACTTTCGCAGGGTAAGAAGGAAAGGGGTCAAGCTAATGAACAAGTAAGTTAGTTTAGGGTTCAAGCTATTTTTTAGTGTGAAGAGAAGCCAAATAGGATTCTCTTAATTATTAACAACTGGCTAATTTTAATTAATTCGGGTTAATTAGTCCCTTTTAATATTTTGTTTACATAGAAAAGATTGAAGGGACCAATTAACCCCAATTAATTAAGATTGAAGGGCTCATGGAGTTTCACTGAATTAAGGAAGTGACCGTTACTTTATATAAGCTTTTGTTTGAAAAAAAGGAATGATAAAATTAAATATTGATACAACGTCATAAAGTGCTAAAAGAACAACAATGTGCTTTTTCCAAATGCATTTCTCATCAAACACATGCAAATGAATTAACTAGAGAGAGAACAAGTATCAAATGAGAAATTAAGACAATGAGGCGACATTAGTACGCTTGTTATAATCTTTTTTTCTTTTAATTAATACTTTTTGAGTATTAATTTTTGGATAAAATTATTGTGTTGGGCAAATGGGTGGCACCCCTTTATTCTTCACTTTAAAAAAAAAAAACTTAGCCAACTCATAGGATTGATGACATTAAATTTGCATCAGCTCCCTTTCTTTATTTCTATGAAAATTTGAACTCTATTCTTCTTTTTAAAAATGAGTAGATAATATTATTGGATCGTTACTTTTTTTGGTTTATTTTAATACAACGGTGGTGGGAGGTGGAATCGAATTCACTCAAATTATGTGAAAAATGAACACTTACACTACTCGAATATGAACCCAATCATTGTTTCGACTCATTTCTTAAACATAACAATTTTTTACGGACCCAATTTATTTTTCATTTTTTTAAAATCGGGAGTTAGTTCCTCAAAAGCTTTAGTATTTTCGCAAATACCTCCTCCTAATTTTAGTATCTATGTTTTTTTTTCTTCTGGGCTGTTTGGAGCAACTTTTGCCCTTTATTTTTGTGTTCCCGTTTGTAAAATTTATCTCAAAAAATGTTCATGACCATTTGGTCAAGTTTTTAAACTTGCCTTTGTGTTGATTTCTTTTTCAAATGCACGCACACAAGTATGTACCTTTGAAAGAAAAAATGCATTTTAGAAAGCGGTTCCAAACACCCGATTATTTGTTTTTACTCTGTCACTTAAAACAATATTTGGTTTTTGATACAATAATAAGGAGGGAGAACCTATTTTTTATTTGTGTGCGCGATACTGGAAATAATCGAATCCATACTAATTGAATAAAAAATAGATACTTGCATTACTCAAATAAAACCTCAGTCCTAACAATATTTGACGTTATGGGGAGGTTAAATTGTAAGTTTTTTTTTTTATAAAATGGAACTTTGCCAAACTTTGTCAAATGCTCGTGACAACACCTCTCTTTATGGCCTTTTCTCATGGGGATTAGAAGATTTTGAAACAGTCATTTTTAGTTCATTTCCTAAAGCTCTTAATCATGGTCCAATTGTTGTTGGATGTAATTTGCTTTGTCACTTTTAAAAATAGGACCAATTCATTGGAACAATTCATGACAGGATTGCCTTTGTTTTAACTTTGTTGTTTTTTTGTTCCTTACTTCTTTTTTTGGTTAAAAACATTAGTCTTTAATCCTTCTATTCTTTAACAAAAAAAAGGAAAAAAAAACTAAAAATAGATGTAATTTGCTTTGTCACTTTTAAAAATAGGACCAATTCATTGGAACAGTTCATGACAGGATTGCCTTTGTTTTTACATTTTTGTTTTTTTGTTTTTTGTTCTTTACTTCTTTTTTTGGTTAAAAACATTAGTCTTTAATCCTTCTATTCTTTAACAAAAAGAAAAAAGAAAAAAAAAACTAAAAATAGAGCTACAATCTCTTTCTAATTTTTAGTCAATGCTTAGTGCACATTACTGTGGTTTCTGTTGAAGTGATTCAATCACCCAATATTTTTTTCCCCTAATAATGTAAAGGACACTTTATTGACTTACTTATGAGCCATAATATGACTCTTGAACCTCTTTCCTTTCCTTCTTTATTAGTGAAAACAAAAGGAGGATATCTTGTCCAATAAAAGCATATTACAGTTGTATTAGCCTTGCCTTTATTAATTATTATTAAAATGCTAAGCAGCTGGAAGGAGGATCATAAAGACCATTCATGCTGTTGGTTGGAGAAGCTAATTATGTGAACTACATTAATCCACGTAGTGTATTAATGTGTTAATCACACGCTAAACATTATTGTTGTATCAAATAATTGAGATACTATTCGAGTAGTGTAAGTGCTCGTTCTCGTATAGTTGACATAGATTCGATTCCCTTCCATCGTTGTATCAAAAAAATATTAATTTATAGAATATTTAGCTAGAAGTAATAGTGTTAAGGAAGAAAATAATAACAATTTTTCTATGATTTATGACTAAATAAAAAATTGAAATACTTAACGTCATGTCAAAAATATATCTCGTCTTATTTAATTATATGATTCATAGCATAAAAGTCGCATATATAAATATATGTCATTAAAATAAATTGAAATATATCAACAAATTTCAACAAAAAAAGGAATCCTAAGGCCATCTTCTATAGGGATTCATAGGGTGGTTGTTCAAAGAGATTCTTGAATCCACATGTATAAGACAAATAATAATTTGATTGACTAAAAAACAGTGATAATCATCATGAGGAAGAGACCTAGGATTAACTTTGTAGACATTATCTTTAACATGAACCAATCTAAATGAATCTGCTATGCTCCCATTATTCTATCATTTGTGATTATATATATATATATATACACACACACTACTTTAGGACATGCCAAGTATCAGAAGAGTGTAATGCATTTAACATGATATGTTGTTTTTGGGGTGAAACTATTCACCACTTTGTCCTTCTTACTAAAAAAAATGCTTTATAATGATTAATGGGTTAGAGAATTGTAGTAGATTCTGCAACCTTATAGGTGGTGCTAATTGAGGAATTTATAGTCAACTTATTTTTGACTTATGTCTGTATTTAATCAAGTCCTTAAAAAGCAAACAGCAGCAAGACCACCAAGAAGTTTCACTTTATGTAGAACGTAAGTATGAGATTCAGAATCTCAAGGGACAATTCAGTTGGAGACGTCTTAAAAAATAAGTGTTAATGTAAGGGTGTCAATTCGGATTATCGTGTCGTGTTCAGGTGGTGTTAAGGCATACATATTCAAAAATATGTGTGAACTCAAACCCGACACTATTAACTAATCGTGTCAAGTTTCAAAAGCCAAACCCAACCCATTTATTAAACAGGTTACACGTGTCGACACATTTAACCGGTTTATTTTAATTTTTTTATTTTTAAAATAAAAAATTTACCTATCTTTTAATATGTATAAATAATTTTTAAATTTAGTAACTTTGGATATGGACCAAATCAAAGTAGAAACCTCTTTTATAAATAAAAAATCTCAAAACCTTGATAAATATTTGATGTGAGATGAATTACCTTAACTCATAATATATTTTACAATTAAACGTGTTAAGTTGTATTAAACGGGTTGACATTAGTAAAACCTAAACCCGACCTGTGTTATTAATCGTGTTATATGTGTCAACCCATTTATGACCCAAACTCATTTATGCTAAACCCAAACCTGTTAACTTCGTGTCGTATTCAAGTTTTGTTGTCGTATCATATTAAAAATTGACACCCCTATGTTAATGTTCTTAATTTAATATTGTACAAGTACTTTCGGAGTCACCTTTCATTCAAGTGAAATTTGTATAAATTAATCATGAAAAGAGGTTTATTTTTACAATACGATCATGCGATTGAAGGTTACTATTGGTGGATTCAATTCAGAGTCACCTTTTTCTTCTCAATGATTGCAAAAATATATATGCACATGTAATATAATGTAATGTGGTTCTATTTCTTGAGATGATAAAATTAGTTTTATAGTGTAATTTGTTGGATATGGAGGAAAATGAAAGGAAGGAAAAAGAAATAGGGAAGGAGGATGGAAAATTTTTCATTATTTTATATGGAGAAATGGGGGAAGAAAAAGGAAAGAAAGGAGACTCAACATTTCCTTTCCTTTCAAAATGGAGAGGAAATTTTGAAAGGAAAGGGTGAAAAAAGGGGTTCTTCCTCCATTTTTTTCTTAGAAAAAGTTTATTTAATATAGAGGATATAATTGTAAACTTAGGGTTCTTCCTGTATTTTTATTTAATATAGAGGATACCAATTTTTTTTTTTTTATTTTGGTAAATGAAATTGTATTACCAAGAGAAAAACAAGCTACAAGGCTTACACCCAGGCAAAAGAGTAATTATTCAATGATGGCCTCTCATAAATATTTAGTTTTCTCATGATTTTGACATTTGAATTTCTTCTCAATTTTAGAAAAAATTGAATGTTTTTAAGAGACTTTACACGATAATGTAATGAAAAATTACACTGAATAATTTTTCCAGACAATAGCCAAGAGGCCAAAAAGAAATTACAAAGAACTAGAGGAAAACACAAGCAAGGCTACAAAATATCTTGGGGATCAGTGTTATTTGATAGTTCAGGCGATTGTTGAAAATTAGAGAATTACTCTCCTCTTGATACTCACATCATTATAACACCAATGAAAAATAAGATATGGAAATGAAGATGAGAATATGTATAAATACTGTAAAATAAGGCTTTTATTACAACCTTGTACTAAATATAATGTAACAGGATATGATATAGCAGTAATATAATATAGTCTATTGATGTGGTAAAGGTCGTAAAAGATGTAATAGAAGTGGTAGCAACTGTAGAAGACATGATTACTATTAGGCCATGTTTGATTTATAAGATTAGATCAGTTTCAAGAAATGAAATAGAAAATAAAATGAAATAAAATATGAATTACTTATCTAGATCAAAAATAATAATTGAAATTTTTTTTAATAGAATAACCATTTTATGAAATAAGCACTTTCGATCATACTAAAAAAAATAAAAAATTAAAAAATTAAAACGAACATTCTTAAAATGTCAATTCTTGCACATCAAACATGATCTTATAGTTGTTGCTATGCTAGGCTTTAGTTAAAGCTATGTGACACGAGAATCAGGCTGGTGCTACACTACACTATGGGGTAAGCTAAATTGGGTTAAGGAAAGATAAACAGAGTTTAAGAACCCAAGGTTAATTTGTTGGTGTAATTGGGCAATCCTTTCGGGAGCAATGTTTGGTATGTCCGATTGCTTCACTTGATGATATCATTTATCACAGTTCTTTTTCAAAATTTAATTAAAAAGATGAAATATATTTATGAATTATAAAAAAATTTATTAACACATTATTTAATAAATCAAACCAATGTATCAAACATTTTTCTTTTGAATGATATCATCTGTAAAACCTTTTAACCAAAACTTTTTTCAAAGAATCGATTTAGTGCAGCCAAATATACTATTAAACCATAAGTGTGATACCTATATGCAATGACTCAGCTAGAGAGATGTGAATAATTTTTATTAAAGGGTGGTATTAAAATATTTAATATAATAGTTCACAAAAATTGTTAAATTATTTTAATTTTATTATAAATTTAAATAATTTCACGTAAAAAAAAAAAACTAAATGCACAAGACTGGTGTCATTGTAAGATTTAAGAAAAGTTGAACGTGTGATGAAACTGTTTTTTTATGATCCAACCATGTAAAAACAAATGTGTAAATTAAAAGTTTTGGATATGATAAATAATTCAATAACATAATATAGTCAGTGTAGTCGGTGCCTGAAAATATTAACAGTAAAGGTAATCTTATTTTCAGATTTTATTAAAAATATTTATTTTTAAATTTTATCAAAAATATTTATTATTATAAGTAACAGTATTATATTATTTGAATATCACATCACGAAAATAATATTAATCTTATACAATGATCCACTAGAAAGATATAGAATTAGAATTAAGTAAACATAAAATTATTGTAATATTAATTTTACACAATGATCCGCTTAAAAAACAAAGAATTAGGATTAAGAATAGTTCTAATTTGTGATGACCAAAAAGGTTTTACATTTTTCACTATATATATATATATATACATATATATGACAGGAACAGCAAACAGCATAGGGAAGTGGCAAAGAGAGCACTGGCAGTCAGTGAGTGAGTGACAATTGAATGAGGCGTACCTGAAGCTAAAAGTACCACCTGTTGGTAACGTCCTATCCTCCTTCACAATACTTTTATTAAACCCAAATTAAAATAAAATAAAATAAAAAGTGGGGTTTAAAAGGTTAGTGCACCGGAACACCTCTCTCCTCTCCTCTGCTCTCCTGGCCCCCCTCCCATCCAGAGGAGCGCGGGACTCCCGGGAGTGTTTTTAAGGGCCGTGGGTTCCACCCTATGTCCTTAAACAACTGTTCCTCACAAACCTCTGCTTTTTGCCTCTGCCCAATCCCTCTCTCTCTCTGTCTCTCTCTTTCGGTTGAGGAAAATGGTGGTGGTCGTCGCCGCCAGCTATACCTTATTTGATGTTTCAAAGACCACAAGGACAAACAACTAACCATACATATGTCCTTCTTGTCTCTCTCTCCCTCTATATATATATATATATATAACAACACTCTCTGTGTATCTTTCTCTCTGCACATGGTTGTTCTGCAAACTGGGTTATCACAAACAGCACTTAACTCCGATTGGGTGGTCAGAACCTTTTCACTGTTTACCGTTGAAATTTCGTACATCTTTTATGCAGCTATACAATCTCTGTTCCGAACACACCCTATTGCACAGCGGTACAAATACATGAATGAGGTCACACCCATGGTATCCGTTTGCTCAAACACTCCTTCACTCATTGTTAGTTATTAATGTTTGTTAATATATTGTGTTTTTTAGAAGTTAAATATCAGAGAAAGACTTTTTTGATTGATTATAACTTACTTGTAAATAACATTTCTCAAGTTAATTACCTAAAAAAAAACATTTCTTAAGTTGACAAAGAAAATTTATTTACAACATATCAAATTATGAAATGATAAATTCAGTTCAATTCAGACATGTCATCTAGTAAATTATTTTGACAAGAATAGAATTTTCCAAAATTTGATGAGTTAGCATTTGGAGGAGTGGTGTCAATTACCATGGAAATAATTATTATCAATTTTATATGTAATATATCCATTATTAATTTATAAATATCAGTCACATACAAAAGCAAACATATTCACATTTGTATTTTTAATATAATTGTCACTATGTGATATTTTTAAAAATTACATTACGTAAGATTAAAGTTTTATCTGAGATAACAAAGTTTATTTATTTTTACATGCATGACTTAGATTCGAAAAGTGCACAACTATGTTGTAATAAAAAATAATTACTTTAGGTTAAGTTCAAAAGTATTATGTAAGTACACATCAAATTTAAATCAGAATTAAGATAATTTTTTCCTAAATTAAAACTACAAAAGATAGATCGGTCAATAGATCAATGGACTATCACTTTCCTTAATTTATTATTATTTTTTCAACGGAAGTAGTATTGTATAATATTTATTTTAATAGTTCACATAAATCAGAAAATCTAACAACGATCTAACAATTACACATAGATAAAACTCAACCCAAGACTAAAAAAAATAAATAAATTACACATCTCTCTTGATAGAGAAAGTGAGTAGAAATCATGACGCCCGAGTTGCTAAACAGGTTATTCTCAGTTGGCTAACAAGTTATTTTTTATAAAAAAATAGTATTCCAACTTTGACAGATTGTCCATGAAATAATCTAAAAATCTCATATATATATATATATATAGTTTTTTTTTTTTTTTTTATGAATCAGTAAAGAGATATCCTGATCCAACTTACGCGTATTAGATTAAGTTTCTTTTCTGTGACAGCTAGATCCATTCTTTAAGTTCTGATTGTCAACGATCGGTACAAAATTGACTTGAATTCGAAACGCTTGAATTTTATTCTCAATATTTTATCACTCTCCTACTCGATATCTTTACCACTCTCTTACCGTCCCAAATGATATATATATATATATATATAGTTAGTTAGTAACTTGGAATTTTTCTTTCTTTCTTTTATATATAATCATGTTAAAGCTACAAATCAGGAGTAAACTATTCTCACTGAATTCTCCAATTCAAAATAAAGGAGGATTTGATCAGAGGCATATTATATGATTACCTAAAAAATAATAATGAGCTAAAACATTCGATGAGTGAGACATCCTCGTTGTCGTCCTCCTTGTTTCATGCAGGTGAGCTCTAGGAACCTTCATGAAAAGTAAGATGTAATCTTAATTTTTTTGACTTTACTATGTTTTTTTTATTTATATTTATAACTAACTTGAAACTTTATTATCAATAAAAATTATTTATCATACACGGTATGACCATACTTGACCCTATTAAACTATTAAAAAGGAAATAAATTTTAAAAATGTGTTAAGATACAAACATCTTATTAATGTTTACTTGTTCTAATTTATTAATTGTTCTTCATTTGGAAACAAGCATAGTTCAACTTTTATGGGATGTTCAGCATCTGCCTGAAAAATAAATGGTTCAAATCAACCTAATACATTAAACTATTTAAAACTTACTTCAGTGTTGATTAAATCTAATAAAATTATTTATTTATTTTATAAATGACTGTACCTCAATGATTTGATGTAAATTTTTTTATTTCATATATGAATTGAAAGAGTCAAAATCTAACAAGGAATCGGTCATATTTTTGGAACTGTTGATTTTCATGAGTTGAAATATGTTGTAATCTGATTTGCAAAATAGTGATTTTACGTTTCTGAAATTATTGACTGATTTTGATTAATGTTAATAAATTGGTTAAGAGTAATATTATAAGTTATAAATTCTTATTTAAAAATTTGCATCTTATATAATGTAATGTGACAATAAATTATTAATAAAAAATTAGTTAGTTATCAAAAACTGAATCAATAATTTATTAACACATTCTAAAGATACAAATTTTAATACAAAAACTTTAAAAATTGAATATTATTATTTCCTTAAATCTCATCTAAAGTACCCCACTATAAGAAACTTCACCAACTAAAAAGGTAAATGGAGTAAATTTTTTTTTTTAGATCAACAAAATTTTGGCACTGCATTTTGAAATTTGAAGGAAATGGTAACTAGTGGAATCAAAATATAATTTTTTATTAAAAAAGTAAGTTGTCCTATTTAAATAATAATATTGTCACATCATATCATTTAATATAAAGTTTTAATAAAAAAAGTAACTTAACTTATTTAAATAATAAAGTTTTTATAATAATATTGTCACATCAAATCATTCAATATAAAATTGTTGTATATGTCAAGAATCAATTGTTTTAAAAGATTAAAATATTAAAGATACAAATTATATCAAATTAATAACAAGCTTGAAATCTTAAACATTTCAGGACTAAAACTTTTATACCATATTAAGCAATTAACTATTTCAAAAACTTAAATGGTGAGAGAATCGTTTTTGAAGTCAATTCTGAAAAGGAATTTGGCGAACATGGAAAATAAATCGGTGAAAAATTTAATGGCAGGTGAAAGAAAAGTAGAAAGGAAAAGAAAACAAAAAGAAAGGGAAAAAAAAATCTAACCGGTAGGCTTTCCCTTATCTATTCTCTGCTTTGCTTTTATATAATTTTCAAATATTTCTTTATTCTTCAAGAAAGAACTTCTTGTCACCCACCCAAGCGAAGCCGCCGGTTACCGCCTAGAACCACCGGAGTCACCTCTTCAACCCCCACTCTCTCTCGAAGATCGCCCCTCCGATGTTCATCTGATGATGCTCATACTCTACCCTTAACATGTCAAAGCCCCAGTGCAACTTCACATCAAAGCCTCCTTGACCCAACTCTTGAAATTTTCGTTTTCACTCGTATCTTGTTTATCTCCCAAGAAAATCTATAGGTACTTCGCAACCATTGGTCCAACCCATTGATGGTTTTGGGTTGTGCGTTGTTTGGGACTAGATGACCAGTTGTGCCTTCTCTCTAGGGTTTCGCACTTCTTCTTCATATATTTCTTGAGTTCTTGCTTTAGGGTTTTGGGTTATTTTCTTGTTTTGGTTGATAATATCATAATACCCATCTGGGTTTGTTGATAATGGAGGATTACAATCATCTGGGTGAGAATACAACTCCAAGGGGGAGCTTCTTGTACGGTGGTCCGCTTCTTGGACCCAGTTCTTCTATGTACGGACGAACCAGTAGTGGCTCTAACGTGAGCAATCATCAGACCCAGATGCCCATGAACACGTTTCATCTTCAATCGGCCGAATGTTATCAATCTGAGTCGCAAGCACATCCAACTGTGAAGACCGAAGCGGGCACTTCGCAACACGTTCAGAAATTTCACTACCCCTCAATAATTAGGGGCCACCAAACGGTTCTTAATCAGCAGGAACAAGGAAATGAGAGCTCCGGTGAAGTTGAAGCCATTAAAGCCAAGATCATTGCTCACCCTCAGTACTCGAACCTTTTGGAAGCTTACATGGATTGCCAAAAGGTAACCACACACTTATTCACACACACATCATTTTAAGGATTGGCTGATCTCTCTCGGTCTCACATATATATATATATATATGCTGTAAATTAGGTGGGGGCTCCTCCTGAGGTGGTAGCGCGGCTCACGGCCATTCGGCAAGAGTTCGAGACGAGGCAGCGAGCTTCCGTGACTTGTAGAGATGCTTCAAAAGACCCAGAACTCGATCAGTTCATGGTGATTTTTATTACCAGTGTTTCCTTGTAATTGAATTGAAGTCTCTTTGTTTCGGATCGGTCTATTTCTCTTTTCTTTACCTTTTTGGGTTTAAGAATTTTAATCTTGAAATTGTTGATTAATATATAGGAAGCTTATTATGACATGCTGGTGAAATATCGAGAGGAGCTTACAAGGCCATTACAGGAGGCTATGGAATTCATGCGAAGGATCGAAACCCAGCTCAGTATGCTTAGCAATGGCCCAGTGCGGATCTCCTCTGGTACTTTCGCTTTCCCATTTGCATACTTTTGGGGAGAGTGAAAGAGACGAGTTTTATCATCGTTATCGCTTAGCATGACAAGGATACAATACAGAAGAATATAATACAAAGTTGGTTTGATTGACGAATTCGATTGTTGGGGAGATGGATTTGGGCGTTTGGATTTCCTAGCTTGCATGTACAGTGTAGAACTGATAGTTGAACTGTCCAGTTTCCGAAGATGGGGGTCTTTCAACCGTCACAGGCCTGTCCATGTTTCTTTCATTCATTACTGTGTCCGGTATAATTAATATATATATATATATATATTTATATGACGTTTTCTGGTGCTTAGAGAGAGAGAAGGGGGCACCTAGTCACGAGAATCAAAACCCTAATCACGATTCACGAGTGCATAGTAAAAAGACATGATTTGGTTCCCTAATACTATAAACTATGAGTGGTTAAGAGGACAAAACGATCTTATAGTATAAAAAATGATGAAACCACACGTTTGCTTCTGTAATCGGTTAGCTTTATCGGTTCTGAGTCTTCTGACAATCATTCTTAATAGAGGTTTGCTCCAAAAACCCATCTCTCACCTCTTGGAGGTTATATCTTCTAGTATATATGTCGAATATATATATATATAGGGATGTATTTGTGTGTATATATATACATATATATATATATATAAATGTATATATATGCCTCGAGATGTATGGCAGTCATTCTCGAGTTTGTCTTCGCTTTTGAATGGAGAACAGTTCGTTTTTGCTTCTCTATAGACTGGTCTTTAGTGGCTTAGGCCTCGGAAAATGAAGGAAATAGGATTCTGTTCATTTCAGTGCTACCCATGTAGCCTGTACGGCTGTCAGAATTTTACTCATTTATTCAGTCATCAGATATTTATATACAAGTTTTAAAATTTTAATTTCTAAGGTATTTTGTTACTACTGCTCATGTTGATCTTTTTCTCATTTACAGAATGGCTGCAGCAATTTAAAATTGTCATGTATAACGGGGGGTTTTTAATTATTTTTTTCACTCTTAAATAGAAACAAGTGGTCCCATTAACAATTATTTGAGTGAATCCCACTATCTTGTAGATAAGCGTAAGAACATCAATTGAAAAAAACTATTATGTATAACATTGTATATTCACTTGGGCACGTACAGGAGTTGCTCTTCCCGTGTAAGCAAATTTCGATCTATATATTTGTCACCAGGAATACGGATCATCAGGATAAATAAAACGGGTTTGGAACGCAATACTTTATATGCTCTAAATGTAGTATTATAAGTGGTAATGTATACGACATTGGTAGAATGCGATAGGGTAAGTTTAATTGTAAAAGTGTTTTCTGTATTTTTTTTTTCCCCACCCAATGATGAGTAATGGGAATTCATTAAAGTTTCCAAGTTGTTCATATAGTTATGAAATTTATTAATTATTGTATTGAAATAAAATATGTAAAAGCATTGAACTAATCGTTATTTTTTGATTTGCATTGGTCCTTCCTATTATTTTGATAAAATATTTTTTTAAAAAAAGAACTAAGAAATTTTTTATTTAATTGCTAAATTTAGCATTGTAACGTAAATATTTTGTCTTTGGATGTGTGTACCAAAATGAGGATCATTAGGGTATTAGTATTTTGTGATAACTATGGTCTGTATACTGGGGAATATGACTTGATTTGACACTTGCTTCAATTAATGCTTCCATATTTTGGTTCCATCTTTTATTTCTTCCTCTGTGTGTGTTTATTTGAGATTTAAGATGAGGTTGAACAATTGTATTGCTACACAAGGCTTTTGTTGGTGGTAGATTTAGGGATAAAACTAAAATTTTAGTGTTAAATTGGTGGTGCTGAAAAATTTGAAATTATTGAACAATTAGTAGCATTGTTGAGTCTTCTCTCCTTTTAAAAGCTTTGTATTGTTTTTGTTATTGCTTTTATCCAGTTAAAATGCCATTTTTTGTTCTTTCTTTTTGGTAACTGAATTTTATTGATACCAAAAATGGAGGGTAAGCCTCAAACAACTACTAATGTACAATACAACCAATTTTTGTTCTTTTGTTTGTTTAGATCATAGTTACCACTTACTTTAGCGATTTGTGATTTTGATCGCACGATTCAAAACGTGAATATTTCGGGATTTGAAATGCATGATTTAGAGTTCTAATCTAAATTATCAAAAGTCCCAAAAAACATATAACAAATAAGAAAATACATACTTACATCGTTAAAATTTTGATTTGAAGAATCCTGCCCTAACATGTCACGTTTTATAACAAGTGACTATTTACGTTCATGTTTTTGTTTCACGTACCATAACGATCCATATTCTAGGTAACATTGGTTTAGATTGTTGGCTTTTTGGGATTAAAATGGGGAAGTCACCATATCTTTTTTCCATGCTAGTTGGAGCGATCAAACTTGTTATTTCTCTTGAGTTTTGATGAAAATTTTATTACAGGTTGAATTGAGACTACTAGAACGATTACTTTTTCATATGTTTCATATGAACATTCAAAACTTGCTCTTATAGTTTAAACTATTGTTCTCTTGCCTATCTTGTTATTCAAAATTTGAATTTTGATATTGATGGTTGTGGAGTAATTTATAATGTTGAGCCACTTTTCTCTTTCATTATTGACTTGATTATAGCTTCATCGACATGCCAACTTAAGCATTTATTTATTTGCAAAGTCATTGTTTACCTCTTAAATCAGTTTTCAATTGTTTAATAATGATTAAGAAACACATGGTATTTAGAAGTACCCCCCCACGCGCGCACCCACAAAAAAGAAGAAGCCCTACAGCATTGGAGGTAAGAGAAAGATATAGATACATTTGTAAATTTTATTTATATCTCACAGCCTTTTGGCTAAAGAAACATTGGACTATTCTCTTTCAACAGCTTCTCTTTCTACGATAGCTGCTCTCTTTGCTTTGTTCAGATGAATCTTTGCAGAAACACTATTAAAACTTTGAGTGCCTTTGGAAACAATTTACTTCTCTCTTTCATTTTCCGTGTGTGCGTATTGAGAGTGTGGCTTTAGATGTAGAGGATAAGATATTTGCTGATGTAATTCAGGAGGGTGAGGAACTATCGTCTGCCCGGCAACTCTCGCCTTTGTAAAGTTTTCTTTCTTAAAAAAATAAAAAATGTCTTAATTTGTATAGTAAAAAGAAGTCGAAAATGAAGATGATATAATCATAATGGGCAGGAGGTGATTCTAGAAATGTCCTTCCAAAGATACCCTTTTAGTACTTCACAAGATTAAGGGCTTTTGGAACAAAGGTAAAGAAATGAAAAAAAGAAGTGATGAGATGTGCTTTAACTTTTGATGTTAAGCATTTGTTTCCAAAATATTTGTTCCTATATTATAAAGACATACATGAATGTGAGTTAATTGAGATAAGGCTTTGTTGAGTTGAGTTGAATATGCATGAATGTGAGTGTTAACGATGGACTTATAAAAAGCAACGTATGTTTCTTCACTCTAACCTGTGATTTTAGCACCCATAAAAGGAAAATCTACAATTTGGTGACAGTTTTCTTGGTTACTTAAATGAGTGAGACTAATTATGTGTCACCCCTCTTAACTGCTATTATTATTACTTCCTCTTGAACTATGTGTATCATAATTAGAAAGGATTTTTCATGTCGGTAATCATCTTTCTTTGGAGATTGGCTCTCAGAATACCATCGGTAGATCTGTGCATGGGTTGTGTGCCATTTAATTAGTATTCTTACATACACAAAAGAGGGGGGAAAATACTATGTCGACCATAATGTTTGTGAAAGTGGTGGAAGGAAATAAAAAACAAATAATTTGTATGCATGAATTTAAGTTAGTGTTTCTTGTTGCAACACTTATTCCTTGCAATTCATCATGACTCACTTTTGTCAACTTGGTGTTAAGAATCAATAATGACTTCAAGAACCCATTCCCTATGTATTTATCCATAATTATGCAGTTGGTTGCAGGTATATGATAAGTATGTCTCCTCCTTATCCATTTAGCTTTTGCTCACCTTCTCTCTATACAATTGTCTTTATGATATACTTGTGCCTATTTTCGAAAGGAAACTAAAAGAAAGAACCTTTATGGTTTTTACAAGATTTGCAGTTTTTCCTAGAAGCTCTCCTCATTTTCAACATGCAGAAATGCTCATCTTTGAGGATGCTATTTTTTTTCATCTTCTAGTCCTGTTGTGTGCCTTCATTGGCTTCTTTTATTTTTCCTTTTGAACCCTTGGAAAAAAGAGAAAAAGAGGGGGGTGGGGGTGGTCCATGTTGAGATTCGGACTGTGCCTTATATTTAAACGGTCAGAACTTAAGATCAGCCATTCAGTATGTTACATGTTACTGGGTGTTCAGCATCATATTTTTATGAATTGATGTAGTTGAATGAGGTTGTTAAGACAAATTGGCGATAAGGTCAAACGGAGAAAAAATTATATACTATTATTTATTTCATTGTATGATGGAAGAGGACCTGTTGGGTATGAAAATGTCATGATGCTGAGTGAGTGTGAAAAGGGCAATGGTTGATGATATGGTTTTTTATATGGCTTTACGGCGCAATGGTGATAAGGCTCTCTCTTTCTCTCTCTGGAGTTTATTCTACAAACTTATTATATTACTTTGAATTGGCTAAATACTACATTAGTGGATGAAATCCAACTGAATTATCTACATCTCTCCCGTTCATACTAAATCAACACCCCAAGGTCACATTCGTATTGTGGTGAAAACTTTAATTGTTTTCAAGGAAATGAAAGCATTTGGGACTTTGTACAACATTCCATGCAAGTGAAAACTTACGGGAATTATGATTGTGGTATTGTATCATATTTTTGCATGTTTATCATTGTCGGTAAGTCTTTGTTGAGTTGGTGTGTCCTTCATCGAGTCTTTTTAACATAAGATATTCCAATATTGGTTATTGTCTATATATAGTCATTATTTGTCGTAAATTATAAGAAGACAAATATGGCAAAGTGTTTTCTGGATATTATCTACATAAAATCAGCATCAGTGTGAACTATTCCATGATGCCGTCTGGAAAATTAGAGGGACATACATAAGCAGTACTCTTGTTATAATTTTTTTTTTGGGGTGAATTTTGAGCAGTATGTGAAACTGCTAAACAAACAGGTTGGCTAGTGTGTTTTACATAGTCAAAGAGACCTAGTGCACATTTTTGTTGAACTTCATTTTTTCTTCCATTTAACATGTGGGGGAGGCATATCAAATTTTATGAGTAAAAGATATTTTCTGTCATCCATAAACTTCAGTTGAAAACAAGTACCTTTTCATAGTATTATCATAGCCGGACTGAATCAGTGAACCCGCCAGTGAGCCGGGTTGGTTCTTAATTTGTTTTTTTTTTTTTTGTTGTGGGTATATATTGACCTAGAATGTACAGCAGTGAGCTTACCTTCACTTGGCCAGTTCCATGTCGGACTGTAGCGAACTAGTTGGTTTAAAGCGGTTCAGTCTAGCTATTTGATTTCTTTTGTAAAAAGTCTAGAAATACAACTTAAACTGAACTTGGGCACTTGAATTGGTACTCTTTTTTCGATATTTTTGTACCAGAGTTAATGTTTATACTAATTTCGCTCCATTTATATGCAAATCTGGACAACATATTATTTAAAAGAACTTACATTTAAAACAGTCAACCCCTTATTTGTTGAATTAAAAGTGTCATTTTGTGTATCTTAAATCTTAATTGTCTTTGTGCATTGCATCAACCATATATCATCAAGTATTTAAATTGATTTAAAGATGGAGTTTGTTATAATTGTTATGACTGTAGTTGTTCCAGATATGCAATGTCTTCTTTGTACCATAATATTCTTGTTCCTTTTTGTTCATAAATTTCCAATCACTGAATGTGCAGATGAGAAGTGTGAGGGTGTTGGTTCGTCTGAAGAGGATCAAGACAATAGTGGTGGAGAAACAGAACTTCCTGAGATTGATCCGCGTGCTGAAGACCGGGAACTTAAGAATCACCTATTGAGGAAGTATAGTGGTTACTTAAGTAGTCTCAAGCAAGAGCTCTCCAAGAAAAAGAAGAAAGGGAAACTACCCAAAGATGCCAGGCAGAAGCTACTCAGTTGGTGGGAGTTGCACTACAAATGGCCATATCCTTCGGTATGCATATTTACAAGCTATAGTCTGCAATTTAAAATAAAATTAGCAAATTGGGTTCTTATTCATATTCTTTTGAGATATTAACACAAAGAACACTGTGTTAATAACACAGGAAACAGAGAAGGTGGCCTTGGCTGAATCAACTGGTTTGGACCAGAAACAAATTAATAATTGGTTCATCAACCAAAGGAAACGACACTGGAAACCGTCTGAAGATATGCAATTTATGGTGATGGATGGCCTCCACCCACAAAATGCAGCTCTCTATATGGAAGGTCACTATATGGGTGGTCCTTATCGACTAGGGCCATGAATAACGATCGGGATGGAGCGGGTTTACATTCACCTCTCGTGCAGTGTTACCGAAAAGGTTGGTTACTTTCATTTCAGTCATAGCATGAATACTCAAGTTGTGCCCAGATGATTGTAATTGCAAGAGTTGGGTAATGTTCTCTGACAGCCCAATCTGATATCTGCAACAGGAAATATTATAACTTTGTTTAGTGTGTCTATATGTATGTTTTTGGGATCATTGAAGGTGGATTCCAATAGTTTTGGTTGTGTCCACATCAAATATGTATGTTTCCTTTTCTGTCTGATCTGTTAGAAGATTTGAGTTACATTTGTAATGTGTTGTCGTGTGCATGGTAAAGTATACCAAGAGGAATTCATGCAGTATCTAGCTAGCATCTGTAATATATTTAAGCTTTTTTATGATTTATGCAACTGCATAAATCTAATTGTTGTTTGAATTGTATATTGTGAGAAGAAGAATAGCTTATATGATATTAGTGAAATAATAATGTTTAGTCTCCCTGTTGCTCTCCACTCTTTTTTATTTTTATTTTTTTTCTGGTATCAATGATCCATTGCCCTAGCCTTTCCAGCATGTCCATAACAACGGAATTCCTTGACGAGGGGATGGCTCAGTTTATGAATATACCATTGGTCAAGTATCACGATTGGCGCCGTAATGGGTGAGACTAGTTTTCATTAGATATACCCCCAGTTTGACATAATAATAGTCTTCTGTTGAGGATCACTATCAGATTTCAATGCCTTTCGAAATTACACGGCTAGGGATATCTCATACCAGTTGAGTGTAAGAAGTTTGATTAGCATATAAGACATTACAAGCCTTGTTATTAATAACTTGGTTTAAGCATTTTGGGCTGTGTGGTTGGGTAATTTCTTCAAGTTTTGGAGATAGTAGGTTTGGGCTGTTAAAAAGTTGTATTAGAGTCCCGTTCTCATAAGGTAGAGAGCCCCTTAGAGAGTTCATTAAATGGGTAATTGGGAGAGATTTGGATTAATCCCACTAGTACACGTGGTCTTGTGGGGGGTGAATGTCCCACATCAACAGGGCGAGAAAAGTTTGATTGGCATAAAAGACCACATGGTTTAAGCATTTTAGGTCATATAGTTGGGCTCTTTCTTCATATTATTGGGACAGTAGGCTTGAGACTTTAGAAGAGGTGATATCTATCATCCCGGGAAGAGTTTGAAGTACATGTACTCATACTTGTTAAGGCTCCATGTTCGAAGCTCCTACATTGGTTAGGAGGGAAGAGTTTAATTGTGGTATATAAGATACGAGAATTCTTACTACTAATAACACTTTAGCTTAAGTATTTCATCTTTCTTCATGTTATTGGATCAGCAAGGTTGGAGTGTTATAAAGTGATATCGAGCCAGTTCTTAAAAGGTAGAGGCCTCCTCTAGATTGTTTGCTTAAGGAGAGATTTAGATTGGAATAGAAGAGTTCTGTGGAGGGGGGGCAAGTGTGATATGTTACATGGGTTGGGAGGGAAGAAGAGTTTGATTGGAATAGAAGAGATTACTAATAATAACTTAGTTTAAACATTTTGGAATAGAGATACTAAGGTGCTTATAAGTGTGGGAAACAAAACAAAGGGAAGAAACCCAACAGCAAAAACACAAGCAAACAAAGAAAGATTACAGAGCCAAACTAGACGCATCCAGGACTAATTAGCCTTAAGAACTAAACAAGGGATGCTTAGACGTGAGCATGTTTCCCAGTTTTGCATAGAATTTGGAACATTCTTCCATTAAGGAGCTCTCAACCTGACAGCCCTAGTAGTTTCCTCGAGCAATTGACTTTGCAATTTTTGCTTCCCACTTAAATGTTCAATTTTTTTCTTACTCCAAAGAAGTTAAACAGCAGAAGGTCCCCATTGCACTGGATTTTGGGAGATGTTGCACATATGAAGTCTCTGGGCCAGCTGCATTCAAAGAGGATATCGTTTCTGGTTTCAGTAGCATTGCTACACAGAACACAATTACCATTCTCGATGATACCCTAGCTATTGAGTCTTCGCTCAGCACACCTTTAGGGAACCAAACAACTAGCCTAAATCTAGGAGACCAGTGGTAATGGACCTCCGATTGTATCCCATGCAGAACTGGTGGAAAAGCGACCATTTGTTGTTGGAAGCTAGAATACAAAATCATGAAAGGGTTGGGGAGAAAATCTAGAGGGGTGCTGGCCTTAATCTTAGTAAGAGCAGCTGAATAGCAATAAGGCCATCTCCAAGTTGAGCCCCTAATCATGGAGGAGACTTTTATAAGAGTAGAGCTATGGCAATCAAAAATGATGTTACTATCATACTTTAGTGATAAAACTTCTAATGGGTGCCAATTATCATGCCACAAGAATGTGTCATTTCCATCCCTAATCCTACATTTAATTAAATCTCTGACCAAGGTTCGAAGTTTCAATAATTTCTTCCATGTCCTGGAATTTCAAGATCCCATAAGCTTCTATTCTTTATGTAATGAATATGACACCATTTCTCCAAAGAGTATCCTTTTGCTGCAAATATTCCACTAGTGTTTAAGCATATCAGCTTTATAACATTCCTTGGATCTTTTGATGCCTAATCCAGTGCACACTACATCCCACTTCACCTTAGCCTTGGTAAACTTCAACTCTTTGCCGGATCAAAGAAATGCTTTCAGAATCTTGATTTACTTTGGTAGACTGAATGAACATAGAGAAGCAAAGTTCTGTGGCGAGAGGCCCAGTCTATCAGTCAAAGCGGACAATATTGTATTATAGGACTCCGCATAAGCAATCACATTATCATTAAGGATCAATCTCTTAAGCATTCGTTTGGTTGAGCTGTGTAAAAGTACCGTTGGAGATAAGTAGCCATTGGCATTAAGCAGTTGATGAGCAAAAACATTCGAGTGTTTGATAAAAATTGTTGAAAAATGATTATAAAATACAAAATGACAAAAAGAAAAGAAAGAAGAAAGAATATTTGGATAATATTACATTGCTTTTCTCTATCTTAATCAATTAAACACCAAAGAACAACTTATTTTAACCGCTTTTCAATTTCATTGCTTTATATTAATTAGACCGGTTTAGAAAGTTCTCTTCATCAAGGCATGTTAGCGCTTGATGTACATTATAAATTTATTCTCTATCAGCTTAAAGTTTTAGAGCAATTGGTAATCTAATATGATATCATAGTTCTGTTTATGAGAGATCATGAGTTCATGTCTCTACCTTCCTTATGTAATTGCACTCACTCATCCGCTCTCGCTCTCGCTCTCGCTTTTGCACTTGCAATTTTTTACTCTATTATGGGCTAATTCTTTACATGCAAAATGGGATTATACGAGAGGGAAAATATTAACACTCAATATATATTGTAAGAATGATCAAATCTGAAGGAGAGTGTGATTCATGCTCTAAAGTGAGCCAAACAGATGTGTGGAAGTTGCCTCTTCCATTATGCTTTTCTTCTCTCTTATCAAGAATACTAGTATTGCAATGGGATGGCACATTGGAGTACTTAAAGCTGAAAGAAAGGCGTAAGTGGTTACAAAAAAATTCAACAAAAATACTACTAAGATCTGAAACACATGCATCCGATGTGTCAATGATGTCTGTCATACCTTCACGAGGTATAATTCAAATTGGCCTGGATAGAAAATATATATATATATATATATATATATATAAAATCATACTGTAATTCATTCCAATTGATAAATTCGCAAGTGCATGGGACTCCCCTTGCATGAAACGCATGTATAATTTAATGGGCGATAATGTGCCTTGAAAAGATCGCCCGAGGAGTAAAAGAGTATAGGTCTCAGAATCAATTTTGAGGGTGAGCTTTGATCCTGCAGGACATCATGACTAATTCCTAACTGACATAAGGATCAGTTTGAAACCCATAGAATCCTAAGGGATAGGGATAAATCGGGAAATCTCATCACAAATTTGAACAACAGAATTCCAAGAACATCTTCATTCGGATGAATTAGGGATATCAAGACTCAGCCGCTCAATGGGAAGTTCACCTCTATAAAAAGAGAATGAAAAGGTACCACTGGCATCTCCTATTTTCCTTGACCCAAAATTGAATATTTGTAAGAAGGTCAATTAACTTGATCGTCTGGAAATTCATCACTAGACTTCTACCCGTGATCTCTGACTATTTGATTTACAAGACTTCGGGAGGCGAGTTCTCAGCCAGGCAACTTTTGACGACAACAGGCAAGAAACTAGTGTCCGCAGAGGTGCTCCATTTCATTTCATCCCAACAAGCTAAAACAGGCGGCCTGAGCAATAAAACTATACAAATCTGCCGAGGATGATGGTGTTCGTGCAGCATGCTGGGTTGCAATGGAGGTCTGAAGGTTGAAAACTTGAAACAGAAGTGAATTCCTCATTGGGATCAGCATGCCGAGTTCCAGAACCTAACCCACAGTCACGCTCTAGAATACAATGGCAGTCTCGTTTGCATGCATTGACAAACAAGCAAAAGCAAGGATACGATATATAACTTTGCATCATGGAGAATTATAGAAGTTTGTACAATAGCTCTTAACACAACTTTATTTATACTCGTAGGAGGGAGACAACAAAAGAAAGGAACAAAAATTAAGCAATTTGACTAGGTGGCTGGCAAAAATGCTATATAAAAAATTCTGGAAGTTGTTTATATTATGGTTATGCATGGTTACTCCTAAGAAGCTTTTCAGGTAGGGTTGTAAATGAATCGAGTTGAGTCAAGCAGAATAATAAATTGTTTAAACTGGACTTGCTAAAATTAACGAATTTCAAATTCTGTTTAAGCTTTGTTTGTTAATTTTTTGAATGATTTTGAACGAACCTCTAATCAAAACATTCAAGAGTTGACCTTGAGTAGATTGGTTTTTTTTAATATTATTAAAGTACTTTTAGTTTAACGAGCCGAATTTTAGTTGAATTCAATAAATTAACGAATCTCAAAATATGTTCAAGTTTGACTTATTTATCTTACGATATGATATTGAACGACCCTCTAAACGAGAGCCCTATTTTTAGGTGAATCAGACCAATTACTTTATGTCACGTATACATGTTTAAATTTAAAGAGACAAAAAAATTACTTTTACCTATGTGATATAAAATGATTGATCTGATCTATTGACTAATCAATTGAACCCAATTTACTTAAAAATTTCTATATGGTACTAGCTAGGTAGGCACAAGTTCACATGTGAGCACCCTAAGTCTCTCAAGAAACATACTCCATACCAAAAATAAGTGGTAAGGCTCAGAGTTGACAAAAAGGATTGGATGACAATTAAAGATTACCTAAATTTGATGCATTTCTAAATCAAACAAGGGTACTTGCCTATGACTGGTTCCCTTTTGTTGCGTGGGCTTCCCTTGGAGTGGTTATCAACTGGATGGCTGGCCCACCTCCTTCATTCCAGGCTGGAATTTCATGGATTTTGACAGGCCCAAAACTGGTTGTTGTAATACAAAGCTCCGTCTCCCTTAAGCCGGAAGCAAACCTGAATCGTAATGAAGGCCCACTCTATATGCATGCAAGCTAGCTAGCCAGCTATAATGTGAACTTGCTATTTTGGAAAGTTAGCCTCTCAAATGATGTGTCTCTTTTGCCTTGTTTCGATAATAAATAATTAAAAAGGGACCATTAAGTTGACTTTTTGCACTCTTTGTTTGGTACCAAAGTGAAGCAACTCTAATTCTAATCAACCAATAATTTTAAAAAATAACTCATTTCTTAAAAATTTATTTTTATACAGGAATAAAAAATTAAACTCACATAATTACATCAAAAACTGACACTAATATTATTCAAATAAAACTCTAATCTTAAAAAAAAATCTATTTTTTTAAATACATTATGCCATTCAATATTGTAATTAGAGGCAAATTCAAGTGGGGGTGGGGACAAAGGGAGGGCACCCTCCAAAAAAAAAATACTGAATTCTCTACCACTAATTGTTTTAGAATATTTTAAAAAATAAGACTTGATCGTCGCAAATTTTTTAGTTATATTTATTTGAAACTTTTTAAATTTTAATATCTATAATTTTGTTCTAACTAAATTTTTTAGATTCGTCACTGATTGTGATCAAAATTCTAGCAAACTTATACATGGAAACGGATCATTCCATTGACCAAAATTATATACCGAATTAATTACAATTTGTCATCTACACAAAAAAAAAGGAAAAAAGAAAAAAAAATTTCTATAAAATCTGACAATTCAAGCACATGATTGATTGGAATTTGTTTGATTCAATGACCAACTCCGTACAAAAATTTGTGTGTTTATTTAAGATTGAATCGACGTATAACGGAACTAGATGCCACATATATATACATATAATATATATGTGTGTGTGTGTGTGTGTCTATGAACAAATTCGTCACTAACCACGCAAACACGCAGCATGCAGCGCACACATGAGAAGAAAAAATAGGTAGAAAGAATGATTATAAAAAAGATTAATTTAAATGTAAAGGAAGATTTAAAAAATAAGAAAGTAAAGTTGGGGCGTGCAAGAGCCGACGTATACGGACAACGGGGAAGACGTGGACGATGATGACAACTTTGGTGATTTTGATAATGACAACGATGTTTGATGTCAAACAAACACAATCGTGCAATGACGACGACGTTCCAAGCTATAAAGTCCGCCTCTTCAATTTTTTTGAGCCAATGAGGTGCTGAGTTGGAGACCAAACTTGCTCCCAAGTGTGGAAAAGGAAATTAAAACAATTACTTTGTGATTAAGCATGCCCTAATTGTGATTTTGGTACAGCCCATTGTCTAGATTCGACAACATTAGCCTGAAAAGAGTTATGAGGTCCACGTTAAGAAATTATTTAATGAGACTGATATGATTTGATAGACTTTATAATTTTAATATTAAAAAATGTTACAATTAATCGTGAATGATACAAATTCGTAATTTGTTTAGTGTGTGTAATATACTTGTGCACATGATTATGCATGATATTGGCACGTGAATTGTATGCGCCAATCAGATCGTGAGTTTCTGTCTTTCACGACTGACCGTAACATTCATCTTTTAATATTTTATAGGTTCACATGAGACTCAAGATTTAACTAGCTCTATAATTTTAGTATTTTGTAAATTCACATAAGATTCATTTTATTGCTAACATTAGGAAAATAATTACATGCATATTACTGGTTTATTGAATAACTTCTCATTTTAGTAAGAAGTGAATAAATTTGATGATTATTTTTTTTGTAGGTGTATGTAATAAGTACTCTTGACTAAATATGGAAGACTACTTAATATGTTTCTTAATGTCAAATTCATCAATTTTTAAACTTTGGGATGGGTGAGTTGAGAAGAGGCATGGGTAATATATTAAGATTTCAGGATCAACTCTTTCTCCAACTCCACTTATTTATAAAAACTATATCATCAATTTTTTTTGAAATTAGACTCTAAATTGCTAGTTCTCTTTTAAGCTTCTAGTCCAATGTGTCTTATGAGTTTGTCATTTTGAGTTTTAAACTCAAAAGTCGTCCCTCAAATAGAAATATGCAGCGTTATTTTCATAAGTTCATTACACATTATCTGCAACTGACGTGGTACACCAACAGAAATAAAACAATCTTAAAATTTGGAATGTTATCTTATAAAAGTGGGTGTTTAGGGGCGATCTTTAAATGATCTTGTAATTAGAAATAACAATGCAAACTTATTTTCTCCAAAAGAACTTGTGTCCATTTGAAAAGTAAAGTCAATACGAATAATTTACTAAAAAAAATAATAATCAACACTAGAAATTTGATAAGTTTGACCAAATGATCAATTACATTTTTTTGAATAACTTTTACAAATAACAAACGTGGAGGAGGAGGTGTCAAAGCTTTGACTAAACAGATTCCAAATTTTAATTAATGTAATGCATAGATTGCATGCTACCCGCTACCAAACACAGCTTGAAGGTATATAGTATTTTTGCTGCAGCACCTTAACAAGCAAGTGTAACAAAACAGGATTAACGTCCAAAATTGCTTAATGCAAACATCAGGATTTTTATCAGTTTTCATGCGGATTTAAGGGTTACAAAGCATGAACAAAGTAATCTTCTTCCTCCATGCTTATAGCTATGCCTGATAAAAGCCGACAATACCCTTCAAATAAAAACCCTGAAGAATCATATGCTGTGACAGTTCTTGATATGGTATAGGAACTATTTGCTCTAATTCTTTGTTTTGGATCACCAATTGCTTTAAAAACTTAAATTTTTAAATAATAGACTAATAATTTATATCAAGTTGTTTAAACACTCCAGCTTACATGCAATTTTACATGTGAAGAGTTGAAAATATACATAGAAATGGAAATATTAACAGAACAAGACCGAATTAACATGAAGGGGCATGAACCCAAAATATCTTAGAAGTAGAATTCTAATATCATGTTAATACTTACCCTAAAAGTTTAAGACTAGAAAATGAGTTAACAATTTATGTCAAACTTTTTTAACCCTTTGTATGTGTATGAGGTATGTAGGGTGAATATTACACCCGAAAACCCTGATGCACCCTCCGTTGCAAATCATGCAACAATTCAACAAATTTTTCAAGCAAGCTTCCAACCTTCTGTATATAATGATGACACCTGAGCTATAAATCCATATATGTGTGTGTGTGTGTGTGTATATATATATATAACAGAACCCAAGTTTACTGAAATGAATCAAAATCAGCAAATACAAGGAAAAAAAAAAATCCCTTCATAGACTATTGTTAAAGAGTTACAAATATATGTACAGTGGAAAAAAGGGAACTAGAGATAGAGAGACTGTCTCTACATGTAAATTTCATATTAGCAAGCTGCAGAAGGATGGGTGAAGGGATTATAAAAGTGAGGCTTTGTTACCATTGGGAAAGGACTTTTAGATGAGTTTTGATCACCACCGCTACCAATTCTCTCACAGGAAGGGCACATGGTGAGGGTGGCCGCCGGCAGCTGCATATAAAATGGGGCTGTTAGTTTTAGTGCTTTCAGCTCTTGCAGCTCCTTCTGCAGCCTTCTGTTTTCATCTGTCAGTGTTTCACAACACTTCTTCAATAACTCACAGTCTACTTCAGTTTGCTTCAGCTTTGTCCTGGTTAAAAAGAAAGGGGGGAAAATTCAATAAGTACTCATCATTCAGATCAAACATAGGGTTAAAATTTTTATCAATCAAGAAAATTATACCTGGCTCTCCTGTTCTGAAACCAAACTTCAACTTGCCGAGGCCGGAGATTCAGCAGTTTAGCCAACGCTTCCTTTTGCTTCTGCTAATTCAAGAAAAAAAAGATACCAAATGGAGAAGATTGTTGGTCACTTTATTGTCTTCTAAGGTAGAATTATTGTATAAAATTTAAAGGGAAAAAATGAAATATTCATTAGAGATTGTAAAATACAGACAGAGAAAGATAGTATACAGGATTGAGTGTGCTGTGTTCTTTGAAACTGTCTTCTAAAACAACAGATTGTTCTTTGGTAAGTCTGAGTTTCTTCCTTGCACTGCCCTCTTCATCTTCATCGCTTACCTTTGAAGTGACTTTCTCTGTCTCTATCTCTATCTCTTCCCAGCTCGGATCTCTCTCCCTCTTCACAGAGTTGGAGTACGATGATACTGCGCTAAACGAAGAGGCTTGTCGACACAGATCAACGTGCACTTTACCGACATCGATCTTTAGAGCTGTTTGGCTGGTTCCTTCTGATGACAAGCCCAACGTAAGAGAAGGAAACAAATGATCGAATCGCAGCGACAACCTTTTATGTTGATGATCATGAGATTGCAAATGATTCTCAGACCTGTCAAGGAGGCCTAAGCCAAGACTAAGACCTGTGTTACAAGCATCCTCAAAACCCATTATGTAAAATCTAGCTATTGATGTAGAATTAGAACGGACTCTTGATATATATGATCAGCAAGGTCTCACTGAAATAAATGGAGGAAGAAAAGAGTATGAAGAGGTATTCTGATGGGGGGAGAGTGGAGGGGGTGATTATTAATCAAAGGAAGGAATTAATGAGTAGAGAAAACGAATCTAGACTTGTACTGTGCAACTATATAAAAATTCCAATCTCTCCTTGTCTTCCAAGGTTGACCAAGAGAAGCACTCTCTCTCTCTCTCTATTTGTGTGTGTGTGTGTGTGTATGTATATGTATATATATATATATATATTATATATATATATATATATTTATGTATAAAGACACAGTCATGTATGTGGTGTAAGAAATATGACATATATACGTGGAATCACATAGGAAGTGGGTGTACACAAAGAACATATGAAAGGAAGGGATTCGCCACTTTACCTTTTCTTTTTTCCTTTCCTTTCATATGCATTTTGTTTACATGCATAGTCGGAGACAATAATGCAGCAAGTAGAGAGAGTGTTTTGAGGTATATACTTTGTTTTCTTAGATGCATTATTCTATATATATATATATATATATATGTAGTTATATACTTTAAGGTTTTTTTTTTAGGTAAGTAATATAATTTGTATTAAGAAGAAGGAAATCTGTACAAAGAAGAGAAAGCAAGAGGGACCCTTTTTTTTTAAAGTGTTATACTTAACCATAATAAAGTCACGAGTCTTAATCATTCAATTTGATTATAGGCTTTTTTCATAAATGTGTGTGCCCCATAAGGTCGTATACCTCGAATCTCATTTCTTATTGCAGAAATTGTATAATTTTAATAAAAAAAAATTAATAAATGTGCAGATATAATTGTATACACAAAACCAAGCTTATGATACACATGAATTGAAGGATGGATCAAATCAAGAGCATTTAATGCTGTATGGTGGTAGATAAAAGGCCGCTTTCTTAGTTTTATCTCAGGGAGACAACCTCCAAGAGAGCAAGGATTGGAGACCCATCAGTCGAATGCTTAATGTCTACCTAGTTGCAGACCACCTAGTTGTCTCCCACTATGTTCCTTATTTTTATCAGAATATATACATGAATTCTTGCATGTATGCTTAACTTCTAATTATATATATCTTCTTTTATTATTTACTTCAAATCATTAATGATCATTAAAGTTTGTTTTTTTTTTTCTTAGTAGGAAAATTGTAACTGCCGTCAAGTTGACCAACCTAAGATGCTTCAAAAGCGAACAAGCTTACAATTTTAACACATTACAATTGGCCATAAAAGTTTAATCTTTTAAGCACTTTCGTGGGTAAACCTTGGATAGTTTGGTTTTTCATCCATTGCAAAATCTTAGCTGAGAATGGCTCAATCAAAATATATATATATATATATATATATATATATATATATCATCGTGACAGCGTACAGAAGGTCCGAAACCACCAGGTCAATTCGATCAAATGCACAAAAAAATAACTTCTGTTCAATAGATTTCAGCCATCACTTCTAATCCTATGCTTTTGCCTATTGATGAAGTACACCTCTGAAATCATGACATGCGCCAAGCAATGTTTGTTGATGATAATTTGACAAAGAAAGCAAGAAAGAAAATATAAGGCTTTTTTTTGGCTCTTGATTCTAAACAAAATGCCACGTAAGGTTTGGTTAATTATTTAACTTGCTAACAATAGTATGATATATATATTGTCATTCGAACCGATGCCATCAATTACAATTGAATGTAGCCAGATCCTAAACCAGAATTCCCTACTAGCCTTTGAGTATATTAATAGATGAGTGGTTTCAAAAAAAGTTACATTCTAAAACTTGGTGTTTCTGAAACTTTGTGCTTCTTTAGAGTACTTGTTATACTTTACTATCACTTGAGCTACCTTCAAAGTTAACAATAATATGATAACCGCAAGAGAGGGGGAATCGAGTGGTAAGTGCCTCTCGATCAAAAATGCCGGTCATAGGTTTAATATCCTACAAAAATAATAAAATTTCTTGGGGCCACTTCCAGGACTTCTTCTTGGTAATAAAACCGATTTGTGTGGGACATGGGGATTGTACGAGTCTCCAAATTTATAACTAGTCACACCGCGAAATATTACAATTGATAAATTGATTCTTGGATTATCAAAAAAGAAAAAAATTTTATGATATTTGACAACAAAAAAAAAAAAAAAGTCATGAGTGGCCCTAGTGCTGATGCATGGTAATAGTGATAGTAGTGGCAGAGGGGGTCGTGGTGCTGGAGGCGGTGATGGCTATGTGAAATGCTTGCATGCGTTGATGGAGATGGTGGTTGTGGTGGCACTGTCACTTGTATTTTTCTTGTATATATATATAATATAATATCCAAATCGGAGGTACTGGGAGTGGATAAGAGAAAAGGGCAATGTCTCCTTGCGTTACATTTTTATGAATTTTAGGGTTTGTTATTTACAATTTATTTCCATATTGACATTTACAACATATATACATGTCTAATGGTGGTTGTGGTGGCACTGTCACTTGTATTTGCCTTGTGTATATATATAATATAATATCTAAATCGGAGGTACTGGGAGTGGATAAGAGAAAAGGGCAATGTCTCCTTGTGTTACATTTTTATGAATTTTAGGGTTTGCTATTTACAATTTATTTCCATATTGACATTTACAACATATATACATGTCTAGCCAATTATGGCTAAAGTGGAGAAGAGGGATGTGCATTGCACAAAATTAATGACCCGGGGCCTCCATATTCCAATTGTGGAAAATATGAACGGAGCAGATTAGAAGAGGCCATAGAAATTCAAACTAGTATTAATGGTGACAGAATATATAATTCATTAGGAAGTATTAATTGTTACTCTAACAACTCCAATAATTTCTATAAGTTATTTTAACACTCTTTTTTATATGCCACTTCATGTTGTATGTGTAGAGTGATAAAATAAAGTGTGACGTGTTATAAATACAGAGTGAAACATTTGCGACGTCTTGTACGTAGAGAGAGACTTAAATCCAAGACTTATTGGAATTATAATTCTGATACCATGTTAAATTTAATGATATAATGTTTGTTTGGATGAGCAGAAAAAAAAAGTGCAGTTTAAAAAAATTTCTCCTAACAACTTAACTAAAATGTCTGTTTTGAACTTATTGCAATCTTGAAAAATGTGATTCATAACCTGAACCAAATGTCTAATTTATGAAAAAAATCTTTTTTGAACTTATAAATGTCCGTTTTAAAAATCATTAGAAAAGTATGAGAGAATTTTATTAAGCTATATTCATAAAATAACTGTACAATAAAGAGTTTCTTGTATAGGAGAGTCATCAAGGCAATGATACTATAGGGAATATTACACTAACAGAACAAATTAGATAATATTCCAATTACAACACTTTCAGTGGTATTTCTGTCAGCTATGCTAATGGTACATATCTTACTTACAAATTTATATTATCATTGAAAAATTATCTTTTTCTTGAAAATGTAAGTGATGGGATCAATGGAAAATTTAGAAATTCATCTTTGCGGGGTAATATATATTTATGTAAAAAAAATTAAAATTTTTTAAATTGTTGTGCAACTAAATATTAAATTTGATTTTTTTCATAATATTTTACTGAAAGAATTTAATAAATCAATTGAAGTTATAAGTCATTTTAAATATGTATTAAAACCCTAGCTTAAAAATCTCTCTTATAGTTAAAAAATAAAAATTTAGTATTTAATTTGTGTTGAGGTAATGTGTGAGGTGGAGTACTCGATCCAATAATGAGTATAGAAAGAAAAAACTTATATACATGATTGGGTTTAAAGATATAATAACTTAAATTTTTGAATCAAGTTGGGATCAAAGTGTTCTTGGGTCTCTCCACCTTGCTTTGGTATTATTATTATTATTATTATTTTTAAATTTTTGTTTAGTGTAACAATGAGGGTGGCAGAAAATTCTAAACGTATGAGCACATGCACTAAGTCTTGAAAATGGTTGGCTCGTGTGAGAAAAAAGAAGATTTTACAATCTTTGATGGGAGGTCGATCCCACTACTTTTACAAATTAATTAATACAAAATGAAGATAATTAATTAATAATAATAAATACTCCACTAAAGAAAAAAAGAAGATGCATCTGGTGTTGTAGGGATATTATTACGTTTGTAGTTAAAGTGTTGATACAATTTTTACTTTTGTGACATTGTCTTTTCATTTCTCTAAAAATATATATATATATATATATATCTTTGAAACTATATAGTTCTCAAATTCATGTTAATAAAATCAAAATATAATTTTTTAAAAATGTAGAACCCAAATTTGACCTGAAATTAGGTGAGATGGAAGAAATTTGAATTTTTTTTTAAAAAAGGTCAGGGCTTATTTAACAATATTCATTAAATAACTTTAGGAGACAATTTATTAAATGATTTTTTTGAGGACCTAACTATATATGGGTGTGAAAGAAATTTATTTATAATATTAAGTACACTTAGAGAGGCCGTGGCCCCCATCCGTCCCACTCGATCTGTCGTTAGATGAGATATGATGCACCGACAAATCACTCTCGTAATCCCATCCTTTCTACGAATTCAATGTTGATTATGAACCGTGTCGACAAGACATATATAACAGTTAGATAAATTAATACCCTTTTATTATTATTTTAAATAAATTATATTAAATTCACTATTTTTTTTTTTTTGATAATTATACTAATATTCTTTATTTTATCTTATAAGTTATAAATATTATTTTTTAAACTAATTTTTTTAAATGTCAAAATTACACTTTTCATGATTTCTTTTTTCAATTTTGACCCTTTTTATTATTTTATTATTTTTAAATAAATATTGATTAAGATCTTGAATTTATTTTTATATAAAATAAAAATAAGTTATTTATCTTAAATTTTTTTGGATAAATTACATTGACTCCTTTAAAGTTTCTGGTAATTATTCTAATCCTTTCTAGAATTTTTAAAATTATACTGATCTCTCATATTTTACTTGACAATATAAATACTGTCTTTTGTCCAAATTTTCTTCAAAATAATAAAAATGTCTGTTTTATTTATTTATTTTTGTATTTTTTTAAATTTGACTAAATTTTTTAAAGTTTTTTTTAGTTTATATAAAAATAAATTTAAGATTTTTATCAATATTTATTTAGAAAACGAAAAGAAACTAATCAAAATTGGGAAAAAAAAATATGAAGGGGCAATTTTGAAAAAAAAAATTGACTGAAGGTGAGTATTTATATATTGTTAAGTAAAATAATGGAGGTCAATGTAATTGTCATAAACCTGAAAGGAGGTTAGTGTAATTTACCAAATTTTATTGTTATATAATAAAAATAATTCTTCAAAAAAAAGGTGGAATGAATTTTGGTCAAATTGAAAAAATGCAAAAAAAAAAAAAAAATTGAAAGGGAAGTTTTGTTATTTTGAAAAAAAAAAATTTAGAGGAAACTATTTGTAATTTGTCAGTAAAAACAGAATAAATCAATGTAATTTTAAAAACCTTACGAGAGATCAGTGTAATTATCAGAAACTCCAGGAAGATTAGTGTAATAAATCATGTTATTTTCTTTTGAATAATTACATTGATCATCTCTGTGATATTTGACAATCATAAAAAAAAAAATTTGTGATATATGCTTATATTAGAATTGTTGCAAGACGAACGTTAACAAAAAAGAAAATTACTATTTTACCCTTATGAATAATTATATTAACATAACTTGTAATATCTAATAATTATTGGCAAGACAAGTGTAAATATAAGAGTATGTTAAGTCATATAAAAAAAATAGTTGAAATCTTAATACTGTCAATTTACAGATAAATTATTATAATAGAAGAGAAGTCAATAGAATTTTAAAAAATACAAAAGATATTTTTATAATTATCAAATACTTCAAGGATGATAATTATCTCAATTATATTTGTTTTGTTTGTTATGTCACTCTTACTCCCAATGAATGTGATTTTTCAAAAAAAAAAAAAAAAAATTCTCAATAAATAGACAAAAATGGATAAGTAGAGTTGAGATCATTAGGCCAAGAAAAGTTTGTCTAGAGGGCGTTAAGATAGGATTATCCAAACCTTAATCAACAAGTTTTGTAACGCAAATAGATAGGCTTGATTGACTTTTGACACAGTGGAGCAAATCATCAAATTGTATAACTTCGCTCTAAGGGATGATCATTACCAATAATAGAGATTACTAAATAAACTAATCTACCTTTTTCTTAATTAATCCAACATTAACCCAAAGGACAAAGTTGATGAAACGGGTAAAGCTAATTAAACAAATGATGCTTAAATCGCAACGGCAAAGGTTCTGATCTGCCGTCAGCTTCAACACCTCAACGTGTCATTTTGTGCAAGTTGGATAAAAAGCAAATGCAAATTGCTGATTCCTTTTTGAATCGTGACCATTGTGACCACGTGTCAAGCGGATAGGGGTGACAAGTGGACAAACATTGCAGAGGGGACAAGGTTAGTCAGATGGAGCCCACCAATGATTTGGCATGATGGGCATTTGATTCTTGTGGAGAATAATTATGGAGCGTAGAATTTGGTAATGATGGATGGTGGGATGATGTTGGAGATAAGGTTTCAGATGTGTTCCGGCCTTCACGGCCAACCGACCAGTTCCAGTGTGACATTGTGCTGCTTGTTTGGCTTTTCAGAAATGCTAGCGTGTGTAATATTTGTAATTTGATTCATACTTGTATATTATATTATATATATATATATATGTTTATAATTATAAATAAAATAGGCATGTATAATATACATATTAATTGAATTGTAAATATAAATACTTGTGACTAATGTTAATATTTCTTTTGATTTTTCTACATCTATTTTTTAAAGAATGTCATAGTCAATTATAAAATTTAAAAACTCATAATTTAATTAGAACGTGTAATTTACGCATCATTTTACTTTTTTTTTAAAGGTAAAACAGATTTATTGTCAAAGTTAATGAATCCAACTAATTATTTTAAGTCATGTAAAAAATTCCTCATAACATCTCGAGTATAATATTCATCAATTGACAACTCAACTTATGAGAATGTTGAGACTATTAGGTTATCGATTAAGACATCTCACATGTAACTCAGTCCTGAGTTAACACTTGAATAAGTTTTTGCTGCATCCTTTTTTTTTTTCTAGTTTCTTTTAATGTGAACCGGATATATTGGCTTGGGTCAATGAGCTCATCTAATCATTTTAAGTCATGAAAGTAAAATGAAATTTTTTTTGTCTTCTTAGCATAACATAATATGTATATATGACATGATTTAATTAATCGAATTCATGATTGATCAATGAATCTCATCCACCTAAAACCTTTTCTTCCTACGATACTACTAATAATAATAATAACAACAATGGTCCATATCAAGGATGCAAAAGACTTGTCTGCATTTCGACTGCACTTATTTTTATTTTGATTGTAATCTACATTATTCTAAATTTATTTCAAGGACCATGATGTGAAAATATCATTAATACTTGGGGTTAACTCAGGAAAGTTTTTTGTATTTTTACTTTTGTGCTTGTATTTGTAACAGCAGTTCTGAGAGACTTGCTTAATCATTTGATTAAGTTTTTAAAAACCCTTTTGTGTTAATTTAATTTTTCAAAACATATACAAGTGTGTTTGTAAAAATGGAGCTCTTGGTTTTTTTTTTTTTTCTTTTTCAAATGCACTTTTGAGCTTTTAGAGAGGTTTTCCAAATACCCAATTAGTAAAAAATTATTCATTATTTTCGACATAGGATAGAAGGAAAAGACCAAGCTTGAATTGATGGATAAGAGATAATCACATTGACGGTAACAGAAGGTTTATGCCAAATTGTGCTAGGTAATAAATGATAAAGTTTCAAAAAAAATAAATAAATACATGAAATGATAGTAAATTCCTCTCAATTTGAAGTCAAGAATCTATGGTAAGTTAGGAAATGAAATTGGAATCCATTTTGAGGCTAAATTTGAAATAAATAAATAAATACTTTTTTCCTAATATTTGATCGAATTATGTTGTATTTTGCACAATTTCTGACTGAATGAATTATGTTTTTTAAATAAAAAAAAGATTTATTACATAGAGCAGGATAATCACATCAAATTTTTATTTCATCAAAATTTTAACAAACTCAAATTATTTTTCTAGTGAATGGTCCATTAATGAGTAGGATTTATTACATAACAAAGTGGATTTGATAAGGCTAATGAGTAGATTAAAGAAGCTAGTGATGATATTCTGAAAAAAATGATAGAGTTGTAGAATGTGAGAGAGTTGGAGAAATGGAATAAGTTGGGGGCATGGGACAACAAAAGTCTAGTCAGACCTACTTGTGTTGTATCATCTTTGATTTCATTGCATCAAAGCATCACCATTGCACCGACTTTCTTAAAAAGCAAACCTCACCATACCCCACTTTGATTGTCCTCGTCTCCTTCTGCTTGGAATGAAGCTTATTTCATGTTGGAAATGTGAACCAAACGATGAAATTGATGATTAGATAAACAGAAATGTATAATATATTCATGCTGACTTGGTCACTGATTTCACTGTTTAGAAGTGTTTTGCTGTGAACCTGAACCGATACTTGCAGCAATGATGAAATTAATGACTACATATACAAAAATATATAATAAATTCATACAGACATGATTACTGATTTTACTATTAAAAATACGATATTCTAAAAATGATCAGTATTTACTCTTTAGATAACAGCATCATGACAATCAGATTCTACATACATATATATATATATATACATATATATATATATATGTATATACATAAACATATCAATTATATGACATAAAATAATTGACCGGATTCTTTAATTTAGTTAAGACCATCCATCTTAAAAAATTCATTCTTAAAACTGTATGGAGAGAAATAATGTAACTATACTATCATTCCAGGTACTACTTTGTCTACTTGTCCCCATTGGCCACAGAATTCTCACATAAATTTTGCGTGGGAATGGTAAAACTTATAAGGAACATTTGGATGTTACCATGCATGTTAACCCTTCTTCAATCTTAGTAAAATTTAATAATTAATAATATTTTTATTAACTAATAATTTTTAAATTTCCTAGACCATCAAAAAAATAAATAAATTTTCTGAGATTCTTAATTATTAAAAAATCGACAATACGTATCACTTTAATAATCATTTGAAAATATAAGGTAAACACTCGTATAAATAATTTTTTATTGAAATACATTTATTTATTTATTGGGATATAAGCATATATATATATATCGGTGAATATAAGTATATATTTATATATACACACTTGCATAAGATCTTCGATGTATTTTCTATCCAAAGACCTGAAACTATTGTCAATGTTATTTTCAAATAATATTTTACGTCATAACAAATGGAGTGCAGGAGTTTTAAGTAAAATACAAGTTCGTCTTTTCTATTTGTCATAATTATCGACTTTATTTTTTAGTTTTTATTTTTACATATTTTGATTTAAGAGTTATTTTTAGTTTTGCAAATTACAAAAGTATCTGAATGGATGTGACAAATGCCAAAACTGACGTGACAAACTACCCTTAAGTGCATGTGTCTGAATATATGTATCATGCACGTGTGTCCACCTAATTTACTATGCATGCAATAACATAAATATCACATTGGTTTTTTTTTTTATTTTTAACTAAAAAATAAAAATAAATAAATGTGCGTTGAAAATAATTTTTCTCACCTAATTTGAAGTTAAATATGATATTTTTTATTAATATCTTAATACACATTAAAGCTATAATTGAGACGACATGAGTCAAGTGAGTTATTTAAGTTTGACTTGTTAAAATAGACGAACTTCAAATTAATGTGAGCCAATTAAACCAAGTTAGTATAGTTTTAGTAGAATTCTTAATGTTGAGTCCTAATATTATTTGATATGTTTTATCTTAATGGGGATAGAAGTTTTTATCCTAGTAGGAATATTATTATTAGTTTGAATAAGATTAAAACTCTTAATTGTATTAGGATTAGATTTTATATAATCTCTATATATATGTGGGCACTGTGAGCCGTGTGAGAATGTGTAATGGTTTCCAAAGTTTTGCCATGTTAAAAAAAAAAAGCTTGATGCTTGATTGAGTCTCTTTTTAATAAAATATATTATTTTATCATTCTCATAACTAGCGTCGAATTTTTTTTCCTTTTGATTCTTTACATCAAAAACTATATTTTTTCCCTATGCTCCAAGGTTGCCGTGATTTAATCAAACAATATTCTTACTTTGTTTCATTCAAATCTATAAAAAATTTATAGATTCAACACTTAACTTGTCAATTTTTCAAGCCGATGAAAAACGAATCTCTAATTGAACTGATCATGAACCGAGCTCGAGTAGTTTGATTCTTTATACAGTATTAAACTACTTTGGACTTAACGAGTCAAGTTCAAATTGAGCTTAATAAATTAATAAGCTTAAAAATTTGTTTGAATTTGACTTGTATATTTTACGAACCGATCTCGATTACGAACCGATCTCGAATGAACTTCTATTCGAGTCAATCACAAACCGAGCTCAAGGACTCATTTTTCAACCCTAAATTGCACACACACATACATTCACAGGCAATGTTCCGGAAAAATATTGTTCTCTCCTATGTGGTGCCTCACATGGTACCCTCCATACTCATATATTTAGAACCTCAATTGAATATAAATTCTATATATTTAAAAGATTCATATGTACCTTATAAGATCTCTCTCATATAATGGAAGTTCAAGTCCTTCATTTTATTTACTTAACATTTTATATCTTTTAGTAACATTTTTTTCCCCATTGCTAGTACCTCTAATAATAATTGTATCTAGACTGCACACGTTTTTCACATTAGGCAATAAATCTCAAAATGACACTGATTGGTGAGGGCACAAGATTACAAAATTCCAATAATGTTACATAGGCAGTGATTCAATCAATTTATCTCTTGACTTTTTGTGAAGTGAAAGAAAGCGAGGATAAACTTATCCACCAAGTTCCATAATTGAATTTCTATTTATGTATTGCCAAATTATATATTCTGAGGTAATTTTCCCTAAGCCGAGTCTACATCAAATTTTAATGCTTGTCAGTTAAGTTTTTGTTTTTTAACCAGTCTTTTTAATATGAATTTTTTGAAAACTCAATAATTACCGATAATTAAATAAGTTCAATTCTTGACTAAAATTTTAACAAATAAGAAGATGTTCAATTATGAATAACTTGAAATCGTAATCTTTCCTATTACATATATATGAGGAGACACAAGATATCTATACTCAATTTATATCCACAATTTCTTGTGGTCTTATAATAAACTCATTTTTTGAAAAATATTATTTGTATAAAATTTGCAAATTATATATAAAGATTCATATTTATATATCAGTACTAAATTATAATACACCATAGAAGGAGTAGTATGTAATTTCCATATAGTTTCAAAGTTTTTCTCATCTCCATTATTAGATTTTCTCAACTCCTTAATATATCATTAGATTTTCTCAACTACATATTTTATCTCTTAACTTAAGAATAAGTCTTTTGCTAGACAAGTCTCCTAGGCCCTCATACCCTCAATTCGCGACTTAAATATATATTTTTTTAAATCATTGTCAATAAGTAATGGAACAGTACTTCAAAGATGGGCAACCTGGCCCCTTAAACTTAAACAGATTTTCTTTCATCCAAATAGCCAAAATGATTACCAATGAGTCACACAAAGCCTGGTCCTCCCAATGGGCCTGATCCCAGTCGTCTCACTAGCAAGATAGACCTGGAAGTCAAAATGATCATTAGTGAATCTCAAAACCTATTAGGATCATTTTTCTTTTTAGGTTAGTTATCTATCACAATATTTCATCTCATTAGGAGCATAACCCCACGAAAGACTTATTAGGATCGCATTTCTCTTTAGGTAAGCCGTCTATTACAATATCCCATCTCATGAGGGGCGTAAGCCCAAGAAAGACTTAGTAGGGTCACATTTTTTTTTAGGTAAGTCGTCTATCGCAATATTCCATATCATGATGGGCATAACCCAATGAAAGATTTATTTAGGATCGCATTTCCTTTTAGGTAAATCGTCTATTGCAACATTCCATCTCATGATTGGCGTAACTCCATGAAAGACTTATTAGAATCACATTTCTTTTTAGGTAACCCGTTTTTCGCAATATTCCATCTAATGAGGGCATAACCCCAAGAAAGACTTATTAGGATCGCATTTCCATCTAAGTGAAACTTCTGAGGAAGTAAACCCATCTCATGAGGGGCGTAACCCTAAGAAAGACTTGTTAGGATTGCATTTCATTCTAAGTGAAATGTCTGAGGACGTAAACGCATCTCATGAGATGCGTAACCCCAATTAAGAAAGACTTATTAGGATTGTATTTCCTTCTAAGTGAAACGTCTGAAACCCAACAATTGGTATCAGAGTAACTTTACATGAATTCATCAATTTTGAAAGTTATATTTATTTTGTGCTAAACCTATTCATGGATCCCAATTAAACAAAGGGTTGTTTTGGATATTTTAGAATGGGATTTTGTGGTACAATCTATTGATACAAAGATTTAATCATTGTTTGATACCTATAGAGATGGATTAATTAAATAATTTAATTTTTATTATGATCTCACCAAGTAATGGGATTGTGGTTGAAGAATTGTTGGTATAAGATACCAGTTGTGTGCATCAATAGGCTGTGACCTGTAAGATTTTTACTAGTAAGTGCACTATAATGTTTTATTATATTTTATGTTTACGAAAAATTGGATTAATTAGAATGCTTAATTGGAAGAGAGTAGACCACATGAGATCAATTTATTGACAATGATCATGAGGGTACATTAAACTTGGTGCACCTTAGATGTGTGCTATCACGTAAGATATTGGTGTGAATTTTATGCCCAAGTATATATGCACCATTTTACTAGCAGTTCTTTATAAGTTAGGATTTGTGTTTTAGATAAAAATAAAGTGGTTGCAATCTTTCCATGTTAGACTTGTAACATAAGATAGAGAAAAGAGTAGAATGTCTTCCCCATCTACTTACTGAGAAGAACACATCATGAAAAATTGTGATATGTCGATTGACATGCCATACAAGTACACACATATTGGTTGATCAATATCCATGAAGATTTTGTCCATCGCATGCTTACAATTCTTACACGATATATATAAAATTCTTACAAAACGTTATTCCACACATTACTCATCTAACTGTGCATCCAATGAGTAGTTGAGAGAATTTATTATGTAGAGAATCTCCATATGCATTTGCATATTGATTTTGTTAACTCCCAAAGAGTGCCAATAAGATAAACAGAGAAGTCTTTCTTGGACATTGACAACCGGAGGCATATATAGAGTGATACACATCCTCACCTTTCCTAGAAAAGGTAGAGATGCTTATACTAGTGTGAAAGAATGTAGATACATTCAAACACTTATGGAATATTATTGTTCATAATAATTATATTCTTGAGAAAACACCAAATATGATTCGATATTCTAATGCATTGCATCATGAGTTATTCTTCTTCTTCAACCCTATATATATATATATATATATATATATATATATAGGAGCTTCTTATTCTGTTCTCACTTCTCATCGATCCAAGTTGAAGTTGCCATCCTCACCACCTATATTTTAGATTGAAAAGCATCCATTTATTTATTAAGCAAGCCTTTTCTCGAAATTTTGAGAATTTTAAATGCTTTAAATCCAAAAAATAACTCAAATTTTGTTTAAAGTTTTAAAATTTTTATTTTTGATTAGTCTTTATTTGAGTTTATTTTTTATTTGTCAATTATAACTTTTAATCTAGATTTATGAGCCCTTAATTCACTTTTTATATACATGTCAATTATTGATCATATTTGGATGAGAAATGCTTGGAATATCAGATATGTTTACCTATTTTTTGTTTACCGGTCAATGTGTCGGGATATTTTTTAAATTAATTGATGTGTTTTGCTCTTTTATTTAGATTTTAAAAAAGAGTTATGTTACTTTATGTCAAGTAATTAAATAAATCCAATGAATGTAACATTACACTTAATGAATTTGTTAGTTACAATACCATGACACAATTAGCCTAATGGCTCATACAACTACATATACTATCATCCTACAAAGTCCAATACACTTTTTCCCTTTTTAAATTTTCTACAACATTGCTATCATATTGTTATTCTACTTTGATGATTCTTGGCCAAGTTGGAGTTTAAAGTTTACACGGATGATCCGTAGATTTAAGGATTTACAGCACCCAAAAAAAAAGCATTGTTGCATGTGAGCATTTTACCATGAAAGTATCATCATATATATTATGTTTCGATTATACTTAAATTTCTTCCTATTTTTCTCTTCACTAGTAAGAGTCCCTATTCCCTACCCACCACTCATTTGTCTGCTCTTGGAATCTCCATGAGCAAATTTAATTTAAATTTAGATTAAATTTTATTGTGTTTGCTTCTTGAATTTTTTTTTTTTTTTATGAAGATTCTTTCTCTATCAAAATAAAATGTAAATAAAAAAAATTAATGACAAAAAATATGTAAACAAGATTTTTTTGGCAAAACAAAGATGACGAAGGAACATGCGCGAAACATAATCTGTTTAAAAATTAAAAAAAAAAAAAAACTCTATTTACTCAAAAAATTAATTATAAATTGGGAAAATGAACAAACTTTTCAATGGGGGACCAAACATATTTGAAATTTTATTTTTCATAATCTTAAACCAATAAATAAGTTGAAATTTATTAAATATATAAATACAAATATTGATTTTTTTCTTGACCATCTGAAGTAAAACTATCAATTTCAGGAAGGAAATAAAGTTGCTAAGATGTGGAAGTAAATGGTTGGAGATTATAATTTATGGAGATGAAGAGCCAAAAAGGAGTAGGGAGATAAAATAGGATATATTAAATGTTGTAAACTAAACAAAATACATCATGATAAATTGCTTACATGCAACAATGCTATTGGCTGCCGCAGACTTTAAACTCTGAAAAAAGATTCTGTACATTGTCTACTAAAAGTATATGATCTGGTAAAATGGATAGGTATGAACGAGTTAAAAACGGGTCGGGTTGAATGTATTTTTTTTATTTAAATTTTAAAAAATAATTATGATAAATAATATCAATCGATAAATTATTTATATGTATCTAATATTGTGAATACTATCGAGTTGTATCTTTAAGTTACTAATGACTATCAAAACTTACACGGAAGGACTATAATTTTTGGAAAACGCATAAGCGTGCATTTCATAATAACATAAAATATATATATATATATATATTGTTATCTAATTTTTCATTTCGATCTAATTTCATTTATTTTAAATTATTTGTCTTGTTTAATTTTATTAGTTTGATTTGCTTTTAACTTTATTAGAGAGTTTGGTATCAAATGAAGCTTTGAATTTGACTAAGCAGGGAGATGGTCTTATGAAATTAAACCAGGAGCGTTGATCTCTCGCGACTTGGTGGTTCCTGGCGCGGTTTGAATTGATTGAAATGTTAACCCAAGAAATCTAAATTCGGCCTGGTTTGCTTGAATTTGGCCTGATAAGGCATGTCAATATTGGGCCAAGATTAATTTACGCTTAGATTTATGGTCTAACATTGCCTTTAGCCCATTTGCCTTGTCGCCAAATTTAGGTCGATTATCTATTTTATTCATAGGATGACAATTTAACTCGTTTTATTAAGAATCTATCATATCCGACTTCTAAATGATAAGTTTGGAAGAAATTATGTTCTTGTTGTTCTGGTTAGAGCAGGTTTAGGGTAAAGACACTTCTAAGGGCAAATCAAGAAAATTATTCGAAGGGGGTTACAAGATTTTTAGAGAAATTTTTTTTTGTAGAATTGTGGGTTGGGCCAAAATGTTAGATTACAAAATGAGAGAAATGCTTGTAAAAATTTGGAATAGGCCAAAATCTTGAGAGACAGGCTATTTTATAAAATAAAATAATAAAAGAGTTTTGTATTATATAATTATTATTTATAATTATATTTTTTTAGCCACTCAGTAGAAATTTAGATAAAATTAATAGAGTTATATGTTTGAAAAAAGAAATAACGCCATTGCAATTCTTTATTGATAATATGATATACATATTCCAACTACTTTATTTCTAATTTCTTAAATCATTCAATAATTAAAGCACGCTCTCTAATATGCATTTATGTTTACAATAACATTACTCTTATTATTGTAAAATTATACAATCTACTAAGTGTGAAAATATTAAATGCATATTACTTAAAAAAAAAAATAGGTCAGGTTACATGTTATCAACTAAAGGTGACAAATGTTATCCAAACCCGTCAACCTATCCTAACCCGCCCATTAATTAATAGATATGAATAACTTATTTAGTTAGCGGGTCATGAACCAGTTGGGTAATAAGGAACTTGTCAATTTACCAGGTCAATAAGGGTTGAATATGGGTGTTTGGCAAGTTGAAAATAGAAAATAACAAAATAGTATAAGAATATATATATATATATATATATATCTTCATTTGAAAAAGAACAAAACAGTAAAACATAGATAATATACAGTTATAACAACTAATGGGTACTTCATAAATAATTTAGTAATTGTAAAACTCAAAATTCACTCTCTCTCACTCTAAAAATTGATAAACTCTTAACTATTTAAAAATATTAATGAGTAGTTTCATGTAATTATACATGGCATATATATATATATATATATATATAGCATATTATAGATATAAATATATATATATATATAATATACATAATACAATATATATATATAATACAGTATGTGTATATATACATATATATACATACAGTACGCATAATATATTGTATATATGTATATGTATATATATATATAGTATAAAAATAAATCAAAATAAAAATAAATAAAAGAAGTGTAAAAAAAGTCTAGCAATTCAATGTCATTCACTAGGTTAGACTAGAGATACCTAATTTTTTAGTTTAATTATTGAGATACACAGTATTAATTGAATTACTAAAAAAAAAAAAAGTATCAATTAAGCATAGTAATGAAAAACAAACTCAGAATTAAAAGTTTCATACAATTTTTAAATCCTAAGCAAATACATTAATTCTCATATTCCATTGACATGCTTCATAACTTCATGTAACCTAAAATATATAACACATCATTAAAAGAGATAAATAAACAATAATGTAATAATTTTGATGCTCAATGTTTATATTATCATTTTTTTTTCAATTCAAGCTAAACAACAGTTGGACCCCATTTCAATCCGGGTTTTACAATCTGATTTTCAATATAATATTTTTATGTATTTGATAAATTTTAGACTAATAGAGTTTTCATGAAAATATTTATATATGTGTACAAGTTAGATTCAAGTTGACCAAATTCATATATGATCAAATTTGTATTTGACCTGTTTAATTACAAATTAAATATAAATTTAATCTATTTTCAACCGTTTCAAAATTTGCCTAACCCACTCATTTTACTAGCCCTATTGTCAACCGTCCATCACCTGCAACATTAATATGTTTTGAAATCAAATTCAATTAACCATCATGATCATTGATGCAAAAGAAGAAAAAGCAAACACTCAGACCAGACCCATTGGCCACTGAATATAAGACCTTCTAGATGAAGAAGAATTCTACGACAAAGTAACATTCCTGATAAATTGATAATCCACATCGCATCCATCACAATCAAGAGTAATTATTACAAGGGAAAGAGGATTGCATTATTTCGGAACCAAACTGATACCTTGCCCTTAATGCAAGATGTATGATCTGAATAGACTTCTACATCCATTCGGACTTTTTATTTTCTTTAACAATGGAGACTTGTTAATGTGGATAAACACTTAATAAGTTTTGTTTAGAAAATATATTAATTAAATTAATTTAAACTTTTGGATAAATTGATAATCTCATATGTTATTAGAACAAACAAAAGATTTTAGATTCAAATATTATCGTCACCTTAATAATATGAATTATGCATATATAGGTTGAATCTGGCTATACATAAAGAGATGTGTTAAAAGATATAATATTAAATTTATACTCTCTCTAAATAGTTTAAGTTTTTAGATGCGTTGGTAATTTAACATTTTAAGTCTTTCAACCGCACTTAATTGATTTTAAAATCATTTGAGATGAAATTTCAAACTGTACTTATTAGTAACAACTTTTTCATTTAGTGTGATTTTAGTTAAGTTGATAAGTCTAATTTTTTTTATTAAATTGATCAATTCTATTATGAATGCTCATATTTGATAATTATTACTAAAATATTTAACGGTTTAACTCGAATAATACTTTTACACAACTACTTAATTTAAATAACACTTTTATACTGTTCAACCAAATGAACACTTAAAATAAATTTTAAATATGTAAGCTCACGTCTAAAAATTGCGTATCAAGTAAAATAAACCTTTATCATTGATACCTTATGAATTAAACTAAACTTCAATATTGAGAGAGGCCATTACCTTCTTTTATATATATATATATATATATATATATATATATATTTGAATTTTTTTGGGTAAATCTTTAATCATAAATTTAAAAATTACATAAGTATAAAAATTTAATATTAATTGATAATATTTTATAGGTAAATATATTGATTAATATAAAACTATTTATAAATTAGACAAGAATTTTAATAAAAAAGAGACTCATAAAAAAAATTTGACTATACAAAAAATTTTAAAAAGTTAATAATAATTTCATTAAGAGGTCAAATGAAATTAAATAAGGGTAAAGTATGAAAAATCTTAGACTTAAGAAGAGGGGCAAATATATAAATTAAATGGTATATTTGAAAAAGAAATTAAAAAATATAAACAATTAGATTCATTCATTTAAAAAGACAGATATTTAAAGATAGCACAATTAAGTGGTCTTCAATTAAGTATTACAATTTTATATTATTATCTATATTGAGAAAATATATATTGATATACCACAAAGTGACAAAATCAGTCTACATTTAACACATGTGATTACAGATCAGATAAAGTTCGGCCATTCAGAACAGACTCAACCATTCAGAATAGGCTTGGGTACTTAGTCTTTAGAACTCACAGGTCCAAGTATAAGGTCTTTAGAGCCTCCTTCAGGGTTCAAACCTCATCACTGTCTTAAACATCCTACCGAGCAAAGGATAAGTAAACAGTCTTCAACAAGGAAACTGCCACTCACAGAGATCTCTCAAACGTAGTATCCAACATGGTAACTCCTATTCTCCGATGATCAAATCCCTACTTCTATGGCTCCAAATCCTAATCAACTTAGGAAAGCCACCGTTTATAAATTAAATCCTAAAGGTACGCTTTATTTTCATGCTCATTCTTTAGTTTACATTACAGTTTTTCAATTCAGTTTATTGACTTAAGCATCGGAGCGGTTACCGCCGAAGCCAATCCAGTGGTCCTTTGATCATTTTTTTTGAGTGTTTCTCAGGTAACGGAGTTCGGAATCCCTACCGACTAAAAAGTACAGCATCATATATATATATATTAGAATTTTTTTTATATTTTAATTACTTAAAATTCTTATACTATTGTTTTATCATTATTTTAAATCATATTTAAAAAAAAAAGTTATTCATTCCAAAAAGAGAAAAGGAAAAAAAATCATAATTAGAATTGATATTTTAAATATCAAATTTTCTTGAATCGAGTATGGATACTACTATCTTACATGTCTCGTTATCTTATGACATAAGTACATTTCACTACTCATAAAACCCACCATGAGTGAGACACACTAAAATGAAAAGATAATGTTTAAAAGTGCTAATGGTTTACCCTTCCTCAAAATATATACAATTATATACAATTAAGTGGTGTTTTTAGCATTACTATTATCTTAAACTATTCAGCATCCAGTTGTGCCCTATGTCTCTAGTCCTAGGGAGAATGACACGGACAAATCAAAGGCTATTTGCTGATGGATGGATGGATGGAAGCATATGTGATCAAATCCAGACGGAAACTTGTCTCAAAAAAGTTGACCTTGACCACCTAGGCCACCCCAAATTGACTTGTAAAACATCGTTCTTATCAAATAACCGATGTTGCGTAGTCCAGCGTCTGCCTCACCGCCGGCATTTACAAGAATTTTTTTTTACCATTTTTTTCCCTCCAAAACAATTATCAAAGGACACCCCTCACATGTTGTGAGATTGTTACTAACAAATATTAATTTCTTTAAAAAAAATTTATAATATATATTATTTTTTAAAAAAAGCAATGATAAATAATTTTTTTTTTATGATATCAGATCTAAAAAAAAAAAAAGTCATGAATTTGAATCCCACATCCCTATTAAAAAATGGGCACATTATTTTCATCCATCATATATGAAATTGAGTTATTTTTTCGAATTTATATTTAAAAGCTCCTCCTTATAATATTCAAATATATTATGTTACCCTCGAATAACTTATATTTCATGAATTTTATTTATATTTTTAATTTCATAAAATGTTTATTTATCATAAATTTTAAGACGTGGTAAAGTTTGTGAGAAAGAGTTGTTGGCTTTATTAGTAATATTTTATGACTTATCCCTTTTATTTCACTTATAATCTAATGACTTACAAAAAAAAAAAAAAATGTAAGACTTTTTTTTATGGCAAAATAAGACTTATTCATAGGTCTATATTGAGGTGTAAAGAGAGTAGATAGAAAACGTATTATAAATTTAGAATTTGTTTATCCAAATCTAAGCATTCTTCTTAATTTATTAGCTTATTTTAAACTTAGAGGTTGCGTACAAAATATAAAATTGTTCCGTTTCAAAAACTTAATACACTCTATATAAAAAATAAATAAAATAAAATTGATGAGTCCTACCCATCACTTTTATCCCGCATGGTAAGTCGACCCTCACACAACGGTCTTAAAACATTACCCAAAGTCGACCCTCACACAACGGTCTTGAAACATTACCCAAACCTGATAATTACTGTCCTCTCCCCGGGCCCACAATCTAAGAATTTATTTTCTTCTGCTATGACGATATTGCCGCTCCCGGTCAATCACGGCGTCATAAACCAAGTCAACCTCCATCCATAGTCTGATATTTTAATTCCCCTATAAAAAGGAAAGAATGGTTCGTCAGATGCAAAACCACGATTCAATCGAGAAAGGGGGGCAAAGGAGATAGAGAGAAGGAGCGACGAAAATGTGCTACGAGGTGAAGTGTTCGACGTGCAGCAAGACCACCTGGGGTGGCTGCGGAAGGCACGTCCCGTCCGTCTATAAACGGATCGCCGAAGGCCAGCACTGTCTTTGCAAGGAATGGCCCGGCGTCAAGTCCGGTGACAATTCCGCCGCTGCCGATGATTCTAATGCAACTTCTTCCTGTACTATTCTCTGAATTAATCTCTCTCTAAAGAATAATTGCGACTACAGAGCAAATAAAGATTTTGAATATGCTTTGTTTTTTCTTGATGTATTTCAATAAGGTGTTTTTTCAACAGAAGTTCAGAGTGCTTTTATGCAAGTTCATCAAAAGTCAATATAAAACTATGTAGTTTCTATTGTTGCTGTTGTTGTTGATTTTGTCTCCCATTATGGTCCCAAACACAAATGGTCCAGCCGGATCTGTCCTATTCATATGATTTTGATTGTAATTTCAATATTTCTCTCCCCCCCTTTTTTTTTTCGTTTGTAAAAGGGAGTGGTATGGCGGATTAATCCACTCTTTGTCATGGGTTAGTTCAAAAATTCATAATTTCATAATTTGTAACCATGATGAGTTGAACGTTGGTTTTTTGATTTTAAGTCAACTTGTTCTTAATCCGAACTCATTTGTCAATTTTATACCGAATAATTTTTAATTTTCTTTAGGCTCACACTGACACAGTCCAATCACAAGCCAAGATTTTGTGTGGAAGAAAAAAAAAAAAAAAACTTTGAAAGACAAATAAATTAATCTCGTTGAAACCACGTCTGGAATTTAAAAACTCGACACTTAAACATGGCAGTATGGAATTAGATAAGCAATGACTACTGGCAGGAAACAGTGTAAAAGAAACTTTATTGAAATCAAAACTATATTACTAATGCAACATTAACTCTTTACTCCATGACAGAAACACATAAAAGACAGAACCCCATAAAGTCACGCTTGCTCCGTGGCCTTTTTGGCTTGCGGCATACCTACGGCTTGGCACACACTGCGCCCACAGCATCCTCTATATATATATATATATATATAATATGTCTAATCTTAATATAATTAGGATTTCTAATCTTAATACAATTAAAATTTCTAATCCTAATTGAATTAACCACTAGGATAAAGACTCCCAGTCTTATTAGAATAAAACATAACAAATTCTATCACTAGTAGGACTCAATTTTAAAAGTCCTACTAAAACTATACCAACTTGGTTTAATTGACTCACATTACCTCCTTTAAACTAAGGTTTTCAAGTTTCACCATGCCAAGTAATCTCTTCAACTTTAGAAAAGAATTTGTTTTAAGCGACTTTGTAAAAATATCTGCAACTTATTTTTTAGAAGGACAAAAGTCAAGCTGGATCTCCTTGTCATTCATCAAGTCACGAATGAAGTGAAACTTGATATCAATGTGCTTGCTTCTCCCATGAAACACTGGATTCTTTGTCAATGCAATGGCTGACTTGTTATCACAAAATATTGTTGTAGGTCCATCTTGCTTGTGTTGTAGAAAACCAAACATCCGCTGTAACCAAACTGCTTGAGTAGCAGTATTCCCTACTACAATGTACTATGCCTCTGCTGTTGAAAGAGCAACAACTTACTGCTTTTTAGAAGACCAAGAAAAAACACCAGAACCAAGATGAAAGACATATCTTGAAGTACTCTTTCGCATCTCAGTATCACCTGCCCAATCACTATTTGTATATCCAACAAGTTCCAAATTGTTAAAAGATGAGTAAAAAATACCATCACTTTACGTACCTCGAATGTATCGCAAAATTCGTTTAGCAGCTTGCAAGTGAGATTGATGAGGAGTCTCCATAAATTTACTAATCAACCCAACACCAAACACAATATTTGGCCTAGTAGAAGTCAAATATCTCAAGCTTCCTACCAACCTTTTAAAGTAGATTGGATTCACAAGATCATCTGTACCATCTCTCACTAACTTCAACCTCTCCTCAACTGGAGTCAAAATTGGATTGGACTTGTCCATCATGAACCTTTTCAAAATATCATCGGCATACTTTTTATGTGAAATAAAAATTTCATCATCTGTTCGAACAACTTCAATGCCAAGAAAATAAGACATTAGTCCCATATCTGTCATCTCAAAATGAACTATCATAGCCTCCCTGAATTCTAAAATCAACTTTGGATTATTGCCTGTAAATATCAAATCGTCAACATATAATCACACAATAACAATATCACCATGTGAATTAGACTTGACATATAAAGTATGTTCATAAGGACATCTCTCAAAACTATGCTCAACAAAATAAGAATCAATGCGTGTATACCACACTCTAGGCGCTTGCTTCAAACCATACAAGGCCTTATTCAATTTAAAAACTTTGTTTTCATGCCTTTTTATCACATAGTCTGCTAGTTGCTCAACATAAACCTCTTCTTCAAGTGTACCATTTAAGAAAACAGATTTAACATCCATTTGAAAAATTCTCTAATTATTTTGAGCAGTAAAAGAAACAAACACACAAACTATATCAAGTCTAGCAACAGGAGCAAACACCTCAAAATAATCAATACCTGACTTTTCTTTGTAACCCTTAGTTCTCAATCTTGCTTTAAAGCGATCACACCAATTGGTTTCTTACCACTATGAAGAGTAGTAAGTTGTCATGTGTTGTTCTTCTCAATTGCATGGATCTCATCATCCATAGCTTTAATCCAATGATCATCACGAGAGGCTGCTTCAAAAGTCACTGAATCACAATCTGCAAATAAAGCAAAATTCACCAAATCTTTATTAGTTGGCTCATTATCACTACCAACAACATAATCCTGTAAGCGAGCAGGCAAGTGGCGCTGGCGTTGAGAACGCCTAGAGGACTTTTCATGAGGTGATGACACATCTGAAGATGGAAGATCACTAATCTGAGGCTCACTCTGTATTTCAATCTACAGATCTGTATTATTAAAAGTTAAAGCTGGTTGGATTTGATCATTCTGAGACCAATCCCAAACTCCTTGTCATCAAAAGTCACATCACGACTGATAATCACCTTTTCTGTTATTGGATTATACAACTTGTAAGCCATTGACAATTAACTATAGCCAATAAAAATACATTTTTCACCTCTATTATCAAGTTTCTTTCTAAGATGATCTGGCATATGAGCATATGCAATGCATCCAAACACCCTTAGGTGTTTAATGACAGGCTTTTGTCCACTCCAAGCTTCCTTCGGGTTTTGTTAGAAACACTTCTAGTAGGGCACATATTCAAAACATAAATAGCACAAGCAACCGCTTCAGTCCAAAATCCTTTAGGCAAATTCTTAAATTTCAACATGCATCTAACCATATCCATAACTGTTATATTATTTCTTTCTGCCATTTCGTTTTGTTATGGAATATATCTAGCAGTCAACTGATGCTTAATACCATGGCTATCCAAAAAAATCATCACAAATAAGATATTTTATACCCCTATCAGTTCTCAAAGTTTTAATTTGAAATCCATTTTGCTTTTCAACATAAGCCTTGAATTTTTTAAAAGTATCACAAGCATCAGATTTATGTTGCAAAAAAACAAACCCATGTTTTTCTGCTAAAATCATCAATGAATGTAATAAAGTACCTACTGCCACCATTAGAAGGTACCTCCACTGAACACAAATCTGAGTGTATCAACTTTAAAGGTCTCTTGGCTCTCCATGAATTTCCTGTAGGAAAAACATCTCTATGTTTCTTTCCTATAACACAAGTTTCACAAACTCTATTTGGAATATCAATAGTAGGCAAACTAGAAACCCAATGTTTTCTAGTAAGAAAATTAAGACTGCCAAAATTTACATGCCCAAAACGAATATGCCATAACCAACTATCATTATCAATCATAGAACTAAAGCAAGGTAAATTCTCACATTTAATACTCAATGGAAATAAATGATTTAGAGTCATGTTTACTTTTGCTATTAGCCCCATACGATTATCATTGATTTTGCAAACTTCATGGTGGATTCGCATATCATAACCTCTCTCTGAAAGTTTCCCCATACTCAACAAATTTTGTTGCAAACCTGGTACATAAAACACATCTGAAATATACTTGTGAGACCCATTCTTTAATCTGATTACTATTCTGCCTTTACCCATCATAGGTGATATACCATAAATTGACAGACCAATCTCCATGTGACATGTATGATTACAGATCAGTTAAAACTCGGCCATCCAGAGCAAACTTAGGCACTTAGCCTTCAGAGCTCACGGACCAAGCACAAAGCATTCAGAACATCCCTTAGGATTCAGAGCTAATCACCGCCTTGAATATCCTACCAAGCTAAGGAAAAAGAAACAGTCTTCGACATGGAAATTGCCACCTACAGATATCTATTAAGCGCAGTATCCAACATGGTAATTGCCGTTCTTCGATGATCAAATCCCTACATTTATGATTCCAAATCCTAATCAACTTAGGAAACTGACAGCCTATAAATAAAACCCTAAGGTACGCTGTTACATTCATGCTCATTCTTTGATTTACAATTACAGTCTTTCAATTCAATTTTATTGACTTAAGCATTGGAGCGGCTACCGCCGGAGCCAATCCGGTGGCCTTTTGATCCTTCCCTTTGAGTGCTTTTCAGGCAACGGAGTCGGAGCCCCTACTAACCAAAAAGTGCAGCATCAGTTGGCGCCGTTTGTGGGAACGACAATCATTTTTTCAACAAAGGTTCTCTTCTTTACGAACAACCTTATTCCCTCCTCAATAGGGAATCATGACTCCTAATCTCCGACTGAGAAAGAATGCTTAAAATCCTCAAAACCCTCAACCTTGGCCGCTTATCGGACGAGGAAGGGGATGGACAACCAATCCCATGCAGCAACAGCTCGACCAAGTTAAACGACAGAACGAGTTAATGCAAGAACAAGTTCTTGCCATGTCCAAAACCCTGGCGATGCTTACCCAGAATCACGGAACCAACCCTTTGAATCCGCCCGTTAACACAGTTGATCAAAGGATATGACCTGCTGTCGCCACCACGAACGAATGATTTCATGAAGAGATTCCCAGTAATCAATTGGTGTACCCCCAAGGTGCCACCCACATTGGCAGAGACCCCCAGCCATCAGCAGCCGCAAGCAGGGGGATACTAACCTTTATTCCAGACATCCACTATCGAAGCACTACTAGGGCTCTGACCCCGAGGGCTTTGGGAGTGAATCTAGCACCGCAAGAGTCTCAACCTCAAGCGGCTCTAGTTCCTCCAGCTCAAGAACTCCAAAATCCTCCTCCAGCCATAGGATATGCCCATCCCATTCATATAGGAGCTAAAACTACAAAGCAAGACTCACAAGAAGTCCCGTCTAGGGACCCACGAAGAGCTGAAGAAGTTGCAGACTCTATGGACCGCACTGTTGTGATGAGAGGTATTCAAATCCCTCCAGAGTAGGACGAGTTAGCCAAGCTGCTCGGAAGGCTCGCCACGTCGTTCACCCCTGCTATCATGGCTGAGGAGAGGCCGAGAAAATTTGTCGTCCTAAATTTCACCCCTTACGATAGGACTAGGGACCCGGGGGATCATCTTTCGCATTACCAGCACACCATGGCACTATACGGGGCTTCTGACGCCTTCATGTGTCGTACATTCATTACCAGCCTCAAAGGCACAGCACTGAAGTGGTTCCACCATCTCCCATCGAGCTCAATCACCAGCTTTTACGAGCTCGGCAGACACTTTCTAGATAGGTTCTGATCTGTCGTGGAAATCAATCAAATTACCAAACTAAACTACTAGTATAGTAGAGAAGTAAGGGTCGAACCCACAGAGACTGTTAATTGTTTAAAAAACCAAAGTTGAGATTAACTTTAATTCAAATTCACAAAGAGTGATTGTTTGTTGATTATTTCCTAAAATTAAATAAGAACTATACTTAAAGCAAATATTTAACTGAATTAATAATGAATCAAATTAAAAGAGGATTCCTAGGGTGTTGAATCCACCACTAATCTTGTAACTAGTTTCAATTGTATTAATTCTTGGGCCATTAAATTTGGATGTAAAAGATGTATTTTGGCTATAAGTCTCCATACAATCATCAAGAAAATCACGCACCAAAACCCTAAGCACGAATCATCTTTGGTCAACACAAATTATTTACACTAATTCTAAGGTCATAGTCACAATTTGTTTTTCCTGAGTTATGACTCGTCCTATGGTTTTGATGTATGTACACATATTACTATTGTATAACCACATAAAGAAAATCACAGAAATTGATTATGTGAAACTGAATAATACGATCAATGCCTTAATAAAATCCCAACGTTATACAATCAACATCCAAAACTAATTAACCCAAAAATAAAATACAAAGAAGCAATATTACTTGACTAGGGTTTCATCTAAACCCTAGGAATGAGAGAACTTAGCCCATGATAGTGGAAGAGAAGACCACCATAACCATAAAGTTCTTCATCTTCTTCTTTAGAGTCGTCTCCTTCCTTCTTCTCCTCCTCTAGATCCCCAAAAACGACCTCCCCTCTTTTCCAAAACCCTAGCTCCCAATATTATCCCCCTTTTTCCAAAAATACCCTCACAAAATAAGAATTTAGGAAAATAACATAAAATCCCGTAATTAGACATTAGGGGCCCAAAAAGGGAGTGTAAAGTGTTCCAAAATAGAGCCTATAATGCTAAAATAGGCCCTGGTCCACCTACATATGGACCAAGCCTCTCTTCTAACGCAAAATCACTTGTTTTCCACTTCTTTTAGCACTTCAAAGCCCAATATTTTCCTTTTGCTCCAAATCCACCACGAAATCATCAACTTTGACGAGTTTTCTCTACAAAAAGACAAAACAAGAATTAACTAGCAAATGTATATAGATTGGAGAAATTAAAATAATAAAAATGCAAGAATATCTAGGGTTAACAAAATAAATATGCACTTTTTAACTAGTTATCAGGTTCATGACTAGCAGAAGGTTGAGGAAGGGCCCAGAATTCTTGCTTAAAGTAAAACAGTCCAAAGAGGAGCCCCTCCAACGGTACATCGCACGTTTTAATACCGAGCTCACAAAGATTACAGATTGCAGCCCGAGCTTTTTGGTAGCTGCTATGACCTCTGGACTCTCACAAGGAGGCTTCAGGGATTCTTTGACAAAGAGTCCTCTTGCCGACATAGCAGCCCTCATGGATCGGACTAGGAAGTACATAAATCTAGAGGAAGCAAAAAGCCCTTCTCAAAAGGGTAAAGAACAAGCCCAGCAGGATGACCAGAAGAAGGACTCCAATACAATCAGGAAAAGGGTTAGAAGCCCAGACAGAAGAACGGCCTCCAGAACTCCAAACAGCACTGCCCCAAGGGGGTTCACTACCTTTATTCCTTTGAATGCCTCCCTAACTCACATACTTGTCAAGTCTGAGCACGTGAAAACCTAAAGTGGCCAGAGTCGCTAAGAGGCGATCCCGGTGACTGAGGCCAAAACAAGTATTATGATTTCCACAAAGACCACGGGCACATAATAGACACATGCAAGGACCTTAAACATGAAATTGAGTAGCTCATAAGGAGAGGATGACTACGGGGGTTTGTCAGGCAGGACTGGAGGCAGAACCCCCGCAATGACAGGCCCTAGTAGAGAAGGCCGGACCAGAGGCTGGAACAAAGGGGAGGATGGAATGAGCCTCAACAGTAGAATAATCAGGCTATTTTCCTCCTTCACGCAGACACCTCGGCAGTAGGAATGTCCAACAGAGCAAGGAAAGCGTATGCTCGGGAGGCTAGAACTACTCCTAGCATACTTCAGATCTCCAATATTGAGAAAAGATTGAAGTCTGTGCCTGAGATCCAGTTTTCAGATCAAGATCTTACAAGAGTACACTGTCCTCACAGTGATGCGCTCGTTATCTCCCTCAAGATTGCCAATTTTGAGATCCAAAGAGTCTTGGTGGACACTGGGAGTTCTGCGAATGTGCTATTCTACGAACCCCTCAAACAGATGAATCTCAACCCTAATGACATCAAACCCACCATTGCAATCATGGCAAGATTTGATGGAAACCTCAGTACCCCACTAGGAAGGTTGACCTTTCTACCACAGTAGAAGAGGGAGATAGATAAAAGACCATGATTTTAAAATACATGGTTCTAAACGCCAAGTTCCCGTACAACGTCATAATTGGAAAACCTTGGCTACACCAAATGGGAGCGGTCACTTCGACTCTCCACCAATGTCTGAAGTACGTCCACAACCATACTGTCTACTCCATCAGAGGATGTCAACCGACCTCTCGAGAGTGTCACACACTCGCTCTCAAGGAAAGGGCCCCCAAATAGCAATTACTGCACGCTTGTGAATGCGTGGATTCAGACCTCTCCTACCATCACGAGGCAAAAAACTGCCCTTCCAGAATTGATGAGCCCCTAAGCCCCAGAGGAAGGGATAGCAGGGCCAAGCTCGTTGGGGACCCCATCGAAGTGCTGGTCAACTTGGAAGAACATGGGCGTTACTTACAGATCGGTCCAGACCTAACACCTGCCGAGCAGAAAGAGATGATAGAATTCCTGAAAGACAACCTCTCTGTGTTCGCTTGGGAAACAAAGGATATGGAGGGCATTGATCCAGACCTCATTACTCATAAGTTGATGATAGATCTTGACCACCCACCAGTGAGACAAAGAAGAAGTACACTCGCTCCAGAGCAACATTGGATCATTAATGAGGAGGTCCAGAGACTGCTCGAGGCCGGGATGATACGAGAAGTGTTTTACCCAGAATGGCTAGCCAACACTGTTCTGGTCAAAAAGAAAAATGGCAAGTGGAGAGTCTGTGTTGACTATACAGACCTCACAAGGCTTGTCCCAAAAATAGCTTTCCTCTCCCACGGAATGACCAGCTAGTTGATGCCACTACAGGGCACGAACTCATGAGCTTTATGGATGCCTACTCTGGATACAACCAAATCCAGATGTACCCATCAGACCAGAAAAAGACAGCTTTTATTACCGAGCGACGTCTCTATTGCTATATAGTGATGCCGTTCGGACTGAAAAATGCTGGGGCAACATATCAGCGTCTGATAAATAAGATGTTCAGTCCTCTGATCGGCAGCACCATGGAAGTTTACATAGACGATATGCTGGTCAAAAGCTTACAGAAGAGTAGTCATCTTCAGCACTTGGCTCAGACTTTTGACATCCTGAAGCAACACAAGATGAAACTGAATCCTTTGAAGTGCACCTTCGGTGTAACCAAGGGGAAGTTCCTAGGGTACATTGTCTCTCAGAGAGTTATTGAAGTAGAACCCACTCAGATCAGGGCGTTGATTGAGCTAGAGTCGCCAAAGACCAAGAAAGACATTCAAGCTCTGAACGGCCGAATTGCAGCTCTGAGCAGATTTATCTCCAAATCCACTAATCGCTGCCTGCTATTCTTCAAAGCCTTGAAGGGCAACAGAGCCTTACAGTGGTCAGAGGAATGTGAAAAATATTTTCAAGAACTGAAGGATTACCTAACTTCCCCTGAACTCTTGTCAAAGTCGATCCAAGGAGAAAAGCTACTTCTCTATCTTGCTATCTCTAAGAACGCCGTCAGTTCTGTACTAGTCAGACAGGACAGAGGTGTCCAGAAGCCCATATTCTATGTCAGCAAAGCTCTATTAGACACAGAAAAAAGATATCCAGAAATTAAGAAGTTGGCCTTTACTCTCATAGTTTCTACACGGAAGCTCTGACTTTACTTCCAAGCGCATCCCATTGAGATTCCAACGGCCTATCCACTAAAGTCAGTCCTAAGGAAGCCTGAGGTCTCAGAACGTTTAGTCAAGTGGTCCATAGAACTAGGGGAATTTGACATATCCTACGTCCCACGAACCTCTATTAAAGGGCAAGCCTTGGGTGATTTTTTCGCTGAATTCACCCCAGCCCTGCAAAACATGGCACAACTTTGTGAAAGCTTGGGTGCATGGCAGCTTTACACCAACGGATCGTCCATAGACCATGGTTCTGGCGTCGGCTTGGTACTACAATCCCCTGATGGGCTTATGGTTGAAAAGACAGTCAGCTTAGGGTTCAGAGCTTCCAACAATGAAGTTAAATACGAAGCTCTTATCCTTGGTATGAAGCTAGTTCTAGAATGCAAGGCTCAGAACCTTGAAGTCTTCTCTGGTTCCTAACTGGTGGTAAGCCAAGTTCTGGGAGAATTTTCCATGAAAGACGACAGGATGCTTCGGTATTCAAAACTAGTCAATTTGCTGAAGCGCTCCTTCCGAACATTCACAATCCAAAAGATAGAAAGAGGCCAGAACTCCCGAGCTGATGCTTTGGCGAACATAGCATCTCGTCTCAAAACAGAAAGAGATTTTACTATAAAGATCTCTCATCAGCCGAGGCTAAGCATAGAAGAGGTTTAGGTCGCCCAAATCACTGAACAAACCTAGAACTGGATGACTCCCATTCTCAAGTACCTGGAAAGAGGACTCCTCTCTGAAGACAGGAACAAAGCCAGAAGAATCCGAATCAAGACAGGTCGATACCTAATCTTAAATAAGAAGCTCTATCGAAGATCCTACTCTCAACCCTTGCTGTGATGTTTGGCTCCAAAAGAGTCTAAATATGTCCTGGCTGAAATTCATGAAGGGGTTTGTGGCAATCACAATGGCGGCAGAACTCTAGCCCACCGAGCTCTAACGCAGGGCTATTACTGGCTTAGCATGTTGAAGCAAGCAAAAGAGTATGTTCGGAAGTGTGAAAAATGCCAACGATTTACTCCATATCAGTACCAGCCCTACCATGAGCTCATTATGATTGCTAGCCCATGGCCCTTCGCTCAATGGGGAATAGACATCGTTGGACCACTGCCAAAAGCCACACCAAACAAGAAATATCTTAGAGTCGCCATTGACTATTTCTCCAAATGGGCAGAGGCTGAACCCTTCACGCATATCACAGAGACAGAAGTCAAAAACTTCACTTGGAAGAATATTGTCTGTAGGTTCGTTATACCACGAGTCATCATCACAGATAACGGTACACAATTTGCAGGGAGAGATTTTAAGAAATTCTGTCAAGACCTACACATCAGTCACCATTTTTATTCACCTGGTCACCCCCAAGCCATTGGGCAAGCAGAAGTCACTAACCGGACCATCCTTGAGGACGGAAGCTTTCAACCAAGGAGCCAATGATCATCAGCTTGCAGAAAACTTGGACTTACTCGAAGAAAAGCGTGATCAAGCCAGAATCAGGATGAAGGCTTGTCAACACAGGATGGCCAACAGTTCCAAGTCAAGGTTAAAACCCCTAAGTTTCCAGATTTGGGATCTTGTTCTAAGAAGGGTGTTCTCAAACACCAAAGATCCTACTATGGGAAAGCTGTCGCCCAACTGGGAAGGCCCCTACAGGGTAACAAAGATCTTCCAACCTACCACATATTGGTTAGAAGACATAACTGGAAGTCCTGTACCCAGACCATGGAATGTAGAACACCTACGGAAATATTATCAATAAAAGTTTTTTCTTATTCTTCCAAAAGGCAGTCTCATCTCAAATGCACAGACCCCAGGGTCTGGTCCATCTTATTGACCCCTAAAGCCTTGTATTCATTACAAGTCCTTTAGGTCTAGTCTCTAAATGCACAGACTCCCAAGTATTGTCCATCTTATTGACCCCTAAAGCCTTGTATCCATTACAAGTCCTTTAGGTCTGGTCCTCAAATGCACAGACCCTCAGGTCTGGTCCATCTTATTGACCCCTAAAGCCTTGTATCCATTACAAGTCCTTTAGGTCTGGTCCTTTGAATGCACAGACCCCCAGGTTTGGTCCGTCTTATTGACCCCTAAAGCCTTGTATCCATTATAAGTCCTTTAGGTCTGGTCCTTTGAATGCACAAACCCTCAGGTTTGGTCTATCTTATTGACCCCTAAAGCCTTGTATCCATTACAAGTCCTTTAGGTCTGGTCCTCTTAATGCACAGACCCCTAAGTCTAGTCTATCTTATTGACCCCTAAAACCTTGTATCCATTACAAGTCCTTTAGGTCTGTTTCTCTTAATATACAGACCCCCAAGTCTTGTCCATCTTATTAACCCCTAAAGCCTCGTATCCATTACAAGTCCTTTAGGTCTGTTTCTCTTAATATACAGACCCCCAAGTCTTGTCCATCTTATTAACCCCTAAAGCCTCGTATCCATTACAAGTCCTTTAGGTCTGGTCTTCTTAATGCACAGACCACCAGGTCTGGTCCATCTTACATCCTTATCAGCCATGATAAAAGAAGACAGTTAAGTCCTAGTGGACACAAGTCCTCACTATGGACGGTTTGTTACCACAAGTCATCCAACTGATCATAATCATTGCAAGTCCTCCCGCTCAAGCTACTCAGTACAAGTTCTGATTCAATTGCCCCTATTATCATATTCAGGTTCAATTATTATCAAGTCTTCTTTAAGGAAATTCAATTATATTATTTATATTATTACAAGATGCTCTGCTCGGAAGGTAGCTTCTAATCGTAACCAGTTCGAGGGTTGGTCTCAAATGCAATCAGCTTGTGAACATCTTTTCTTAGACTAATTACAAGTTTAAAGGGCTGGAGCCCAAGCTTATATAACAGAGCAACAATAATTTGAGATAGTGTTTGGCATTCACAACAATCCTCAAAATTTATAAGTATTGCAAGTTCGAAAGAATAAAAATTCACAAGCCTAAGCTCTTAAGAAAGTTAATTCCATTGATAAAAATGTTTAAGTACATCAGTTCAAAAATAAGAAGGAAAAAGAATACAAAAGTTCATCTCTTAAACTAGAGGGTTGGCTGGATCATCATCGTCATCTTCAATGGCTGACAAGTCAAAATCTGGAAATTTGGAGAGGAGCTTGGACTTAAAGGAATCATAGCCGTGTTGCATGAGCCCCTCACCTATCCCATCGACCTCAACTTTCATTGCTACTTCAGTCGCAGCCTTGGTTTCTTTGACCTTCTGAGCAACAGAAGATTGAAGATCATTATTCTCTTTCCTCAGCTCCTCCAATTCCCGGAGAAGGGAATCCCTCTAGGACTCCATGATGGAGAGGGAATTGTTCACCTCCTTGAGCCTCTCTTCTACAGCCGAGGCATTTGATTGGGCTGTCCCAAGCTGGAGTCTGGCCTCATTCGGCTCATCTTGAAGTTTTTCCATGGCCAGTGGATCCAAGGCAGACTCCATCAGGGCAGCTAGACTGTCCATGGTTTGCAAAGCTACAAAACAATCAGATTAGAACATGAAACAAAGTAAAGCACAAAGAAAGACAATACGGTGGTTACCTTCACCTGGGTGTTCATTACTTCAGCGATGGTCTGCTGAGTACTCTACCCCTTGTATCTCAGGGGAGTTTCCATCCAAAATTTGTCAATAACCTGCATTGCGGCCTTGTAACCGTCAGGCAGCGCAGCAAGGTCCACTGCCATCCTCACCTTCCCCTTGTTCTGAACTCTAGGGGTGGGAGCAGGAGCAAGCACAAGAACAGGCTCCCTTATAACAATGCCTTTCCTGGGCGATGCTGAGGTAGAGGGGTCAGATACGATCCTCCTCTTCTTAGTTTGAGGAGGACCTGCAGGAGAAGAAGGCCCCCCAACCTTCTTCTTTACAGGAGCCCATTTGCTCATCAAGGACTTCTTCAAGCCCTCTACCCGGTCCTTGTCTTGGAAGCTCTCTGCCTGGTCCTTGTCTTGGTCAGGTGCCATCAAATTTTTTGACGTAAGGACAACTCTGAAGTCCTTGTTCCTGGTCTGAAGGAGCCTGCGGTACTTGTCCTGAAGATCAACTGTGAAAATTGACCTCTTCCAGGCACTGTTGTCTGCACAGAAGACGTAAAAAAAATGGTTAGAGTTCAGAAGTAAAAGCATAAACAGAAGTAAAATTGTCACAAGGAAAGGGGGTCTCACCTTTAAACCCCGTACTGCGAGGGAATGTTGAAGTCTAGCCTTGGAAGTCCTCCATCTCCCATCCTCCTCCTATGAAGAAGTATCATTTCTTCTAGGTTTTGTTGGAAGTTGGCACAAAGGAAAGAGGTCTGAACCCCTTATCAAAGGACATATAGAAGAGGCTTTCCGACCTCATGTACTTGAGATCTATTTTACTACAAATCAACTCTACTGTTACTTCAACATCGTTAAGATGACCTAGAGCTCTGAACCCTAACAAGTGCCTCCAATTGTTAAGGCTGAGGACAACAGGGCAGAGGTTGAACCAAACAAAAAACTGCTTAACTAGATCGGGAAGAGGGAGCCTCAGTCCCGCCTCGAACCAGGCGAGCTAGACACAAAACTCGGCCTCACGAATGTCGGACGGAAGGTCTAGGGTGCTCGGTACCCTACAAGTAACATTAGAGGGGAATTTATAGGTCACCCTCAGTTCGTCTAACATGGTCTGGGTGATGGCACTCCCCCCTTCTTCTTTTTGGGAGGGCTTGCCAGAGGCCTCCCCAACCCTATTCTTGGGTTCTATGAAGGCATCCATAATCTGGACGTCAGAACTAGAGGGAAACTCTCTCAACGTATTTCCAAGAGTACCGGAAGGACTGCCACCCATAGTTTGAGATTGGGATGACGCAGAAGTTTTCGAGGAACTTCATGCGCCATCTCTTACACCAAAAGATGCAATAGAGGCCAACATTGGAAAAAAATTGTAAAACGAAGAGAAGAAAGCAGAGATGGGGAAGAACAGCAAGAAAGAAAATTGAAAACGAGCAGAAATAAAGGAGAATAAACCTGAAAACAACCGGAAGTAAAAGCTTCGAATGAAGAATACTCTGCAAGCAATAGGCGCACCTCACGAGTCATTAGATGCTCTAGTTCGACAATGACAAAATTTTTTCTTCTCTACAGTGAAAATGGTGAGGGAAAAGGCGTACAAACCCCCTCATCCTTTTTATATACGTTTTTAGAAATTGGGGCCCACCAAGCCGAACCGCCATGACGGTTGAGGGCAATGATAGCTTCGAAAGCTCAAGTGTCGGCTGCGTGATAAATAGCGCGCCAGCAAACGCCTGGGAAATAGGAAAGACAGGACGCATGACTTTTCGAAAGCACGTAGCCCTAGTTACACGTTGAGCTCAAACTGGGGCTGGGGGGGGGAGAGAGTAACTGATATACCACAAAGTGACAGACCAGTCTCTATATGACACGTGTGATTATAAACCAGTTAAGACTCGGCCATCTAGAGCAGACTCAGACGATCAATCATTCAGAACAGACTTAGGCACTTAGCTTTCAGAACTCACGGACCGAGCACAAGGCATTCAGAGCATCCCTCAGGATTCAATGCTAATCACCGTCTCGAATATCCTACCGAGCTAAGGAAAAGGAAACAGTCTTCAACAAGGAAACTGTCACCTACGGATATCTATTAAGCGCAGTATCCAACATGGTAACTGCCGCTCTCTGATGATCAAATCCCTACATTCATGGTTCCAAATCCTAATCAACTTAGGAAACTGACAGCCTATAAATAAAACCCTAAGGTACGCTGTTACATTCATGCTCATTCTTTGGTTTACAATTACAGTCTTTCAATTCAGTTTTATTAACTTAAGCATCGGAGCGGCTACCGCCGGAGCCAATCTGGTGGCCCTCTAATCTTTCAATTATTCCAAACTTTACCTCTGATCGAACGGACTCATCCAAATCAGAGAACATGTCTTTCTTATCACACATGTGATTACTCCAACCAATATCTAAATACCACTTAGCATCATTATCATCATTATCATTATCCACAACATTACAAGCCAGCAACACGGTCTCTACTTCATTATTACAACTAGGATTATTTTCAGCAACATTAGCTTGATGATCTCTATTATTTGGCCTTCTAGATCTGCAATCAAACTTTTATGCCCAAACTTGCCACAATTAAAACATTGAATATTGGATTTATGAGATTGTGAATTAGAATTGTTACCATCCTCTCTTTCTTGGACTGGTCTGTGCTACCAATTATTATTTTTTCACTGATTATTGTTTTGCCACTGATTGTTGTTCTGCCACTGATTGCCTCTGTCTCTTCCTCCACTAAATCTGTTTTGCCCATTATTGCCTCTGCCTCCTCTATTTTTGTGATTCTGCCCTCTATTTTGGTAGCCTTGAAAACGTTGATTAAATCTTGCATTATTCTAAGACTCGCATTTTTCATTCTTTAAATTTAATTAAGCTTGCAAAGCTTCTTCAACTGAATTTTTTAATCTCTCATTCAAGCATTGTTCATGAACGGTCAACAAACCCTGTAATTTATCTACTGTCATGGACTCTAAGTTAGCAAACTCTTTAATAGCAGTCACTTTATATTCAAACCGCAGTGTCAAGCTTCGAAGAATTTTTTCAACTATTTGACGTTCTTTTATTTGTTCACCATTCGTCCTCATCTCATTAAAAATTGCCGTGGTCCGCGAAAAGTAATCAGAAATAATTTCTGATTTTTTCATCTGCAACAACTTAAAATCTCTATGCAGTTTTTATAATCTAGTCTTTTTTCACCTTATCAACACAAACATATATTTTTTTAAGAATATTTTATACTTGTTTTGCAGACTGAAAATGGACAATTTTACTAAGAACAGAAATATCTAAAACTTGATGAATACAATTTAAAGTTTTGAAGTGTACTTGCCTTGTTGCCTCATCTGCATCTACTACAAGCTCTTCCTTAATAAATTTCGTCGTTAAACCACTTGAACAAAAAAAAATCATCATCGCACTTTCTCAAATATGAAAAGGAGATTTTCCATCAAATTTATAAATCATAGAAATAAGTGAAGACATTTTTACAAACTAAAAAAAAATTCAAGCTCTGATATCAATTGTTGAAGAAAAAAATATGGAATTAGACAAGCAACTACTGGCAGGAAATAGTGTAAAAGAAACTTTATTGAAATCAAAACTATATTTACTAATGCAACATTAACCCTTTACTCCAATGACACACATAAAAGACACAACCTCATAAAGTCACGCTTGCTGCCGTGGCCTTTTTGCCTTGCGGCATACCTACGGCTTGGCACACACTGCGCCCACAGCATCCTTTTATATATATATATAAAATATGTCTAATTTTAATACCATTAGAATTTTTAATCCTAATTAAATTAATAATATTACTACCATTAGAATAAAAACTCCTAATTTTATTAGGATAAAATATAACAAATCTTATCACTATCAGAAGTCAATTGTAAAAGTTCTACTAAAACTATACCAACTTGGTTTAATTGATTCACATTTTCTTACAATTTATGGCCAATATAATAGACTTAAAAGATTATAAAAAAAACCTAAATTCCATGGAAGGGATAACCCATTTCAGCGGCTCAAACTCATAATTCATCAAGAACACGAGTGGCATGGTCAATACAGTGGGAAAACCCACAATTCCATTTGCTCATATAGTCAATAAGTTGGCATGGTCAATGCAGTGGATTCACCCAACTAAGGAGCTCCTAACATACATATTAATTTTATATATTATTAATTAAGATATAAAGTTTTATATTTTTTATAATATGTTAAATATTAAATTATATAAGAATTTATTAAATTAAATTTACTCAAATTTATATATTTTAAGTTTTATATATTACAACATAATATTTTATATACATAATATATATTAGTATTATTATGAACTGAGAAATAAGATTCGGATCACCCCTGATCCGATCCGAATTCGATTCGTTTACGAGTTTATCCTAAGTACTGTGATTTCCTAAAGTTTTGAAAATTATTATTTTACCCTTGTTTTCCATGTTTTTTTTTTTTATAAAAAAAAAAGATCCCCCCTGCCAACCACAAAACTTCATACTATTATGATAAAAAAAAAAAAAAATCTCCCTTCAATTTTAACATTTAGATTCCCCCACCACCTCTCAAACTTAATGATGTAGATCCGTCACAGTGTGATTGTAACATTACTCAGAATTACATACAAAGCCAATCTTGGGAGGTGGTTGGACCAACTCGTTTGTTAAATGACCCCCAAACTACAGGTAAGGCTTGGTTTATTTATTATTGAAATGAATTATAAGGGGGATATTAACTAATTGAGCCCAGCATGTTATTGAACAGTTCAATTTGTTTGTAGCCTTATTAGACCGTGAAGAGGATAAAAAGGTCATTTAGAAGTAAAACTTTTATTCATACAAGGTATATTTGTTCTTGTATTCATGCATCGTATTCTTCCTATGTGATTTATAAATATAGGCAATATTTAATTTTAATAATTTAAATTTAATTTTTTTTAAAAAAAAATGCAAGAATTGATTTATGATTCTTATACATATTGATTTCAAATGACAAGGTTAAAAGGAGTCCATTGAAGTCCCTGTCACAAGGATTATAATTGCAAAGACTTCTGATAGATAATATAAAATAATGACATGATATTTAATGGAATGGATGAGGTTAGGGTTCAATTATCATCACTAGCTGTCCAAATGTCCCAAATCTTCATAAGATTGAGGCCTAAAAATTGATTCTGCTTATCCAGGGGGACAAACTATTTTAATATCCTCCTACCAAACAGAAGGATAATAATAAAAAAATTATTCCCTTAATTTATTATGTTTTCCCAATTATTAATACATTTACCAATATGGCAATAACTCTGGCAAAACAACTGGAAATCAAAATAATCTTTGGAATATTGAATTACAAAAAATATCAATTAAATCTAGTCTGATTGACAACTTATGCGTTTTTTTGAAGAAGAGGTCTTCTACTTAGAGGAATGTGTAGTTTATAAGGATGACAATTTAGTCTGTCGTACTAAAAATTTGTCATACCCCATTTTTAATGGGACTGAGTTAGAAAAAGGTATGTCTATTCTGTTAGGATTTGAGACGGATTTGTGATAAAGGCACTCCGTCTTATTATATAAAATTTAAAAATAATGAAATTTGTACTATATAATTAATATTTATAATAATATTTTTTAGTTATCTATTAGAAGTTTATATAAACTCGGTAGAGTTATATATTTGAAAGAATAAATAATGTCATTCTAATTGTCTATTAATATACATATTTTTTTTATTTTAATACATGTAATATTTTGTTTAAAATGTGTTAATTATAATTAATTTGATCAAAATAAATGAAGACTCATAAATTAATTTGTCTAAAAAATTAAATATCAAATTATCAAAAAATACTTAGATGCAATGATCTTGATAATGGATGGCTCTCCTCATGGCTAGAAAAATATGAATACAGTGAAAAGTACTTAGCTTGAAAGGTCATGTCACACCCCAATAATTCAGTGTGAAAATTTGATAGATAGGTGACAAATCAAAAGGGCATAAAATATAGTAGGCTTGGCTGATGTTTGCTTAAATTTAAGTATGATCTTTGGTTGATTTGAGAACATTTTGAAAATATGTTCGAAAATAGGAAATAATTATGTTAATTAGTTGACTATATTATAATAATCTATCTGTAATTTTGTTTTGACATGCCTACCAAAAAAATATTTTTTTTTACCCACCAAAGAAGGAAGAGGACAAGAAAACAATGGTTGGTGATGCATGTGGAGATTAAATCCAATGAAGATGAGCAGATAAATTCTTGCAGAAGGAGAAGGAATAAAAAAAAACCCCACAGGTGCATTGGGATGTGAACTTTGGGGAGTTACAAAAATTATTTTCTATTCTCATGAAAAACTGATTTTTTAAATTAAACAATTAAAAATAGTTTTTTGTGTTTTCAAGATTTTAAATTTATTAGGAAATGAAAATGACCAAAAAAAAATGTAGTTTTTTAAAAATTTCATTGTTTTTATTCTCAAAAATAAAAAGTTGAAAGAAATAAAAACAAAAACATATTCAAATGGGTTAAAAAAAGTAATCATAAATGTTGTGATAGATAAATATTCCCTGCTATTAATTAATAAGATAAACAATAATACGTTTTTCAAGTTTTTATTCTAAATTTATATATTAAATAATGTGATAGTGACATGAAAATTTATTATTTTATCATATTAATTATATAATTTAATGCATTATCAATAATACAATATCACATTATTTAATATATAAAAGTTGACATACATATTTAAAAAAGATAATATTTTTCTTACTTGATTAAATGTAATGTCAAATGTTGTAGCTGTTTATCATTTTATTACATTAAATATACAATTTAATGTATCATTAATAATATAATATTATATTATTTGAAATATAAGATTTTTATGATAGAAAATAATAATTATGTTGCCTTCATGAAAATTAGATGTAAATTTAACTGCAATAATTCATCTCACAGTAAGGTAGGAAAACCCTAAACCTAGGTAGCTAATTGCCCATGTTGAAGAAAGTAGTAGAACCAACCAAGCACGTGACGCAAGCCAAAAACAAACTCGTGTTTTGGATTTTCTGCCCATTCCTAATCCTGTTTAACGTGGGATTGCGTGTTTGTGTGGGACCCCCGTGTTTTAGATTGGCACTGTCAGCTCACTCCCATCCCTTCAAAAATAAATTATTTAAAATGAAATCCCCTTCTTATCTTGGCAATTCACATCGCACAATGCTTCCATCTTTCTTGGCATTTCCTTCTCCATTCCTGTCTCTATATATGTATACTACTTACTATCTCTAATATACATATTTCTCTCTTCACCAAGTGATCTTCAGAGCCTCTGCAATATTTTGCTCTCGACTGGTGGGAAGAGAGGGAATAACAGCAACTATGATTCAAAGGAGTGTCCACCTTCGCAATTTGATCCAATCTTCAAGTATTGGTTCTTTATCAAAGGTCGGTCTTTGAAATTTATGAGCTGGATGATCATATATCACAGCTATATCAATTCCCCTTACTGTATATTATACTTTATGTAACTATGTTTTAATGAATTCAGAAGGTTTAGTCTTCATTTTCTTGTTATGAAACTTTCCATAGTATTGAGTATATTTGTATTTTCTTCTTCTACTGTATAGTTGTTTCCTGATTGTCTTGCAAATCCATGTTTTATTTGATGACAGATACGTGCACAACTTTTCTGTTAAGAGAGTTACTATAATATATATATATATGTGTGTGTGTGTGTGTGTGTACTGTGACACCTATATATTGTGTGTGTGTGTATAGATACAGACACAATTATATACATGTGTGTGTGTAAATATACACACATATATACATGTATTATATTGCTAGTGGGATTGACAGATTCAGAAAATTTAGATGGGAGGCGAATGTGAAAGAAGGAATGTTATAAAATTTTGGGAAGCCATGGCTGTTGCCTTCAATGTAATTAAAACCTGGCGGTTACTGGCCTTATACTGTAAAGGCTGTAGCTAAGTAATGGGAGGCTTGCCTATAGGATTCTAGTAGGACAGGGGTATTGTACACTAATTGTTTGAATGATTTGATTAGAAGTGTAAAGTGAGACGAGTTAGCCTAAACACGAGAAGGGTTCACCATGAAAAAGGTCGGCTTGACATGATTGACAAGCAGAGTGTGCTAGGCCTACCCCTTTTCAGCTTATAGGCACAGCCCAACATGAGTTCGTTTCATGCATGGGCCTAGCGCAGCCCATTAAGACCCAGCACGGTTAAAATTGAAAAAATTAATTTTTTAAAAATGGATCTGATGGGGTCAGGCATGTTACGGTCCAGGCCCATCACGAGTCGAGCTCTCGATCGACTTTTTGAAATCACAAACACGACATGATTAATAAACACGCCGTGAAGAGTCAGACCATTTTACACATTTAGGTTTGGTACTAATCATTTGTACTACATTGTTAGACAATTCAGGATCTAGAATACAATTGAATTAAGAAGAATTGACTATTTTGTATGTATTTGCAGCTTCGAACCTGCAAATTTTTCACATCTCAAGCAGCCGCTGCTTCTCTCCCACAAGTGTGTGAACCATCAGTTTACAGGTAACGCCACACTTCCTTCAACCAGTTTAAATTCCATTTTCATTGTGTAGAATTACTTGAAAACTCAGCTGTTCATTTGTTCTGATGCAGAATAGTTATATATATATATATATATATATAAATTATGGTTTAATTAAAACTTGAGATTTGCTATCAATCTGTCTGTGATGTGATTGGTGTGTATCTCACTCACACACTCGCCAATCACATTGCTATGGACCAATTGTCGCGACCGACAATAATAATTCTCTTAAACTATTTAAGCTGTCAAACGGCCTTATTTAATTTTTACTCTTTTATACGGCTTTCTACATTTGTTCTGATGAATATTAATGGCAGTGATGAGGAGTATGCTGATATTGATTGGAATAATCTTGGGTTTGGTCTCATGCCAACTGATTACATGTACACAATGAAATGCACTCAAGACGACAACTTTGAACAAGGCCAACTTAGCCCCTATGGAAATATTGAGTTGAGCCCTTCTGCTGGAGTCTTAAACTATGCTCAGGTATATAACTACGAATTATTAAGATTATAAATGAATCGAGAGCCGAGTCTAGCAAAATTGTTTTAAATTTAGTTTATTAAAATAAATGAGTTTCAACTAGTATTTATCAAGTTAATCTCGAACGAGTCTCTAATTAAAATAATTACAAATTAAACTCAAGAGCTTAATTTTTTTTATATAGTATTAGATCATTTATGATTTATTAAGTTGAATTCAAATTAAATTTAATAAATTATCAAGTATTAAAATATGTTCGATTTATTTCTAAACTCGATGTCTAACTAACCTCTAATAAAGTTGAAACTGAGTTGAAACCTTTGATTTCAACTTGAAGGGATCAAATTATTTCTTGATTAATTACTCTAATAAAATTCAGAAATCTCTAATTGACCAAAGTTAAGCTTTCTTAGCCCAATATTTTAACCCCCTAGTGGTGTTTGTTTCAAAATTCCAAAACAGGGATTGTTTGAAGGCACAAAAGCATATAGGAGAGAAGATGGGCGCCTCTTCCTCTTCCGGCCGGATCAGAATGCAATCCGCATGCAGATTGGTGCTGAAAGAATGTGCATGCCCTCCCCCACCGTCGAGCAATTCGTCGATGCTGTCAAGCAAACAGCTCTTGCTAATAGGCGTTGGGTACGTAATAATACTTCTCTCTCTTTCTTTTTAAGATTACAATCTTTCATCTGTTTCCTTATTTATCATTGTTATCGGCATCTGCAGATTCCTCCCCCAGGAAAAGGGTCTCTTTATATTAGGCCACTGCTAATGGGAAGTGGACCTATTCTGGGTTTAGCCCCTGCACCAGAATACACATTCCTCATTTATGCTTCTGCTGTTGGCAACTATTTCAAGGTCTGTTTTCCTTTTCTTTTTCCTTTTTTTTTTTTATTTTTTTTTTATTTTTGAGTAAATTTGAGTAAAAGCTTCATTTTAGTTCAAAGCTCTCCCATGGTCACTTAGTTTTCTCAAAGGTTTTAAATTTGCCTCCAGTTATTTGAGTACGTGAATAGTATTGTATTGATTTGAGTTTAAGTTTGAGTAAAAATGGATTTTGTTTGTGTTTGACTCAAGGGTTGGAGATGATTTTGACTCAAAACTTAAGTTTGAGTCACCATTGGAGATGCCCTAAGAGAAAAGAAAAGGGCTTTTATATGGTTTTCTTCTTTCTATGCAGGAGGGTTTGGCACCCTTGAGCTTGTATGTGGAGGATGAATCCCATCGTGCTTCCCGTGGTGGAGCTGGAGGGGTCAAAACCATTGCCAATTACGCCCCGGTAAACAATTGCTTCTTCCATTTAGTATGTATAAGAGGTTTCCTTTTTGACTACCACCTAAATGTTTATTCTTGAATCAAAGATTTCGTTTATACTCTTTGCGTTGTTATTCTTGAATCAACTCTTTGGTTGTTGTTTTGTTATTTGGATTAGGGTTTAGCAAATTCTTTTAAGTGAAGGTGGCTAAGCAGTTTATATATGTTGTAGAGGCCTGCAACACCAATTTATTGGTGGCAATGTGATGTCAATAGAGTGATTCTTCTTTAGTTTCCTTTTATTTGCAATTTGGAACGTTCAGATTGGAAAGAATACCCCCTTTTTGTTGGAGCCTCTATGAATCAGAATCCTTTTCTGTTATGTAGGTTTTGAAAGCACTAACTAGGGCAAGAAACAGAGGATTCTCTGATGTCCTATACCTCGACTCAGTGAATAAGAAAAATATTGAGGAGGCGAGTTCTTGTAACATTTTCATTGTAAAGGTATTATTCAACTTAGATTTTGTTGTCATTTTAATCTGTATCTATTATCTTGGTTCCAATATATGGGTGTGTTTGAAAGAAAAATTCCGTAACAATCTTAATGAAGTAATGATAAAATTTTCAGTTTGCTACAAACACCATATCTATCTGAATACTGAATGTTTTGAATGCAATTCAAAACTTCGGTGCAAGACTTAAAGAGTTTAATTGGCACAAGGTAAAGAATCAAAAATAATATGGAAAACAGGAAAACATGATATTTTGTTTTATGGAAAACAGAGAGACAGATCAAATTTATCATTTTCTTTTCAATTTTTTTTTTTTTGTGTCTTAATTGTATTTCAATCAGCTCAGTTATGAACTCTAGAATTGTATGTTTTAATCCATCCATATAGGGTAATGTTCTTTCAACTCCGGCAACCAATGGAACTATTCTTGAAGGAGTCACGCGAAAAAGCATCATTGGCGTTGCCCGTGATCTTGGGTACCAGGTAGTTTATCTTGCAACACATAACTACATGCGCCAAATTTCTTTAATTTTTTGTTGAAATCTGGCATTGAACCTTGAAAGGTTGTCTTAGGTCTTTTTGTCAATAAATGGCATAAAGAGTTAATCCATATGTGGTGAATTGGAATTTTAGAATGACAAAGTAGCCATCTAAATATTAGACAATGAAAGATTTTGGAAGTAATGATATTGTGGTGTTTGTAGCTGACTAATAATGTTGGTAGGCCTGGAAGTTAAAAATTGTTTTAATATGTTCTGGCATACTTGATTAAAGAAGTAAATTCTCGCTTAATTAAAGAAGTAAAATCTTCTCATATGCACATTGCTTTCCATGTTGGTTCCCAACTTATACATCCCATTGGTTCTACAGTGTAGATGCATTCCTTTGCACATTTTATATAACTTTCTTTAAATAAGACTCACCTTTTTTATTCCTAGTTGTACTTATTTTTTAATTATAAAAAAAAATTGATATGGTTTTTTCTCAACTGTTATATCAGTACTTTTTACTTCCCAATAGATGATATCTTGTGGTCAACATGAAAATTATTACCAATTAATACACCTCTTTCTTCTTAATTTTTCAGCTCAACATATTTATGATTTTCCTTGCAATTAAGCTAGTACATTATGGCTTATCCCTCCTGAAAAATCTCTGACAATTTCCCCAAACAGGTTGAGGAACGTTCTATTTCAGTGGAGGAACTGATGGATGGTGATGAAGTTTTCTGCACAGGAACTGCTGTTGGTGTCGCTCCTGTAGGCAGTATTACATATCAGAATAAAAGGTAAATGGCTAGCCTGACTGATTGCATCTTCTCTTGTTATCATAGGATCAAAAAGTTATTAGGTGAGATGAACGATGAGTGCAATTATGAAATGTTGTGGACAAAATTTTCTCGATGTGCCTTTTTGGGCAATGTTATTTAGTCCAGAACTCCAGATTAGCCATATAATATAACAAGAACTCAACCCTTGACCATTTAGTTTTGAGACTTTTAGTTGATAATACTAGAATATGGGTAAATTTTTGTTTTTGAAGTATTGAAAGATGATCTGGAATCAATCGAACAGTTATAGGATGGGTAGGAATATGACAAAATTTAAGGAATGCAACCTAACAAATCTAGTAGTTCAAATTAAGGGAAAATTGTGTATCCAAAAAATAATAATAATGGTAATGAGGGAAAAATGGTGGTAACTAGTAAGGAAGTGTTCATTAAAGGTTGTGCACTTCCAAGCTAAAAGAAAATTTCTGAAGGACATCTAGAAGATCACACATGATGTATAGTGACAAACGCTAGGCAATTAAGAATAATGTAACTATAAAATTATTCTAACCAAAATGAGAATGCTGAGATGGATAAATAAAACATAAGATAACATACAATGTGAAGAGAATGCATTTGTAAGAAGTAGAGGTTGCAACAATTGAAGATGAGTTATGAAAATCGTCTACTATGGGTCAGTGGTATTCAACAATACTAACTTGAAGTCTGCAGCTTGCTGGTTTTTTGTGCAATTTAAAGGGTGCGGTTGTCTAAGCTAGAGGCTTTGGCTACACAGTCTTGTGCCTTTTGATGCTTTTAATTGTAGTGGTAGGTTTAGTATGAACATTGCCTATAGACACATGAGCAACACAACCAAATTAATAATTATCATGAGAATTATCTTGAGTGATCAATTTACAATGGGAATGGGCTAACACTTGCTACCACAAAAAAGAAAAGAGAAAAAAAAAATCGCAGTTTTCCAACTATAGGAAATAATTCGTCAATCCTGCACCTCTCACCTGGCATGCTTTTTCCAAAGAGCACACAAACAGATTGTCATATCTATAACATTGTTTGTGTTTATGATAAGAAGAATTCAAAAACCTGAAATGAGTACTGACCATCTACAAGTTTGAAATTCCAGGTCATTAGAATTCGATCACTTTTTGGGCTGCAGATCTCTCGTCAGATCTCTCGTCTTGTATAATCGGTTTCTTTCTTCTGCATATTTTAAGCCCGCAATGTGTCTATGCAGGGTTGAATACAAAATGAGTGCTCACCCCATGTGTCGGGAACTGTACTCAACTCTTGTAGGGATTCAAACAGGTCTTATCGAGGACAAGAGAGGATGGATTGTTGATATCAACTGAGTTCTTTATCCACCTCATGGCGTAGAGAAGCTAAATATGTGCAGAAGTACCATCCACTCTTTTGCTAGATACTCTAGTGTAAATAGCATTATTTGTCATGTAATGGATGCCTAATTTGTAAAATGATAATCTTATCCTTTTAATTTCTCAGAATACATGAATGAATGTACAGAAGCTCCATCTGCCCTATCACTAGTTTCATAAAACTTTGAAAAGAAGTGATGTAATCACTTTTAACATTAACTCCGTGATTTTCTTTATTGGTGATTTTTTCTTAATCCCCTTAGAAGGAGTGGAAACATATCGAGATGAGGTAATTAAAATCATTTTCTTTATACGACAGAACAGAATTCAATTCTCATGACATACACACTCTTAAAGAATAATTTCTTTTTTTTCATCGTTGTACTCAAAAAAGAAGAAGAAGAAAGGAATCCACTTAAGATATCTTCCAAACAGAAAAATTGACCAAATTCTTGCAATTGCTTTAGGCAAGGAATTCAACTCCTAAACAAAAAACTGTTGGCATAGTACGATACTTAAAGGTTAAAAGATTTGATTTCATGTGTTTTATCAGTCCAGAAACTTTATACATATTGATCAAGTTCATAACATTGAATATCAAAGCAGCCATTAAATGCTAATACGTGAATTGAGCCATCAAAGGGAAAGGGCTATGGCCGTCGTGGACGTCGGCTCTAAAACATAGTGGTTTGTTATGATTCTAAAAAATTTTAAAAAAAAAAACTTAATTTCATGTGTTTCATCAATTTTGATGCTTTCGACATTAATGCGGCGACTAATCATCTTTTCGTCCGAAGAAGTCCTATTTGTATGGTTTGTAACATATGATTTTCTTCCAGAAAGGAAAATATATTGGTCGGTTGAATGAAATTTGAGTGGCAGTATTTGTATGGTTTGTAAAAATAGTGAAGTTGATATTTTTATTAGGAGACATTAAATTTAGGAATATCTAAACTATAGGACAATTAAAATTAATATTTTCATTAAGATCCTAAATTAGAGTTTTATTGAACTTCCTTTTTTTCCCCCAATTAGTCATCAAATTTAGTATCACTCACTTAAAGATTAAAATTCTCATCCATTAATATGTTCAATTATCCAGCCCTGAAAGGAGTGGCCATCAAAGATTAAAATAAATAAATAAATAAATTTGCGATTTGAAAGTCAGACTATGTTGGATAATTTTGAAATTATTCATATAATTCAAAGAAAAAAAAAAGACAAATTCTTTATCTATATGATGAAATATCTGAATTTTTTTTTTTATTTTTTAAACTTTGGCGACCCTAGACATTGGGCTGGGTCGAATTCCTAACAGGTTGCACATCCTGACCCAAACTTGTGGCCTTACTATATGACCGTATGGACCTACCCATCAAATGTAATTTCTATGGAATAATATTACATTTTATCACCCACAATATATATATTATATAATTAGAAAATAAATTATTAATTGAGTTAACGGTGGATAATTTATTTATCTTTAACATCACTTTGTTGCTAACCCATTCTGTTGAAACTTGACATATTCTGTACTTAGAAAGGTAAGTTATATCAACTTGTTAGGTCCGGAAAAAAGACATTATATCCGATCCTTTTCTGATTATACAAAAAAGAAAAAAAATGAGTTTTTGTTTTACATAGTCAATATTTATAATTATATCTTTTAATTTCACATTGAAAGTTTAAAAAAAATTGATAAAGTTATATATATTTGTTAAAAAAAAAGTATTACTCTAATTCTTTAATGACAATCATACTTTTAATTTTAACGCATGTACTGTTATATTTGAATGTGTTAATTATAACTAATTATTTAATAAAATAAATAAATAAATAAAAAGTTTGTAATTAAATGGATACCCCAAACTGCCCCATTTCATCACGGGATTTAAATAGGTTTGCGGAAACAATTTTTTTCATAAGACAAGATTGACGGAGGGTTTCACCTTGAATCCGTCTCGTTGCTATTCCTAGTGTCTTTTTTCAAAATAAAGATAATGGGTACAAGTCTCACTTTCTATTAAAAAAATGTGAGTACTATTTACACTCAGTTTTAAACTAGAAATGTATATCTGTGACCCATATTTGAGAAATTTCTATTACTATTAGACAGTGTTGTAATGCTATAATTATAATGTTGAAGTTCATAGTAATCCATAAAAAAATTAATATATATATATATATATAAATAATATTTAGGGGGATTACTGTGTCCATCGGGTTCCCATCCCATCTGCTTCTATCAATCACAATTGCACCAACCATTTTGGAAAAAAGGGTAAAAAAACAAGACAATTAGATTATATTTGAGACGTTAGAAAGCTATTTTTTTATTTTTCAATGTCCTGACAAATTTTGGTGGTTAGTCCAAATGGTTGTATAATCACTGGATTCATGTACTCTCTTAGCCATGCATTAAATTGGAGGTGAAATCTGCCACCACAGCTGTGTGGAATGTGACCACTGTTTAAATCAATTGAACTCCAAATTTCAGTTTAATGCATTAACCCAAACTGTCCACAAATTACCTAAAAGACTTTTGAAAAAGATTGACTTCAATACTATTTTTCGTGAAACACTTTGTGATAAAATGGTTAAAACTCTAGCTTTTTACAACACGGTAGAATAGAGTTTGAACTTTATATCATGCACACACACTTTTACGATAATTTCTCCTTTTCCATTATCGTACTCTAAAAAAAATTCTGTCTTTATCTTATAATAGAAAGTTTGTGTGTGTGTGTGTATATATATATATATATATATATATTCAAGAGATATTATTGATTATTCTAAAAGTTTAAACAAACTATTTTAACGAAAAATTATTTCATGAGTGTCATATAATGTGACGGTTTTTATGATTTCAATATTTGTAGAGTTTACAAGAAACTCACTATGTCACATGCATATAAATGGCTCACCCCGTCTTGCACATGGAGAATCGAGAATTCTAGCAGAATAGTGTAAATCTTAACATAATAAGATTGAGTGATGAGTGAGTGAATACAAATCTTGCACCGAATCAACAAAATAATAAACTTGAATCCAAAATTTCTTTGAATCAAAGTTCTGATACCATATTAAATTATTTATTATTTCAAAAACTTAAGATGTTAGACAATTAAAGAACAATATATATGTGTGTATGTGTTTGTTTCAAAGAATGGTTGCTTCCACATACATACATACATACATATGTATGTATACATGTGCGTGTATATATATATTTGCTTTCACAACAAAAATTAATATATTTGCTTTCTCTGTGTCAAACAGCAAAAAGATAAAATGGTCGGAGAAGGAAATTTAGCTGGAGCTGTCCTAAGGAACAAAATTGTCAAAACCTTTGATATTTCAAACATGTAGGTGTGGGCCATGCTATTACATTATCATCCTAATCTGTTACTAATTAATAATTAATAAACCTTCTCCTTCTAATCCCTATTTAAAAAAGTTGGTCCATTATATTTTCTTACTTTATTCACTGTATGATATAAAAGGTGTGACTAAAACGTTTTTGAGCTAATCGAGTCATCCGAAATCTAATCGATAATTGACATTTTGAAAAATATATAAAAAAAGTATCATCTCAACACATATATTCAAAACTACCTACTTTTTTTGTTTAAAAGACAAATTTCATTATTTAAATGTCTCCGTTTTCATGCTGTTATCAATTAAATTTATTATTATTACTTTTCATATTTCAATGGCCCAAAGTAGATAGAACTGAAAAAATAAAAAATAAAAAACAGAAATTCAAGTAGCAAAACTACACTATTTGCGACAAAAATATTTGAGTTATAGCTGGGCGGGCTAATTAATTAAACTTAGCCACCACCCCATATATTTGAGGCACATGCTTGAATGGACACAAAAATTATGGAAAAAACAAAAAACAGTCTGCGTTGGGCAATCTCAGATTGTGTAGCCGAATGAAAACAAAGGGAGCATGTCTGTCACGCACTAATGAAACTCATATATGTTTATATATATATGTATGTATGTATACAAATAATCAAATATATGATTAAATGTACATGTATATGTGTAATGTAGACAAGGAGGTCAAGCAAGTGACGCCAATGATGGTGACACTTACCCCTCCAATGGCCATGGGCGGTGCACCTTCACGGGAAAGGAAAAATTAAATGAAAAAGTCTCGTCCGATAACACTTCACTTTAATTTGAGTATTTCATGGACTCACGCAAATTTCAACAGCCACTAAATTTTTTTCTGCCTTCACCTTGTCTTGGTATCCTGTGTGGGGCTCAATCCTGTGGAATGGTTGCTCTTCATTTATGACGCACTGCCATTTATTCAAGGGTGAGAAGACGAAAGGGTTAGGCTGGACTATAACTCTTCTTAAATTTAAAAAAATATTTTTTTTATATATAAAATTTTGATCATTTTTAAATTGGTGTATCTCAAAATTTTAGTCTAATTTAATCTTTACATTTTATTTTTTACCCAAAATTTTTTATCTAAGTCAATCTTTATCCATAATTTGTCTCACTTTTTACATCTAAAATTTTATCCAAGTCAATCTTTATTATGGAAAGTTATAATAAAAATATTATTAAATGTGATGATGACATGAAATAATTTTTCACACAATTCACACGGCAACCTTTGAATGGATTTTTGGACCTACCACATTCATTTATTGTCATATGCATTAACAGACAAATCAAGATTGTAAATTAAATATGCACAATAAATTATATTAGGTTACTTTCAGTTAAAGTTTTGATTTCTTTTGGCTATTGAAAACGAGGTGAAAGTTCCATTTGAATAGAGCATTTAATGCTTTAAGCAATTAGTGTAGTTTAAATTCAAATTTGATAATTTAAATTTAGATTTTGATGCGATTCAATGTTGATTAAAAATAAGACAATTAACAAAAAGGAGTTATTTGAAATCCATAACCCAAAAAAAAAAACTAATTAGGAGAAATCACATACATTGTTTACATAGCCATATTAATGATCAATGAATGTTGGCTTGATTTTCACCTTGGAGGAACAAACCATTACTAAACATTGTCCTGAACTGGCTTGGCTTCTATATGGTTTAACTTGTATATATACTTCACTGTGATCTTAATAAATACAACCAGTACCCCATGTTAAAATCAGGAAGGGTTGAGATTTACACTTGAAAGATAAATGTTTGTGATATACTACAAAACATACATACTTGTCCTAATATGACACGTGTATATACAGAGCATCTACGCATACAGATCAAGAAAAGCTCTTCTATCCAGAACAGATAGGTACACAGGATTCAGAACTTCTTTGTTAGGAATGGCGTAAGATCTCTAGTCTTCCCTCCAGAGCAGGAATACGGGGGACATACATAAAGGGGTCCTGAGCTAGTCACCGCCTTACATACCTTACCGACCTTAAAGAAAGGAAACAGAGTCCAACATGATAACTATTTTTTTTGGATATCGCCAAATCCCTATCTTTGCAACTCCAAATCCTACTCAACTTAAGAGATCCGCAGCCTATAAATAAAACCCTAAGGTGTGATTTCCAATTACGCTCTCTCAATTATTTTCAATTGAAGTCTTTCTTTCAATTTTCACTAACTTTATCATCAGAGCAGCTACCACTGGAGCCAACCCGGTGACCCTTTGATCCTTTTTGAGTTATTGACAGAAGACAAAGAGCGGAAACCCCACTGATCAGAAAGTACAACATCAGTTTGGCGTCGTCTGTAGGAAACGAAAATCCTTTCTTGCTAACTTTCTTCTCCGACAACAACATTTTTTTGTCTTTTTCTTCCAAAAAGACAATGGCTCCCAATCTTCGTCCAAGAAAAAATTCTCAAAACCCCTAAAACCAGCCTCTTGGTGGAAGAGGAAGGGGACAAGCACCCAATCCCTCACAGCAACAGCTCGATCAAATCCAACGACAGTCCAATCAGATGCAGGAACAGCTCTTCGCCATGTCCCAAGCCCTGATGACGTTGGCCTAGAATTAGTAGAATAATCCCACTCATCCTCCCACCAGCGCTTCTAATGAAGGGGCTCAGCCTCCTGCCACCACCATGGGTAGAAGACCTCCCCATGAGGAGGCCCCCAAGGTGCAGTCGGTACACCTCCATGGTACCACTGACTTAGGGGGTGATCCCCAGCCATTAACCAAAACGGGAAGAGGGATGCCCGCTTTTTATCCTGCTGTCCACTATCAAAGTAGGATAAGGATCCTAACTCAAGCAACTTCGGGGGCCAACCCAGCGCCACCTAAGTTTCAACCTCTATCGGTGCCAATCCCCCCCAGTCCAAAGAGAGTAACGTCCCCCTACCACTATTGGACGAATTCGTCCCCTAAATATACCGGCTGAAGCCGCGAGACAAGGCACATAACATTGCCTAAATTCGTAATTAGTTCTGCCTAGAGTTCCTCAAAGGACGGAGGAGATAGCGGACTCCGTTGAGTAAACTGTCTTCACTAGAGGGACCCATACCCCTCAAGAGTAGGATGAATTGGGAAAGCTACTCAAGAGGTTTGCCATGTATTTCACTCTTGCTGTCAGACCATAAGTAGGCTTAGCCGACATGGACATACTTGGTGGCACCTTGCACCAAGTCATGATCTAAGTCAAGCAAGTAAGGTGGTGAAAACCTTATACACAAGAGGTCATGGTCATTCTTGTCAGACTGGCAATTGTTCCTAAGACATATATAGGGGGGTCTTCCTCCCCACCACCCCAAGACATGAGAGCAGCATGTCTAGGCAAGCCTTGGCACGGCATGGCTTGCCCAAGCCCTATGGACCAGTCGGTGTTGGTTATTCGGATTGGGGTGAAGCATAAGGCATGGCTCGGTGGCATTGCGGTTAGGTTCAATATGACTCGGTGGCTGAACAACAGTGGGAATGACTATGGCAGCTGAAGCTTGACTGAAGGAGTGTCATGGCATGTGCGGGACACATGACTTGACAGCATGGCATGGGTGCACCCCAGCATGCAAGCAATTGGGCGCATAGCTTGGGTGCAGCCTACTATGCACAAAGGTGGTTTGCTCACTGCATAGGCGCGTGGACAAGGCAGTTATGTAATATCAGACATGTGGGTATATATATACACGTGTGTGATGTGCTGGCATAGTAGTTGCAAGCATGTGGGCAAGCATAAAAGTAGTGGCCTGCAGCAGTTTTAACTGCATCACACAGGTGGCAGCCTTGGGGGCGCCTGACGCAGCAGTTGTAAGCAAGTGGGCCAGCATGGAGGTAGTGGCTTGCAGCAGTTTCAATTGCACCATACAAGTGGCAGCCTTGGGGGCGCGTAGCAAGGCAAAAGCAATTTCAGATAACTGTTATGCCATAAGTGGCGTGCTTAGACTTGTCCAACAAACCCTTGGGCGGTTGAGGGTGTCAACCGCCATCTTCTTTGTGTATATAAACACACCAAGGCCCTGCATTTGTGGTAGAGAGTCTTTGGGCGGAACTGTATTCCTTTGTAATTTGATTGATGTCAATATAAAGGTTTGGAAATGTTTTCCTTGTAAACGAGTGTCGTGCTTTATTTACTCTGTGTGTGCTGCCTTGTGAGTTTGAGGGCTGGTTGCTGAGGCAACACCATCATTGGGGTGTCATTGTTGCGAAGTAAAAAGTTACCCCGTGACAGTTGGTATCAGAACGTGGCTTTGATTAGAATCCATGGTTGGTGATGGTAACGCAGAGTTACGAGAGCGCGTGACAAGGTTGGAGGACTTTGTTGGTGCTCCACCGGATGATGCTATGCCCCTCTCGGTGCAAATTGATAGGTTGTCCCAAGAGGTACAGAATGCCCAGAGAACACAAGTGGAACTCTGACAAACAGAAGATGATCATTATCTTGATCAAACACCAAGACAAATGATTTTCTTGGGGATGTCAGTTCTCTGGCTGAAGCTTTGAATGAGAGAGTTTGTTCCCTTAAAGAGGAGGTGTCTCTCATGAAGCGGGTCTTGCATCAGACGAGTCCAATGGTGCTCAAGAGTTCACAGAAGGCCAAGGTTCCTGACCCGAAACACTTTTTTGGTGCATGTAGTGCAAAGGAGTTAGAAAACTTTTTATGGGATATGAGCCCCTATTTCAAAGCAGTCCGGACCCTGGATGCAGAGAAGGTGGATCTCACTAGCATGTATCTTGCTGGAGATGCAAAACTATGGTGGCGCACACTATCTGAGGACAATTTACGTCCACAGATCACAACTTAGGATGCTTTAGTCCATGAAATGAAGGAGCAGTTTCTTCTGAGCAACACAGCTTAGCAAACGCGTGATGCTTTACGCAAACTCAAACATACGGGTACTATTCAAGATTATGTCAATAAATTCTCGTTCCTGATGCTTGACATTAAAAATATGTCCGAGGAAGATAAGCTGTTCAATTTCGTGGCTGAACTGTAAGGATGGGCGCAGTCAGAATTGCAGCAGCAAGGTGTGAAGGATTTGCCTGCAGCCACGGCAGCCACTGATGCTCTTGTTGATTATCGTCCACAGTCGAATTCTAGGGAGAAAGATCGCAAGGGTAAGTCAAAGAAGCAACAGAAAGGTAAGGGTTTCAACAAGAAAAAGAAGGATGGGAAATTTACCTCATTTTCTTTAGTAGAAATGAGTGTAGACAAACCTTCCACATCTAAGAGTGGAAAAGGTTGTTTCATCTGCGATGGCCCTCACCGTGTTATGAACTTCCCCAAGAAGGAGAAACTGAGTGCTTTTGTTGTAGAAGACTCAACTTCTAATCGTTTAGAGGAACCCACACGAGTCAACCCTCTCCAACTTTTGAATGTAATTCAGAAGAAGGAGGAACCAACGTCTGGAAAGGGATTGATGTATATGTAGGTCTTGTTGAATAACGTTGTTGTCCATGCCATGATCAACACTAGAGCCATCCACAACTTTATTTCTGATTGTGAAGTACAGCGGCTTGGACTTTCCCTGGTTAGTGATTCCAGCAGAATCAAAACTGTAAATTTAGAAGCGAAGTCAGTTAGTGGAATGGCTAAATATGTTCCCTTAAAAGTTGGCGATTGGCGAGGCCAATGCAGTTTTATGGTGGTTCCCTTTGATGATTTCTAGGTAATCCTTAGGTTAGATTTATTTACAAAGGTGAAGGTTTCTGTTAAGCCTCATTTGTAGGGTCTTTTCATCATGCACTTGCCAAGTCCTTGTTTTGTTTCTTTAAGCAAGGCCAGGAATGTAATGGAGATGGTGTCAGCACTACAACTTAAAGACGGACTCAGAAAGGGGCAAATGACTTATCTGGCCATGTTGTTTGAGGAAGAAACAAAGAAAGACCTGCAGTCTATACCTGAGCCTGTACAGAAATTACTTGACGAGTTCCAGGATGTGAAGCCAGATCAGCTTCCACCCAGATTACCGCCAAGAAGAGAGATTGACCACCAGATTGAGCTAGTTCCGGGTACTAAACCCCCTGCTTAAGCCCCTTATCGCATGGCTCCCTCCCAGCTTACTGAGTTGAGAAAACAACTCACTGATCTTTTGAAGGTTGGTTTTATCCAGCCCTCCAAAGCACCGTATGGTGCTCCTGTTCTGTTCCAGAAGAAGAATGATGGTTCTCTTAGGCTCCGTGTTGATTACAGAGCTCTCAACAAGGTCACAGTCAGAAACAACTATCCGGTCCCTATAGTTGACGAGTTGTTTGACAAACTTGGAAAAGTTGTATACTTCACCAAGATGGACTTGCGATCGGGATATTATCAAGTCAGAATTGCGAAGGGGGATGAGTCTAAAACAGCTTGTGTTACAAGGTATGGCTTTTATGAGTACTTGGTCATGCCATGCGGTCTAACCAATGCTTCTGCAACTTTCTGTACTTTGATGAATAATGTATTCCGGAAAGACATTGATCGCTTTATTATCATATATTTGGATGATATAGTTGTTTTTAGTCAGACCTTAGAAGAACATGTTGAACATTTAAGGCTGACATTGACTAAGTTGAGGGAAGCAGAACTATAATTGAAGCTCGAGAAGTGTGAGTTTGGCCAGAAGGAAATCATGTTCCTTGGTCATATTATTTATAGGGGTACTGTTCGGATGAACCCAAAGAAAATTGCTGCCATTCTTGACTGGCCAGTGCCGACTAAGGTGACAGAACTTTGGCTTTCTTGGGCTTAGCCAACTATTACAGAAAGTTCGTCAAGAACTATTCAAAGAAGGTGGCAGTTTTGACAGACTTTTTACGGAAGGACAAAACATGGAAGTGGACTCGTGAATGCCAGGAGGCATTCGACCGATTGAAGGCGGCGGTGACTAGGGACCCCATTTTAAAACTTCCTAACTTTGACTTGCCATTTGAGGTGCAGACTGATGCCTCTGATTTTGCTATTGGAGGTGTCTTAGTACAGGATGGGCATCCAGTGGCCTTTGAAAGTAAGAAGGTAAGTGACACTGAAAAATGATATTCAGTGCACGAGAAGGAGATGATAGTAGTAATACATTGTGTCAACACTTGGAGGCATTACCTGTTGGGCAAACATTTCCTCATTCTGACAGACAATGTGGCCATTAACTGCTTTCAAACCATGAAGAAGCTAACCCCGAAGCAAGCAAGGTGGCAGGATTTCATGGCGCAGTTCCACTATACAATCTAGTACAAACCAGGCAATGCAAATCAGGTTGCAGATGCTCTCAGTAGAAAGCCAATTGTGGAGGAGAACATTGCAACATTAAGCCTTATTGCTAGAGATGTGTTAGAGAAGATCAGAATTCAGACAGAAACTGATCATGTGACTAGCTTACTCTTGAAGTAAGTCCAGGATGGTATCACGAGACGGTTTTGGATAGAGGAATGTGTCCTCTATGCTAAAGGAAGAAGACCGTATATCCCTAAGTCTAGGGGCATCAGACAGTTGCTACTGAAAGAGTTTCACGATTCTTTTTGGGCAGGACATCCAGGCCAAGAACAGACTCTTTCCTTATTATCTGAGAGCTATTATTGGCCCCGAATGGAAGCTGACGTTGAATTGTTTGTGCGGACCTATTTGGTGTGCCAGCAGGACAAAACTAAAAGGAAAAAGACGATGGGTACCTTAGAACCTCTCCTAATTTTCAGCAGACCTTGGGAGAGTGTTTTTATAGATTTCATTAATGGGTTACCAAAGGTTAACAACTTTACTTCAATTTTTGTTGTGGTTGACAGATTTTTGAAGTACATAACTTTTGTACCAGCCCCTGAAGTTTGTTTTGCGGAGATCACCGCACAGCTGTTTTTTAAGCATATAGTGAAACATTAGGGGTTGCCCCTAGACATTGTTAGCGATAGAGATACCCGATTCACGGGAAAGTTTTGGACAGCTTTGTTCGAGATGATGGGTTCAAAGCTGAATTTCTCAACTAGCAATCACCCACAGACTGATGGACAGACATAAAGGGTGAACGCTATGCTTGAGGAATACTTGAGGCATTATGTGACAACAAATCAACAGAACTGGGTTGACTTGCTTGATGTGGCACAGTTCTGCTACAATTTACAACAGAGCTCTTCCACTGGACAGACCCCTTTCGAGTTGGCAACAGGCTAGCAGCCTTTCACACCATATGAAGTTGCGAAGCAGAAGTCTCAAGGCCGATGCCCTGCAACATATCAGTTTGCCAGATTGTAGCAGGAAAGGACTGAAGAAGCTAGAGATTGCTTGATGAAGGCTGAAAAGAGGATCAAGAAGTAGGCTGATGAGAGCCACAGACCAATGGAGTTTGATTTGGGGGATAGAGTGATGCTGAAACTCACCCCTTAGATTTGGAAGAAGATAAGCCGGAAAACTGCTCATAAGGGGCTTATTCAACGATATGATGGGCCCTTTGTTATCATTAGATGGAATGGTAGATTGGCGTATAGGCTGGACTTACCCAACCGACTCACGTTGCATCCAGTATTTCATGTGAGCTTTCTGAAAAAGTATAATGAAGACTTAACTAATTCTTCTAGAACTAGTCGGGCACGGGCACCTCCAACTATCAGAAAGCAATACATGGACATGACCGAGGCCATATTGGACCACAGGATCGAGGGGATGAGTAAGAAGAATAGAATAACTTACTACTTGGTCAAGTGGAAAGGAAAAGGGACAGAAGAAGCAACGTGGGAGAAAGACACGATGCTATGGCAATTTGAAAAGGTGATTGAGCAGTACTTGGAGTCTTTTCCAATGAGGACGTTGGGTTCTCTTGGTGTGGAAGGCTTGTCAGACCCTAACTAGGCTTAACCGACATGGACATACTTGGTGGCACCTTGCACCAAGTCATGATCCAAGTCAGGAAAGTAAGGTGGTGAAGACCTTATACGCAAGAGGTTATGGTCATTCCTGTTAGACCGGCAATTGTTCCTAAGACATATAGAAGGGGGTCTTCCTCCCCACCACCCCAAGACATGAGAGCAACATGTCTAAGCAAGCCTTGGCACAGCATGGCTTGCCTAAGCCCTATGGACCAGTCAGTGTTGGTTATTCAGATTGGGGTGGAACATAGGGCGTGGCTTGGTGGCATTGCGGTTAGGTTCAATATGACTCGGTGGTTGAACAACAGTGGGAATGATTATGGCAGTTGAAGGTTGACTGAAGGAGTGCCATGGCATGTGCCGGACACATGACTTGACAGCATGGCATGGGTGCACCCTAGCATGCAAGCAGTTGGGCGCATGGCTTAGGTGCAGCCCACCATACACAAAAGTGGTTTACTCAATGCATGGGCGTGTGGACAAGGCAGTTATGTGATATCAGACATGTGGGTATATATATACACATGTGCGTGATGTGCTGGCGTAGTAGTTGCAAGCAAGTGGGCGAGCATGGAGGTAGTGGCCTGCAGCAGTTTCAACTGCACCACTCAGGTGGCAGCCTTGGGGGCGCCTGGCGCAGCAGTTGCAAGCAAGTGGGCGAGCATAGAGGTAGTGGCTTGCAGCAGTTTCAACTACACCACACAAGTGGCAGCCTTGGGGGCGCGTAGCAAGGCAGGAGCAGTTTCAGATAACTTCTATGCCACAGGCGGTGCACTTAGACTTGTCCAACAAACCCTTGGGCGGTTGAGGGTGTCAACCACTATCTTCTCTGTGTATGTAAACACACCAAGGCCCTACGTTTGTGGCAGAGAGTCTTTGGGCGGAATTGTATTCCTTTGTAATTTGATTGATGTCAATATAAAGGTTTGGGAGTATTTTCCCTCTAAAAGAGTGTCGTGCTTTGTTTACTGTGTATGTGTGATCGGTGTAAAACTGCAAGTGCATAGTATCGTAGTTTTATAGTAAAGTGATAAGAAGAGTATCGTCCTCAGGAATTGGTAACTTACTTTTGACAAGTACCGAAATCAAACTAATCTTGACTTTATTTAGAAAATTCACTAAGATCTTTGTAATTGCAACTTAAAATAAAATTAATGCAAAGAAAATACTTAAATGAAAAGAGAGATATTGTTCGAAAATCAAATAAATGAGAGAGAAGCATTCTAGGAGATCGATTTCACCTAATTTCTCACTATGCTTTACTCATCTAACTAATTGAATTTAATTCTTCATGTTTGTTAGCAAATCTCTAAATCATCCAAAAGCCTCTTTCGACAGTCAATTGGAAACTATTCTTATTTATTATTTTACACAAGAATGTGCAAATTAATAAAACAAAAATGCAATAAGACCAATGATTTTTTATACTACATAGGTTCATATAAGTCTTTCAATCTCTATATTTACCTATGCCGAAATATCCAAGATCTATCCTATGATTCCCTCTTTTGACAGCAAATCACAAGATTAAAATCATCTAATTAGTGGCCAGTTAATTAGCAGCAATAAGCTTAGAATAAATCAGACAAACATGAAAGAAAATTACTTCAAATTAGCATAGAAAAGCAAGCATAGTTCAAGACTAGATTACATCGTTTGTCTAGAATAAAGAAAATTAGTTCATGCTAAAAATTAAATTCAACATAAACGAATTCACCATGATTTTTTTCTGAGAGGAACGGAAGAAAATAAACACTGAAAAATAATTGCAGCTCCGTTGCAGCACAAACCAACAGTAGCAGCTTGGTCCTCTTTTTCTTCTTTCCACGTCAGCAACTACAGCCTCTACTTGAGCTGCCGCTTGGTGTTTTCTCTTATTTTTCTCTCTCCAGCCCCTACACCAAGACCCACGTCAGCCGCTGGATCTTTGCTTTAAGCCTTCAGCCGCCTCTGTTGTTTTCCTTTTCTATTCCCTGCTCTACGCCGCAATGCTGTTGCTCTCAAAAGAATAAACTTTCTTAATTGTATAAGTACCTATCCATCTTGATTTTAACTTGACTAGGAAGAGTTTGAGTCATGAATTGAAGAGTAAAACCTATTTTCCTGGAGCAAACTCATGCCTAAAAATCTGTTTGTCATGCCACTTCTTCGTACGTTCTTTGTATTTCTTTGCATTTTCATAAACTTCACCAAAGAATGCATAGCGAAGATGTTCAGGTAATTGCTTCAACTCTAGAGTTGTTGTTTCCTGCATCTTTTCTTTAGAAATTATAGAATTTGTCTTTGGTACCATCGGTTCTAGCCTCCCCACTTCATTGTTAAGTGATGTAAGTGTGTGTGCTGCCTTGTGAGTTTGAGGGCTGGTTGCAGATGCAACGCCATCCCTGGGGTGTCATTGTTGCGAAGCAAAAAGTTACCCAGTGACACCTGCCATAATGTCGGTAGAGCGACCAAAGAAATTTGTTGTCCAGAAGTTCACCCTTTATGACGGGTCTGAAGATCCCAGAGACCACCTCTCCCACTATCAACACACCATGGCTCTATATGGGGCCATTGACGCCTTCATGTGCTGAACCTTTCACTACAAGAAAACAGGTTTTTAGCGACGCACAGTGTGTGTCGCTAATAGTCACTATTAGCGACGCACATGTGTGCGTCGCAAATAATGTTTTTCCCGCCTAAGAAAAAAGGGGCGCGAAAGCTTTAGCGATGACCAAAAGGTTATTTGCGACGCACTGTGCGTCGCTAATAACATGAAACTTTTACATGTGCGTCGCAAATAATCTCTCTGATCTTTAGCGACGCACATTAAGACTATTAGCGACGCTCTATGTGCGTCGCTAATAGTCTGATAAAATCCCAAATGTTCCGCGATCTCTCTTGCTCTTGTTCTGTTTTTTTTTTTCTCTCTCTCTCTCTCTATCTCTCTGTCTCTCAACTCCTAGATTTGAGTTTGCCGCCACCGTTCGCCGCGCCGCTGCTTCCACCACCACCATTCGTCGCGCCGTCGCTTCCACTGCCACCGTTCGCCGCGCCTGTCTGTTTTGCATTTGATCTCTCAGTTTCTCTCTCTGGATCAGTCGCTCGTTTCTCTTCGTTGCTCGGTATGAATATCTATCTATCGGTATATATATATATATATATATATATATATACAATTTACATAATTTCTTGAAAGCTATATTGTTTAAATTCTTTTGTATCATATACTCATTAAGCATGCCCCAATGGGAACTTTGTACATGGCATTCAATGAACCGAAGGTTGGAGAATCATTTAGGCGTTAAATGTAAGAGAAGTATAATTTTGGGGTTTTGACTGTGTGAATCTTGGAATCTGATTAAATTCAGGATTGAATGATGCAAATGTTATTGTCTATAAAATCAAGAAAGTAAGACCATTATGCAATAGACTACTCTTTCTCTTGTGGCGATGAATGGGACCCTACTCTTGCCTTTAGGAACAATACCAGTCTATGGTGGAGCTTTTTGCATCAAGGGGCTTCTTGGTATATTGGGGGTTTTAAAATTTCAGTAGACGAATTCCAGGGAAAAGGGTGGATAGATTTAGATACATAAACTTGGTGTGTTGCCAAACTTGTTTGGGATTTGTGCAAAGTTGAAGCTATTGAAAGAGAAATTCAGACTCTATAGAAATCGAAGACTAAAAAGGCTACTTTATTCGTTTTTATGAGTTGGCAATGGCTGATGATGGGACAATGCAATGAGGTTCCGGTTGATGTGGTTGAGTAAATGGATAAATTATATATAAGGGTATTATTCTTATATTAGAAAAAAAATTACAATGTCAACTAATTAAAAATGAATCTCATCTCAAAAAAAAATTTTAAATTGTTCTTCATCTCGAAAATATAAAATGCACTAACTCTATAATAATAATTAAGTATCTTTAAGAATGACCTAAGACTAATTAACTCTTTGTTAAGAGTTTTATAAACTTTCTATAGTTTTAAGCGTGAGGCATTTTTAACTTTTCGTTTTTATTTATTATTTATTGGTTATTTTATTTGGATCGTCACACATTATCAAAGCAGCCCACCTACACATAAAATAATGCATGATTGTCAATTTCGCGAACTTTCTATAGTTCGAAGCTTAATTAACACATTTGCAGCTTTCCATTTTTATTTTTTTGTTAATTTTTTATGGTTGTTTTATTTGGATTGTCACACATTATCAAACCAACCCAATTATAATAATGCATGATTGTTAATTTTGTTAACTTTTTATGGTTCTAAGTTTGCTTTCTTTTTTTAATTTTTTATTTATTGTTTTATTTGGGTTGTCACACATTATCAAACCAGCTCACTTACAATAATGCGTGATTGTTAATTTTGTGAATTTTCTATGGTTATAAGTTTTCTTTCTTTTTTTATTTATTGTTTATTGTTTTCTTTGGTTTTTATATTTGGATTGTCACACGTTACAATAATGCGTGCTTCTTCTGTTTAAAGTTACGAGCGTTGAGGTTCTTAAATTTCATTTCCGATACCACTGATAGGATGTCTCTTCTCTGATTTGACTGTCATACTTGCCAACTAGGTGAAAATATGTCTTCTTCTCCGATGAAAAGGGAGCTTCCTATTTCCAGGCATTTCTTCAAGGTCATGACGCCTGGTTTCCTTACAGAACTTGTATGTTCTCTATTTCTATCTCTCTCTCTCTCTATATATATATATATATATGTATGTATATCTGTGTTTGTGTGTGTGTGTATGTGTGTGTGGTCAGTCCAAGTGTCTTTTCTCTTCTTAATGTAGCAACATTTCATAGTGACTCACACACTCTAATATAGTTTTCTGAATTTCAAATTTGCACAGCTCATTCCATCGGCTTTTTGTAGACAACTAGGTGAAGTAAAATCGGAAGAAGCAATTCTAACAAGTTGTCAAGGGACATGGCATGTCAAAATTGGTAAATGTGCCGAAGGATTTATTTACTTCCGAGAAGGTTGGAATAATTTTGCGCAACACCATGCCCTCTGTCTCGGAGATTTTGTAGTATTTGAGCATATAGGAGACATGCATTTTAATGTGTGTCTGTTTGATTCAAGTGCTTGCGAGAAAGAGTTTCCACTGGAGTCAGATCGTGAGATAAAAAGGGAACCCCTTGACCCTGATGAGATCATGGAAGCTTCAACTTCTAAAACAAAAGGTATTCCACATGCAACACCGGATACCATTATATTCGGCTTTTTATATAAATATTATATGATGCACCATATTTTACACACACACACACACACGAACTTACGGCACTCGGTTCGGATGCCCGGTTTGAAACTTATGCAAGTTTCAGCCTCAAAAAGGCCCATTTTAGGGTTTTGACAGACCAAAATGCCGGATATCGGCCTAATTGCACCGAAACCACCTCACACACCTCACAAATGATAAAATAGACTTGCACGAACTTACGGAACTCGGTTCCGATGCCCGGTTTGAAACTTATGCAAGTTTCAGCCTCAAAAAGGCCCATTTTGGGGTTTTGACAGACCAAAATGCCGGATATCGGCCTAACTGTACCGAAACCATCTCACACACCTCACAAATGATAAAATAGACTTGCACGAACTTACTGAACTCGATTCCGATGCCCAGTTTGAAACTTATGCAAGTTTCAGCCTCAAAAAGGCCCATTTTGGGGTTTTGACAGACCAAAATGCTGGATATCGGCCTAATTGCACCAAAACCACCTCACACCTCACAAATGATAAAATATACTTGCACGAACTTACGGAACTCGGTTCCGATGCCCGGTTTGAAACTTATGCAAGTTTCAGCCTCAAAAAGGCTCATTTTGGAGTTTTGACAGACCAAAATGCCGGATATCAGCCTAACTGCATCGAAACCACCTCACACACCTCACAAATGATAAAATAGACTTGCACAAACTTACGGAACTCGGTTCCGATGCCCGGTTTGAAACTTATGCAAGTTTCAACCTCAAAAAGGCCCATTTTGGGGTTTTGACAGACCAAAATGCCGGATATCGGCCTAATTGCACCGAAACCACCTCACACACCTCACAAATGATAAAATAGACTTGCACGAACTTACGGAACTCGGTTCCGATGCCCAGTTTGAAACTTATGCAAGTTTCAGCCTCAAAAAGGCCCATTTTGGGGTTTTGACAGACCAAAATGCCGGATATCGGCCTAACTGCACCGAAACCACCTCACACACCTCACAAATGATAAAATAGACTTATGCTACTTTTTGTCGTTCTTACTATTTATGCATGCAAAAAAAAAAAAACAAAAAACTATTCACATTCTATGTTCATATATATTTAATAATTGTTCTAATATATGTCGCTTGATCTTTATTTCAGATTGATCGGGGATTATTGTCGCGGCGCCGTCTTTATGTTTTGCATCGGAACTTGTTATTTTTATTTTTTATTTTCATGGACATCTATAGTAACATTTTGGAGACAATTTTTAATTTTTCTATTTAGTGATGAATGGTACATTTACAATTGTACATAATTAGTTTAATATATATATATATATATATGAATGTATTTTTTTTGCTTTAAAATATTCATTTCAGAATGCTTGGATTTTATTGTATATCAGGATGGATGATTGATACAGGTTTAAACAGGAACAAAACAATATTAAAACAAAGCAGATATGGTTGGAAAAAAAAAAAAAAACACTTTTAGCGACGCACACCATAACGTCGCTAAAGGTCTGAATTTAAATTAAAAATTCATAAAAAATGACTTTTAGCGACGCACAGTGAGCGTCGCTAAAAGTCACTATTGGCGATGCACATATTGTGCGTTGCTAATAATCACTTTTAGCGACGCTTACTGTGCGTCACTAAAAGTCATTTTTAGCGACGCACAATACGCCCTTGGGTATTATTGGCGACGCATGGATCCAATTATTAGCGACGCGTTGTGAGCGTCGCTAATATGCACTTTTAGCGACGCCAACGGTTTTGTGGGTCGCAAATAGTATTAGCGACGCCACTTTTTGTGACGCCTTAGCGACGCACAGTTGCACTATTAGCGACGCACATGCGCGTCGCTAATAGTCCATTTTGTTGTAGTGTTTGTAACCAGCCTCAAAGGTATTACTATGAAGTGGTTCCATAGCCACCCTCAAGAGTCGATCACCAACTTCTACCAGCTTAGCAGACAGTTTCTTGATCGATTCCTGACCAACAGAAAGTTAAGAAAGGGGCCAGAATTCCTGCTAACCATAAAGCAGGCCAAGGGCGAGTCACTTCGGAAGTATATCGCTCGCTTCAATACCGAGCTCATGAAGATAACAAACTACAACCCGAGCTTCTTGGTAGCAGCTCTCACCTTTGGCCTAGGGCCTGCGCACTGTCAGGATTCTTTGACAAAGAATCCTCCCATTGACATGGTAATGCTTATGAAGTGGGCACGAAAGTACATAAACCTGGAAGACACAAACATATCCTTCCCAAAGGCCAAAGAGCAAGCTCAGAAGGATGATCACATCCAGAAGAGGGACTCCAGTACAACCAAGAAGAGGGTTAGAAGTCTTGACAAGAGGATGACACCTAGAACCCAGAATAACCCAAATTCTGGGATATATGGTACTTTCACCCCTTTGAACGCCTCCCTCACTCACATACTCCTACAGGTACAAACCCGTAAGGATCTAAAGTGGCCAGAGCCGCTGAAGAGCAATCCTAATACTAGGGACCAAAATAAGTACTGTGATTTTCATAAAGATCAGGGCACACTACTAACGAATGCAAAGCCCTCAAACAAGAGATTGAGCAACTCATCAGACAAGGGCAGTTGCGAGAGTTCATCCGACAGGATGGGAGGCAAAACCCCCGTAATGACAGGCTGTAGTAGAGAAGGCAAGAGCAGAGGCATGAACAAAGGGAGGCCCAGAACGAGTAACCATAACAGAACAATCAGGTCATCTTTGTCCTTCATGTAGACAATTTGATGATAGGAATGTCCAACCATGCAAGAAAGCAGTATGCTCGGGAGGCCAAGGCTACATCTAACGTCCTCTAGATCTCCCCCATTGAAAAGAGGCTGAAGCCCGCACCACAAATCCAGTTCTCAGAGCTGGATCTTGTAGGGGTGCACTGTCCTCACAATGACACCCTCTTCATTTCACTCAAAATTATAAATTTTGAGATCAGGAGGGTCTTGGTGGACATAGGGAGTTTCACCAATATGCTATTCCATGAGCCTCTCAAGCATATAAAGCTCAACCCTAGTGACATCAAGGCTACCACCGTTGTAATGACAGGGTTTGATGGGAATCTCAACACTCCGCTGGGCAAAATAGACCTGCCGACCATAGTAGAAGAAGGGGACGAAAAGAAAACGTTGATCTCTGAATACATGATCCGAACTCTAAGTCCCCTCACAACGTCATCATTAGAAGACCTTAGCTCCATCAAATGGGAGCGGTCACCTCGACCCTCCATCAGTGCCTGAAATACATGCACAACAACAAGGTCTATTCCATCAAGGGCTGCCGGCCAACTCCCTGAGAATGCCACGCTCTCGCGCTGAAGGAAAATGCCCCCAAATAGCAATCACAGCATCCTCGTGAAGAAGGAAGTCCTGCCCCTTTCGACCTTCTTGAAATAGAAAAGTGCCCCTCCGAAATCGACAAGCCACTAAGCTCTAGAAGAAGGGACAGTATGGCTAAGCCAATGGAGGAACCTACCCCTCTGAGCAACAGAAGATGGTTGACTTTCTCAAGAATGACCTATCGGTATTCGCTTGGAAAACCAAGGATATGGAAGGGATAGATCCTAGCCTTATCTCCCATAAATTGATGACCAACCTAGACCATCTTTTTGTGAGGTAAAAAATGAGGGTGTTCGCCCTTGAACGTCACAAGATCATCAATGATGAAGTCTAGAGGTTGCTAGATGCTAGAATGATAAAAAGAGGTATTCTATCTGGAATGGCTGGCCAACAAAGTCCTTGCTAAAAAGAAGAACGACAAGTGGAGGGTTTGCATTGATTACACAGACCTTAACAAAGCTTGTCCCAAAGACAGCTTTTTTCTTTCAAGGATTGATCAGCTAGTTGACGCAACTGCAGGGCATGAACTCATGAGCTTCATGGATGCATACTCTGGGTATAATCAGATTCAGAAGTACCCTCCAGACCAAGAAAAGACAGCCTTCATATCCGAAAGAAGTCTCTATTGCTATAGAGTGATGTCGTTCGGTCTAAAGAACATTAGGGCCACATATCAACGTCTGGAGAACAAAATGTTTGGCTCCTTAATTTGCGACACAATGGAGGTCTATATAGATGACATGTTGGTCAAGAGCTTACAAAAGAATGACAACATCCAGCATCTAAGCCGAACATTTGACATCTTGAGGCAGCACATGATGAAGTTGAACCCCTTGAAGTGTACCTACTTGAACTAGAGTCACCGAAAACCAAGAAAGATATTCAAGGCCTAAACGGAAGGATTACGGTTCTAAACCGTTTCATCTCCAAGTCTACCGACCGATGCCTTCCATTCTTCAGAGCCTTAAGGGAGAATAAGGCCCTAGAATGGACCCTTGAATGCGAAAGGGCCTTTTAGGAGTTGAAGCAGTACTTGGCTTCCCCCGAGCTCCTTTTAAAGCTAGTCCAGGGAGAAAAGTTACTTTTGTACCTTACAATTTCGGAGAATGCCGTCAGCTCTGTACTAATCAGACAGGACAAAGGAATTCAAAGGCCTGTTTTTTACGTAAGCAAGACACTCCTGGACACAAAGACAAGATATTATGAAATTGAGAAATTAGCTTTCGTTTTGGTGATATTTGCTCAGAAACTCAGGCCTTACTTTCAAGCGCATCCTATTGAGATCCCTACCTCCTACCCTCTGAAATCAGTCCTCCACAAGCCCGAAGTCTCAGGACAACTGGTCAAATAATCTGTGGAATTAGGAGAATTTGATATATCCTACGTACCACGGACCTCCATCAAAGGGCAAGCATTGACGGACTTTCTTGCTGAATTCACTCCAGCGCTGCACACTAAAGATAAGCCAACATGGACACCTCGGTATGGCAACTTTATACTGATGAGTCATCCACCGATAGAGGTTTAGGCATCGGCATAGTACTTTAGTCCCCCGACGGGTTCATAACTGAGAAAGTAGTTAGTTTAGGGTTCCAAGCTTCTAACAACGAAGCTAAGTACAAAGCTCTCATCTTTAAGATGAAGTTGGCCCTGAAATGCGATGCCCAAAATCTCAAAGCATTCTCTGACTCCCAACTTGTGGTAAGCCAAGTCTCGGGAGAATTCTCTACCAAGGATGACATAATGATCCGATACTCAGAGCTCATGGGATCAGTGAGGCCCTCTTTCTATAAGTTCACCATTCAAAAAATTGAAAGGAGCCAGAACTCCAAGGTCGATGCTTTAGCGAGCATGGTTTCCTATCTCAAGTCAAAAAATGAGTCAACTATAAAAGTCTCTTACCAACCAAAGCCAAACATTGAAGAGGTACAGTCCTCTCAAGTTTTAGAACAAACTCAAAACTGGATGACTCCCATCCTCTAATACATAAAGGAAGGATTGCTTCCAGAAGATAAAAACCAGGCCTGAAAAATTCGAATCAAGGTAGCTCGGTATCTAATCCTAAATGGGAAATTATACCAAAGATTCTACACACAGCCCCTCTTGCAATGCCTATCTCCAAAGGAATCTTAATATATCCTAGCTGGGATACATGAAGGGATTTACGACAATCACAATGGTGGCAGAACTATAGCCCACCGAGCTCTGGCTCAGGGTTACTATTGGCCTAACATGCTAAAACAGGCCAAGGAGTATGTCCAGAAGTGCGACAAGTGCCAATGATTTGCTTCATATCAGCACCAACCCCATCATGAGCTCATTCATATTGTCAGTCCTTGGCCTTTCACTCAATGGGGGATGGACATCGTGGGGCCACTGCTGAAAGTCTCTCCAAACAGAAGGTACCTGCTGGTCATCATCGATTACTTCTCTAAATAGGCAGAAGCCGAACCTTTGACTCACATCATAGAAGTAAAGGTAAAGAACTTCACATAGAAGAACATAGTCTGCAGGTTCGGCATACCTCGTATCATCATTTCACACAATGGTATGCAATTTGCTTGGAAGATGTTCGGGAAGTTTTTCAAAGACCTGGACATCAGTCACCACTTCTCCTCACCAGGGCATTCCTAAGCTAATTATGGGAAAGCCAAGGTAACCAACAGCAGAATTCTTAATGCCATAAAAAAGAGGTTAGAAGAAGCTAAGGGAAGATGGGTCGAAGAACTTCCTAGAGTGCTCTGGGCCTACCGTACCACTAGGAGAACACCAACTGCAGAGACGCTGTTCTCACTTGCATATGGTATTGAGGTGCTCATTCCAGTCGAGATTGGCATGCCAACCCTAAAGACATATGCCTTTAACCAGGAAACCAACGACTCTCAGCTCATAGAAAATTTAAATCTGCTTAAAGAGAAATGCGAGCAAGCCTGAATCAAGACTGAAGCATACTGGCAAAGAATGGCCAAGAGCTTCAGCCAAGGGCTAAAACCTGTCCAATTTTAGGTCGGGGACCTCATTTTAAGAAGAGTGTTCCCAAATACCAAAGATTCCACCATGGAAAAGCTCTCGCCTAATTAGGAAGGGCCTTACAAGATAACCAAGATCGTCAGGTCTGTGACTTATTGGTTGGAAGATGTAATTGGGAAGCCTGTGCCCAAGCCCTGGAATGTTGAGCACTTACAAAAATATTATCAATAAAAGAGTTCATTTTTTCTATTTCTAAGTGCTCTCATCTCAATGTACAAACCCCAAAAAACCTTGCAATCATTGCAAGTGTTATAAGTCTGGTCCATCTCAATGTACAAATCCCTAAAAATCTTGTAGCTATTGCAAGTGTTACAGGTCTGGTCCATCTCAATGTACAGACCCCTAAAAATCTTACAGCTATTGCAAGTGTTACAGGTCTGGTCTATCTTAATGTATAGATCTCTAAAAACCTTGCAGTCACTGCAAGTATTACAGGTCTAGTCTATCTCAATGTACAGACTCTTAAAAATCTTGCAGCCATTACAAATACTATAGGTTTGGTCCATCTCAATGTACAGACCCCTAAAAAGCCTTGTATCCACTACAAGTGTTATAGGCCTAGTCCGTCCTTCATTCAAGAGAGTTGTGGCCCCCTATCTTCTATAAAGTTAAAGCTTGATTTGATTACAAGTTATGAAGACTTCAGCTTAGACTCAAGTTCTGAAGATCTGTGCTTACAAGTGTTGAAGATCTTGGTTCAATCACTACTCTTAAATATCAATGCTCGATTTAATTACAAGTGTTGAAGATCTTGGTTTGATTATTACTCCTGAAGATCAATGCTTGATTTAATTAGAAGTGTTAAAGGTCTCGGTTCGATTACAACTTTCCAGGATTTGTGCTTGATTTAATTACAAGTTGAGGAGATCTAAGGCTTAAGGCCTGATTCAGTTTCAAAACTTGAAGATTCTTGCTTGATTTAATTACAAGGGTCTGAAGCTTAAAGTTTTATTCAGTTACAAAGCTTTGAAGATCTGAACTCAAGACCTGATTGAAGTGATAAAATGAGAAGTTTAATTTCATTACAAGTATCGAAGTTCGGTACATCATGACTTGCAACATATTAGCATCAGAAAATCCTACAAATACGATCGCTTAAGGTGTTCTGGTGGCAACCAACACAAATGCTTTGAAATAAAAAGGCAACACACAGAGATCTAAAGAAGATAATTTCATTCATAAATAGCCCAAACTTGGGAAAATTACAAGGAAGAAGTGAAAACAAAATACAAATTCCTAGTCTATTGTTGGCTCGGGAGACTTTGGAGTATCAACAATGAAGAAGAGTTTTGAATCTTTGTCCTTCATCATAGCAAAATGACTCTTTTCCCCCTCTTATTCATTCTCTTTAAACTCAACGCACCATCTCCAGATCACTCTCTTTGCTCTGGTGCATTAGCCAAAGAAAGGTCGGGAGTCGCTACCTCATCATCATCGTCCTACACCCCGATCTCACCAAGAGAGACTTCAATGTCTTCAATCCCAGCCAGATCAAGGTCAGGGTACTTCTTGAGGAGCTTGGCTCGGAAGGTGCGGTACCCGTGCTCAATCAGTTCTCCACCCATGCCCTCGACCTCAGCCTTCATATCAGCCTCGGTTTGAGCTTTTGACAAAATCAGCAGTGTCTTGGACTTTCTTGAGGGAAACAGACTGGAAGTCTTTAAACCTATTTTGGAAGTCTTCCAACTTCAGAACAAGGGACTCCCGTTCAGACTCCAAGATGAAATATGAGTTTGAGGCTTCCTTCAGCTTCTCCTCGACTGTAGAGGCAGTTGATTAGGCTGTTCCCAACAACAGCCTGGCTTTATCGAGTTCTGATTGAGGGTTATCAACCAACTCTGAATCCGCTGAAGAATCTATAATGGCAGCAAGGCCATGCATAGTCTGAAAATAGGAAACAAACAAGCAGTTAGAACAAGACGACAAGCAAAAAAAGATTGCAAAAAGAGGGAAACAAAAGGAGATGAGCTCTGAATTTACCTTCAATTGAAAGAACAGCAAGTCCTTGGAAATCTTTTGTGCCTTCAGACCCTTAAATTTGCTTGGGCCTGCAGCCCAAGACTCGTCAAAGGCCTTCTTCGAGGCTAAATAGCTGGAGTCACTATGCACAACAGCAGTAGTAGCCTTCCCCTTCCCCTTCTTCTTCGTAGAGACTGTAAGGGCAGGGGGAAGCACGGGCTCGGGAGCAGGAGATTCCCTCATATCCTCAAACACTGTGCAGTCTAAGGAGTTAGAGAGGAGCCTCATCCTCTTCACTTTGAGGGCCAGCTCGACAAGGGAAGAGGTCTCTCCCACCGTCTTCTTCTTTTTCCCTAGTGCCTAGCCAGACATCAGGGACTTCTTCAAGTTATCAGCTCTGGCTTTTACCAACCAGACCTCCATCAGATTTTGAGTAGAAAGAATGGTGATGTGCGCACGGTTGCTGGTTTGAATAAGCTTTCAGTACTTCTCTTGAAGGTCGACTGTGAAGATGAACCTCTTCCAAGCCTTCTTATCTGCACAGAAGACATAAAATACAAGTTAGACAAAAAATAAAGTGAAATGACAGAAAACCAGGGGCAAAAATGATTAAAAAATGGGATCTCACCCTTAATCTCGGTACTCCGAGATAAAGTCGAGGTCTGGCCCTTGTAGTCTTCAAGCTCCCATCCTCCTCTAACGAAGAAGTACCACTTCTTTCAAGTTTTGTTGGAAGTGGGTACTGAGGAGAAGGGTCTGAACCCCTTGTCGAAAGACATGAAAAACATGCTTTCCGACCTCAAATACTTTAGATCCATGTTACTCTGGATCAGTGGAAGATTTACTTCAACACCATTCAAATGTCCTAAAACTATGAACCCTAACAGGTGCCTCCAACTATTGATGTTAAGGTCGCAGGGAAAATGTTGAACCACTTGAAAAAATCTCTAATCAGAGGGTGGAAAGGAAACCTAAGTCCAATCTCGAACCACTCGAGATAGACACAAATCTCGACTTGACCAATGTCAGATGGGCGATCCAACGTTCCAGGTGCCCTATAAATTACCTTTTAGGGGAAGTCGAAAGCAGCCCTCAGAGCACTTATCATGCCCTGAGTAATGGCGCTTTCTCCCTCCTCCATTTGGGAAAGCCTACCCGAGGTTTCCCCCACTACATTTCTGGGCTCAATGAAAACCTCTACTATTCTAAGTTCAGGGCTATGGGATGAGTGCTCAACTATCCTATTTTTCGCGTCCTTGGAGGAACTGCTACCTATGATTTGAATTTGTGATGGCACAGTCATCTCAAAAGAGTTTTTTGTGACATACCCTATGCCTGACATGGCGTTTGAGACTGACATAATTAAAGTAAACGAAAAGAAGAGAAGAAGAAGAATAGAAATGAGAAGAATGATCAAAAACTAACCATAGCGGATCGAAGATTTGGTCAAAAATAGCCTTCTCACGGCGACGATCTTCTCACTCAGTTCCTCTCAATGAGCGGCGATGTACTTGAAGCTATGGAAATGATGAAAAAAAAAGGTACACGCATATCCCTCCTCCTTTTATAAAAGGTTGAAGCGATGGGGGCCCATGATTCTGAACCGTTATGATCGTTAGGGAAATTATGGCCTCAAAAGTCCAATCGACGGCTGACGCAATAAATATAGCATCAACGGCTGTCGCAGAAGGCGAAGTGGCACATTCATAATAAAGGCACGTGACTCTTTAGAAACCCTCAACCTCAGTCACACAGTTCGCTAAACTGAGGCTCGGAGGAGGGGGGAGTAGCTGATATACTACAAAAGGACAGACATGTCCTAGCATGACACGTGTACATACAAAACATTTACATATATAGACCAAGGAAAGCTCTTTCATTTAGAACAGACAGGTACACAGGGTTCAGAACTTCTTTGTTCAGAATGGCTCAAGATCTTTAGTCTTCCCTCCAGAGCAAGAAATAGTAGGCACATACATAAAGGGGTCCTGACTTGGTCACTGCCTTACATGCTCTACCGACCTTTAAGAAAGGAAACAAAGTTTAACATGATAACTGCTATTTTTGGATATCGCCAAATCCCTATTTTTGCGACTCCAAATCCTACTCAACTGAGATCCACATTATATAAATAAAACCCTAAGGTGCGCTTTCCAATTACGCTCTCTCAATTACTTTCAATTGCAGTCTTTTTTTCAATTTTCATTAACTTTATCATTGGAGCGGTTACCACTAGAGCCAACCTTGGTGGCCCACTTATCCTTTTTGAGTTCTTGAGAGAAGATGAAGAGCGGAAACCTCACTGTTCAAAAAGTGTAACATCAGTTTGGTACATTGAATTTAATTATTTATTTTTGTTCACACGATGATGTCTGATGATTTGTGAAAAGTAATTTTAAAATAAATAGAAAAACTTGCTATCTTTTGTTTAAAATTAAAACATGCATCGGATAAATCCAATAACTATTTTACATGTATTAACACTACTTGAGCCTTAAATTGCATCAAGTTGTCCAGTACTTTAACCATCAATTTGGTTTTTTTTTCCAAAACATTCTCATAAGTCACGACTTTTTCAAATTTGAGCACTTTAAACGGGACTGATCCTCAGGTAAATCATGATCATGATTCATGTCTAGCCAACCCTCCTCAAGGCCCACGGTTTTCACCCATCTTTCAGGTCACGCGGTCTACTACCAAAATGGGAATTTCCATTTTATTTCTTCAGGATTATATATATATGTGTGTATTATGATTACATTAGCCTTTTTTTGACATTAAATCATTCAACTAAACTGCATAAAAAAATGAGAGAAAATGGAAGTAACATCCAGAGGTCTAAACTAAGGGAATTCTAGAACCAAAAATACAAGACAGTACCAGATGTGTGTGTGTGTGTGTATATATGTATGTGGATCTGTAAGCTTATCAGTTATGATGTTGTAAGTATATTTTACTGGTTTAGCATTATCAGACTCGCCATATATAACGTGTCAAATCCATACTCCAATGGAGGCTAGGCTTACGATTACTATTAATTGGACTTACATTTCCAATGATGTCAACAGTACTTATATAATAATGAGTCTGGAATAAGAAAGACAAGAAGAAAAACCTGGTCTCCTATTCTGCCATTATAATTTGTTGATTTTTCTATACAAAAAAGAGACTCATCTTTATGCCATCCCCCTTTTTAAATAATATATGACAGCTCCGGGAAACACCTTCATCCTTTTCCAGCTATTGGAGCCCCCCTTCCCCTTCTCTCTCACATAACCCTTACTTTTCAAGGAAGAAGAAGAGATCAGCAACCACCACAAAGCTCTCTCAACAGCTCCAAGAAAAATATGGGTAGAGCTCCTTGCTGTGACAAAGCCAACGTCAAGAAAGGCCCGTGGTCACCTGAAGAAGATGCCAAGCTCAAGTCATATATTGAGCAGCATGGCACCGGTGGAAACTGGATTGCTTTGCCTCAAAAAATTGGTACTAAGCTGCAGGCTCCTCAATTATATATCGATCTTCTTGAATAATCCTTTAAGATATCGTTCTTTTAGGATGAATTTCGTTTAATCCATTAGAATATCATTCCTTTTGCTTCTTCATTCATGTTAAGATAGAAATTCTCTATTTTCCTTTATTTCTCTTCCTTATCAATCTTTGTTATATTGAGATCAAACTTGATTGAATTTGCTGATATCTACATGAGTGATGCTTATGATTAGGTCTTAAAAGATGTGGCAAAAGCTGTCGCCTTAGATGGTTAAACTACCTCCGCCCAAATATCAAGCATGGAGGATTTTCTGAAGAAGAAGATAACATAATATGCAGCCTCTATATAAGTATTGGAAGCCGGTAAGTCTCCTAAAATGTTTTTTTTCTTTTTTTTTTTTTTGGGTAATTGAAAATATTTTTAACAGCCAGAAGCAAGAGCTATACAAGCTGCTTTGGAGTAACAACAAAATTAAGGACAGCGGCAATGAACCGGAACGGTGATATATAACTATGCAGTTAAGCATGCTTGGGTGAGATCTAGAGTAGTACTAAGATGGGTCATCCCCTTGGAAGTCTCGTGTTGTAACACTTTTGTCCAGATTAAAGAGTGTTCCAATATTCACAAATGGTTTTGTCGTCTGTTCTGATCTTCTTGGAATGAATCATGATCTCGGTTCTAACAATAGCAGCAATATCTTTTAGCACAAAGTTTGGAAGCCTCTGCTTATCTCTGAACAGCAATATTATCTCCTTCAATGTTGCTTATAACCAAGATCATTTTAGTGGGTATTAATTACTTGTTAATTCAAAACACTTTGTTTCCATGAACAGGTGGTCTATTATTGCAGCACAATTACCTGGAAGAACTGATAATGATATAAAGAACTACTGGAACACAAGGCTGAAGAAGAAGCTCCTCGGTAAGCAGCGCAAAGAACAGCAGGCTCGTAGAAGTAGCTGCCTAAAGCAAGAGATGAGAAAAACAAGTGAGAACTCAGTGGGTTCTGGTCACAACAATAGCCGAAACAATCACTGGCCAGAGCTGCCAGTGCTGGCGCCTGTACCATACTCAAACCAGCAGGAGCCATGCTTCAACGATCACGCTTCTATCAGAAAACTTCTGATCAAGCTTGGAGGAAGATTTTCTGGTGATAATCAATCAATCCATGATCGGATGATTCTTCATCAGCTCCCTATCAATACTTCATCAATTCATGATCAACCACCATACGAGCACTCTATTAATGTGCTTTCGGCTGCCCCAGTTGATGCCTTAGACACATATGCTTCTCAAGAACTGGCAAACGCCCAGAACAATATAGAGGGGGCAGGTTTGCAGATGTTTCCATCTACACATGGCAGTTTTCCTGCGGAGTTCGAAGGAATGATATTTAACAACCCACAAAGATTAGATGGGATGGAGTTCCTATATGAAGACATGGTCAATAATATGAATAATTGGGGTGGAACGAGCTCGAGCTCCCTGGTTTTTCCTCCTGCTGCTTCCAATTGCTATGAAGGTCTTCAACAAGGGATGCTAGAAGAATGTACTTTTGATGATTTGAGGTATGCTGCTGGGGCACAATAATGGCATTGTACATTTGCTAGTAGAGAAGCTGTTTTCGTGAATTCTCCATTGAAACCCTAATATAACTAATTCAGTGATATGCTTGTTTCCCTATTTCATTTTCTCCTTGCTTGTTTGCTAGATGATAGACAAGGCTGCTCTCTATTACTTTTTTTCCCAATTTTTCTGGAACTAGTTTGGATGTATGGCACATCATTTAGATTTTATTTAATAATTTAATAGTAGATGCATGATGTTGCATGCATTGAAGTCCATATCGAGAGAAATTGAGGAAAAGTATAATGGAGAGGAATCTGTTTTTGTGTAATGGGTGTTGTATATCTTACTGTTGATTTGAATTATGGGATCCCACGAGCTTGAAAGCTTAACCATGAGCCATGTTCAATGGAAATTTGATTCATCAACTGAAGCACAACTTGAGTGAAGACACATTTGGATATGTTGCATCGATCTGCGGACTGTTCTGGTGAACTGTTTTTCTTGATCGAATTCTTTACTAATAAAAAGGTACGATGTGTACATGTTTTTCTTCTTAAACAAATGGAATAAATTGATTTCTCTATCATAAAGTTCCTTGGAATCCCCAAGCAAATGCACCTAGCATAACAGATTCCTTCAGCATTTTGGCTACTAATTGCTGGGCTCTAGTAGGTAGGGTATTTTCCAGAGCTGCTGGCATTAATTTAGTGTTAATTATAACCACATTGTCTGCAACATCAATAAGAGTTGTAAAACACATGTATTAATCCAATGTAGCTCTATGGGAAGAAACTTGAACATCAGTTTTATAAAATAGATAGGTGGACAAAATCTCAAAGGCCTCAGTCTAGTTTCAGCTTAGGTTTTTTTTTCCCCCTTTTATTATAGTCTTATTTTTGGATGAACTGCTTGATCTCCCCATCCTAGTCTAAGACTGACCATTACTTTATATAGTTAATCAGATTTAAGCTAGGATTACCTTAGAAATCTCGACAATGGATGTTTATAGCTCTTATGTGCAGATGGAATTAATGTCTCAATTTGAGAAGGAAATGGACATCGTCCATTTGTGAGAGAGAAAAATAAAACGACCTTTAAAATTGGCTTTGTATGATAAAAATTACGTTGTTTTATTTCTTCGTCCATTAGACATACCGAACCCCACTTTATGTTTATGTTCATGTTCCTTGTGCTTTTCACTTCGCTACTATTCTCTCGTTCTTATCACATAATTAATGGCCTAATGCAAAATTAACATAGAAATTGGACCTCATTATTTCATCACCTAGTGTCCAAACTCCTTATTCTTACAATTAGGGATCTGAACTTAGGTCTTACTTTCATCAGTTTCAAATTTTCGTATATCACGGGGGAGCATGATCACTATCAATCAAAGTCTCATTTTCCTTTGTCAAAGAAGATTCAAGAAATTAGGTCAAGAGTGCCTCAAAATTAAGACTAAGAAGTAAAGCCTAGATATATATAATATATATATATATATATATATATATATATATATATATACATCAATCATCACAAGTAATACGTTTGAAACAATAGTTCCTCTTTTTTATTTTTAATGCACTAAAAAATATAATCTGATCCTGGAAATGTACGGTCGACAACATTAATTAATCACCTTAATTTGGGAGATATCATTCCTAAGTTTGTCAATGAACTTATTATCTTCTGCTAGCCGTCACCAGTTTTAGATATTTTCATTGTACTGTAGCTTTTGGCTGTAATCCAGCCAATAGCCTCCATTGTCTTTTTATGGGTTTCTTTCACTAGTGAATTGAAAATTGTTAAGCAGCAAATGTTGCACGCTTCAAGCTTTGGAATCCATGGTTCGATCGATGCCTGTTAATTGAAGTTCAAGATCCATATATCCCAATAGTAACAAGAGACCATCTTCCCTACGGAAAAAATATCACATGCTTGAGTCTTTCAATCACAAATCAATTCAAACTCATCATCACTTGAATTTTAGTCATTTTGTGACATCGACTATATGAAAGTCCTTCCCAGTTTGTATTTCTTCCTCTTAATATTATAGTTAAATTTTCTTGCTTACCAAAAAAAAAAAGAAGGTATTGATGTGTGGTGAATACGTATAGTTGATGTGTTTAGTGGTTATGGATAAGTTCATTGCATGCGTGCTATTATAGGTTCTTGGTTCACGTTCATAAAAGAAAGTCATTGTAATTAAGTCATTTTTTGGATATCATGTGTCAATGATGAGCATTTTTTGAAAGGGAAATTAATGATTCATGCTAGCAGAGTTTAGGGTTTGAGAAATCATATTTTTAATGGTTCAATTCCTTTGAATACTTCCCAAACGAGATCTCTATATTTTTGTTTAGTTAGAGAACTTAGAGTTGCGATTAATTTTTGCTCCATGTATCTATTTAACATGAAGAAACAATTTTTTTTGAGAAAAGGAGAAGGTTAATTTAGCATGTTGCATGTGTTGTGCAAAAGTGCGATAAAAACTAATAATAAATCGATCTTAAATAAAACAGATAAGATATAAGATTTACGTGATTCGGTAAAATGTTTTGTTTAGGAATAGCGATAATCCATTCACTATATAAATCAATTATAAAAACAAAACATTCACAATTTCAAAAAATTCTTTTACATCAAATGACGATTCAGACAAAATTAATTTTCTTTTTATAAGAAAGAACCTAAAAAAATAACACCCTTACATATACAAATTATTCATACATTATTCACTTTTCATATCATATTGGATCATCGATAGATTATCATGAATTCGGATGAATTCATAACAAGCAACAATAAGATTGCATGTCTTTCTCTCAAAACTTCATTAAATTAAAACTCTTGCATTAAATAATTATGGATTGTGTACCCTAATCTAACAAAAGAAGACAAAATGGGCATGAAATTTCTCTTGTATGACTGGTTCCAATATAAGATATGAAATGCCATTAATAAGCTTGATATTGATAGTTACCTAACGAGCTACAATATATAATGCAGCCATAAATTCAGTCAACATGGTGGCTTGTGCTTATAAGCAATGAAGTACAAGCCGCAGAAGCTTATTGGACAAATTAGACCGTTAAATGTTCAATTCATATTTAATTTGGGTCCGACATTGTTGAATCGGGTCGAATTTCTCATTCTTAATTGATTTGGCCATGTGGTAGACCCTTTTGGGTTAAATTTTATCATAAACCTTCAATTTAATAAATTTATTATCCATCAAAAAAAAATATTTCAATAGCATTAGTAATCCAGACACTATATTATTCAATTTTTTTGTCAAACTCAGTTATGTTATTATAGTAATTTTTTTTGATTTTTTTTGTGATCAGCACCAAAAAATAAATAAATAAATTGATGTAAACAAAGATGTACAAGACATACATATTGAGTACATCAAAAGGTTAAATGCAATAGATATCATGACACCCAAACAAGAAATTAATCACAAACCAACATAAAATCACAACAGAAGAAACAAGAAAGTATGGAAATGTTACAGAAAAGTTTTTAATCAATAAAATTTTTGAGTTTTTTCCTTTGAAAATTTCCTCTTTGTTGGTAGATTCCAATAACTCATAGCTTTTAGCAACAAAAATTTTTTATTGTTGTTTATAGTTTTAATGTTTCTCCAATCATAACACAATTCCCCAACTTTCTCCTGTCTTGATTTGTTACAGAAGTTTTAGGACAACAAAAAAAAAAGGAAAAATATTAAAAAGTCTTTAAAATAAAATTTTCAATCCCAAAAATGTATGACACAGTTTTTTTTATCTAAAAAGTCTAACTATTAACTTTTATCTTAACACCGTTAAAAAATATTACTGATTATACTAAGATGGCATTAAAAATACATTTTAGAAAAAATATATATAAAATAAATTTTTTAATCTCAAAAAATCATAACATTTTATGAAGTAAAATTTTATTTTTTAGGCATTCTAAATAAATAAAAAATGTTTTTTTTTTTTTTTTGATTGAAAAATTTGTTATATCTATTATTTAATATTTTTTAAAATGTACCTTGAAAGTTATTTTGGTCTAATTAATAATATTTTTTAATGATATTAAGATAGAAGTTAATAATTAGACTTTTTGCATTAAAAATTTCTTTTTGAGAGCTTTTTTTAGATAAAAAAAATATATCATAGATTTTTTAGATTAAAAAAATTATTTTAAAAACTTTTTAATACTTTTTTCAAAAAAAAAAAAAACATGACTTGTTATCTTTTAGCATGTTTTGCTTTTAGAATGTCACATAAACATGAGATATTTTTTTTTGGTCCGGTACACTATGTAGCTTTGTGTCCTTTTAACTACATGCTGTTATGTATATTATGTCTCACTAAATAAAATAGGTAATATCTTATATGATAAAATATTATTAAAAAGACACATTATTACATCATTATACCGACTCATTCAAGAACATAAGTATGCTTTCTTAAGGACTGATATGTTGGCTGACCAAACAACTAAAAATGGTTGATTACAGTTGTGATACTTTAGACCAAAATATTTTTTTTTGCGCTGACTTCTGTTTGGTAAGCCAAGGTCGTGGTTTGTTACAAATTTGTTGACATAACTTGAAACAGGTGGTTGCTGTTTTTTGTCAAGCTGTTAAAGAACTTTGGCCCCATTACCATTACCCAAAACCAACTCTCAAATTCAATCAATAAAAGTAGCTAAGAAAAGATATATATATATATATATATATATATATATATATATATATATATTATTAAGCTAATATTACTTGGACTATTATATATTGTGTACATGTTTAACAGTTCTTATATATTCTGAACGCATGGATTAAATGTTTCAAGAAAACAATTAAGAAGCACACCCTGATATGGCAAATGTTTGGCTTAATTGTAAGAATGATCTCAAATAAAGTGAAAAGATGACATAATTTATGTAATCGACTCCAAATAATTGAGATAAAATTTTATTGAATTAAATGTGTACGTTAAAGATGCAAATACGAGAATAACTAACAAAAAAAAAAAAATGGTTGGTTGAGTTTTTTGTGACAGCCTCTCTCATTCCTTGCTAGCTTGATGTTAGTTTATAATAGCTAAAGCTTGATTTGTAGATTATAAAACATATATAAAAGGTGCTCATGCTTGGGTTTTAAGCCACAAAAAAAAAAAAAAAGTTCATTAAAAGGCTATAAAGCCTGTGTTAATGCTTTACTTGAAATTGTGCATAAAATTATCTCTCTCTTTCTCGGGTAATGATAAGAATAATTTCTATTAAGATAAGCAATATGTGTGTGTGTGTGTATATATATATATATCATGAAATTTAAGAGTAGGTGATTCGTAATGATCGAAGGGAGTAGTGAATGTTGTTTTATACCTGTCTGATTCATGGATCTGAATCTGTCAGAATTTATTTTTCATATCAAATTTACTAAAAATGACTGTTTGATTAAGTCGGTTCATTAAGTTTTTTTTAGTACTTAATTCATTCTAAGACTTTGTTGAGAGGTTTGCATACACAAAGAAGAAAATCTATTATATATATATATATATATATATATATATATATACACACACATACTCGCACATTACATTTAGCATATTATATTATTTATATTATATATGTATAAGATCGAATTTTTAACAAATCAGATCATGCAAATTCATATTCTAATCATTAATTAAGAAATATGCTTATGGGATTTAGATTCGGATCGGGTCACTAATAAAAGAAATTTCAATCTATATTCGTTTAAATGAATCAGACTCGGATCAAAATTCGATTCATTAACACTTAAAGTGTGTCTCACTTCTCCGGATATTATCTACTTTTCACTGGTAAGAGAAGATTGAACATGATGGAGGGTGTTAATTAATTTGATAGAGATGGTTGGCTGAGGCTTAGTGATTGAAAAATAAAAGTGATGATAACAAGCTCTGTAAAGTGAGGAGGAATATCTCATAGTAAAAGAAGCAAAACAGAAAGAGCCCTAAACAAGCTACCAAATTTTCAAATTTGACTTTAGTACTACTGCAACCACATTCTGCCAACTTGATGACGATAATAAAACACCAAATATATCCGTGATTGAGGCCTACTAAACAGGGTTTCCCCATCCATGACAACAGCCAAACGACGACTATACTTACAACTTTTCCATTTTATATATATTAGACCCCATTTTAGGTAATCTAGGAGTGAAATGCTTTTGTTTATGTAATGATAATGACTTTCACTATCTTTAGAAATTCCTTTTAGTTTTTGTCCTTTCTTCTTATGAGCTGAAAAAAGTTGTCCTTTATTTGAAAAATGCTTTAGAAAAACATGTTTTCTATGCTTAAAGTTGGATGCATAAGTGCTTTTTATTCTGTTTCCAAGGGGAAGAAGATAGCCGTCAATGGCCTTCATTCAATTGTCAAAAGAAGGATAATGAGTATATATATATATATACACACACACACACACATTAAATAAAAGTTGGATTTATCCATTTAAATAATTTAATTATCATTGCCTACATGGTCCAGCACAAAGAAGACTTTGGGATGAGTCATAAACTTAACCTCCTGAATTCGAACTTTTGCATAAACTTACATCTCGTAAAAAATTCATAAGTGTCAATTTGAACAAAATGATTGTAATAAGAGACTAGTGGAATTTACCCGTTCGATGACCAAGCCACGGTTCCTCATCATTATTAAAAAATAAAATTCACTTATTTTTAATTATTTATAAAATAATTACTTTTTATTTCTATATTAAGTGTGTATGGGTGACAGTGTGTGTTTGAGAGACAATTATATCTTGTTTTAAGAAGTTTTAAAGTAACGGGTGTGAATGGGATGTAGCCCATTAGACACTTTACGGCTCAATTTCAATTGTTTTAGACTGGATCTTAAATTACATATGTCAGGTCCAGAGTGGCCCATGCGAAGCCTTTAATTCACATGTTTTGCAAGCAACGGGTGTGAATGGGATATAGCCCATTAGATACTTTGCGGCTCAATTTCAATTTTTTTAGACTGGATCTTAAATTACATATGTCAGAACCAGAGCCGCCCGTGCGAAAGCCTTTGAAGCCTTTAATTCACGTGTTTTGTGAATTAAAAATAAATAAATAAATAAATGATAGTTCTATTTATGTGAAAGGGTAAGGTAAAGGTGGTAAAAAAAATATGGAACCGCTAGGATTACTCTTTTACCTGTTACTTGAATTAGGAGGGTTACATGGGCAAGGAAAATGATAATGAAATTTTCATGAAAAAAATAATTTCATGAATCTTTCATATAATGTGGTAATATTTTGTGAGATATACGTGATATTTATTATATTACTAAAATTATAAAAACTATCACACTCATGTGATAAGGTTATAGCATACTTGTTTTCTCGCGTAGATTTCATTGTCAATTTAGGACTGTCAATCGTATGTATTTTTGTTAGATTGAGGTACAAGTATTTGATTATTTTGATCAATTTAAATATGACAAGATTAATTAATAGTTATTATAATATGACACGACTCATGTAACTCATTTAATAAGTAAATCGTATTAATGCAAGTAACACAATATGAATTGTCTTTGGATTAATAAATTTAAAATTAAATAATTAAATAAAAAAAATAAACTTGAATTGTGTTGATATTATTTATAACAAGCCTAACACGACATCATGCGTAATAAATAAGTCGTGTTAAAGTCAATACAATGAATATGTGTAATTTGTTGTTTATTTATTAAAGAAAATATAATATAAAAGCTTTAAAATAATAAAATGAAATAAAACTTGAATGGTGTTGATATGGTTTAGGTCTACACAGGTGCGGCTTGTCTCCAATTTAATAGAGTCATTTATCCCAGATAGAATAGAAATTAAACTCGTCCTATTTTACTGTAACGTGAGAGAAAATGACCATTTCCATTTCAATCGAACACTGACCCTAATTAATTCAATTTGATTGGTTTAGTTTTTAGGCCGAAACTTTGGGCTGAGTTTGAGCCGGACCTGGGTCAAGGGTAATTTCGTAATTTAGAAGCGGAAGAGAACCTGAGTGAGAGTGAGAAAAGAGAGGCCGATCGGGATATGACGAGCCGGGAGAGATGGCGTTCGCGGCGTCTGCAGTTTCTCCTTCCAGTTTTCGGGTAATGGTCTTTTTGCTTTTTCTTCAATATCTGATATATGTGTGTATAATTTAGGGGTCTTTCTCTATTTGAAAACGATCTAATTTGAAATGGTTATAATCACAAAATAATCATCAAACAAAGTTTAATAGAAAATTCTGTAAAAAGTTTGTGAATCAGTATTGTATATACTAAGCAGTAACAAATGCAAATGATATTGTATAATCGCTTAGACTAGCAGCTCATGCTCTGAAAATTTAAAAAGAGGGCAAATTAGGGTATTTTAACTGTGTTCACTGATTGTCCGAGTTCAAAATGTTTACTGTTTCGCAAATAGACAAAGAAAATATATAGGGTGTAATGAAATGTGAAGGGTGCAGGACATTAAGGATCCGTTTGGTTCATTGAGTTTAGATTTTTTTTCCTTTTCTTTTCACATTCTCTTTTTCTTTTCCTCACTAAAATTCATGAACCAAATGGAGCCTTAATATCTAGTTTTATTTAAGTAGCGAAATCATTTTCCTCTTCCTTTTTCCTCACCAAATCCCAAGGAAATACCATCAAAATGACCATGGTAAGTGGAAAAGAGAGCAAGAACAATAGCGACGGTATTTGCTGGTTGTTTGATACAAGAAAGCTTCTTTGTGCAGGAAATAGTTCTTTTTAACTTGTGTCAATTCAGTTGCCTTTCCAAACTCGAGTCACATTTCCTCCAAAATAGCCACCCAAAACCACCATCCATAGTTATTTAAAATTACAAAATAAGATTTATGTAGCCGACTCTGAAAAATTAAGATAAGATTTTGTTGAATTAAGTTCAGTGAAATTGAATGGAGATCGAGTAAGCGGTTCAACTTGCTTAGGCAATAAATAGATGAGGCCATGCACTTATGAACGTTGAGCAATAGCAGGTTATGTTAATGCTAGAGTCGGAGGGTGAGAGTGTCCCTTGGACATTGAAGTTTGGCTTGTTCTTGATAGATTTTGTTGTATTTACTGAATGAAAATCATTGTTGGTCCTTGGACATAGCTCGTTTGCATACTCTTTTTGTATGCACAATATTGAATAAAGTATGATTGGGGTTGGTTTACATCATTATAAACTGAGATGCGGATGCAGATGATGAAGACTTCATAGAGTAGTAAGTTTCTCTTTTGAGTGTAGTGAGCTGTCACTTGTCACTTGTTACCTGTTTTCTTCTTATATTTCAGCCTAGGATATGGGGCTGCATCATCATATCGTTTAAGGATGATGCTTGCTAAAATAGAAAGAATTTGTTGTCATGTCATTAGTATTTGAGAATATTTCAGGAATTTCAAAAGTAGTTTTGGAAGTTTAAATTTTTTTCAGGATCACTGGAATGTTACTCGAATGTTGGCTTTTTATCTGGGCTTCTTTCTTTTGATGGAAAAAGTTAGGATGATTTTGGGGAAATTCAGACTTTTATTAGATTACCGAGTAATGAATGTCCATAATTTGAATAACACATTCCTGATTGTCACATCTGTAAAGCAAGTAAATGTAGATAATTAAGAGTGTTTTCAATTCTGACACTAACTATAACTTTAAATCCTTTCAAAGGCAACTCCTTTTAAAATCATTTTTAAGTTTACTGCATTTTGATGAGATGTTAGCTGATGCAAATCATAGCACAACTTCAAGGGATCTAGTTCAAGTCCCAATTGGGCTGGTTACGAGAGCACGAGCAAAGAAGTTTAAAGATGTACTCAACGGATTGATTCAAGAGGCATGGACCCAAGCAAATTCATGAAGGCCCATTGAGCATGAACCATGTAAGCAACAAAGATTCATCAACATGATTCAAGTTCGAGAAGAATTTGGCCAAGACTAAGCTTAAATTGGCAAATTCGCACAGTTTCGACATTGCTTCGTAATCTGTGCATAACTCTCTCATCTAAGTTCCGATTGAGATGATTCAAGATGCTATGGAAAGCCAAGAAATAGTTCTATAACTTTCATGTTTTGAGTTTTCTGAGATTCAGTATGAATCAAGGTCGAAATCGGGCTTGAAGTTGCTGCACCTGCACTGATGACGTTTTGGTGGCGCGAAATTTTACTTATTTAGTGGATTTCTGATAATTAGTTTTAGTCGGTAGTTTAGGATGTTTTAGGCCTGAAGATGTTCAGCCCATATCTTTTATTTAATGTAGGCCTTATTCAGTCCTAGGGTTTCCTAGAGTGTTTTAAAAAGAACTTGTAGTCGCATTTGGTGGGGGACGATTATTCAGTAAAATTGTGAGAGTATTTTCTCTACAGTTCTTTGAAGAACTATCTGAACTAATCGAGAGCTCCCGTGGTGTTCACCAACGACTTATCAAACAGATTTCCACCACCGTTTGTGGCGTTTTCCTTAGTTGAGGTCATATATACCGAGATTCTTGTTTGTCGTAAACAACGGGTTGAGGTCTGTCATTCAGATTTGATTGTGGTACGATCTTGGATTCCTCTTCGTTGTCGGGTCTCGTTATTTTTGGCGGGGTTCACATCATTAGCACTCATCTTTATGTTTGTTGGTAGTTATGCTTTTTTTGGTAAGTAATTTTTATTAAAAGAACAAACAAAACAGGCTACAAGGGACATACCCCAGGGACCAGCAGAACAAAACATCACAAAGGCTAATCAAAGCATGCAGTGCATACCAACCCTAGCAGAACTAGAAAACAAAGAGCAGCAAGCAAGAAGCCCATGTAGAACCTAAAACTGAACAAAAAAAGTGCACAGACAAGAAGTAGCTACTAAAACAACCAACCAAAGGCATGCTAACCAGCAACCAAAATAGCAAAGCAGGCCCTAGAGCACACAGCCAAGGCAGCAAACTTAACCTTTAAAGACTCTGAGGAATGCCAAAATTCATGCAAATTGTCCAATTCTGGTAGATAATTTTTACTCCCTTCCATCGGGCAGAGAAGGTAATCTTCTATTGACAAACCTCTCATGAATTAAATCTGAAATTAATTATGTTTAGTCTCTTCATATAGTTGCCCTTAGCAGCCTTGACATCACCAATTAAACATCTTGTCAATTTGCTTTTTGGGTTTTTTGTTCTAATTTCTCTCAATCCAAATATTATGAATAATGAATTGTGTAATACCTATAGAAATTCAAGCTTAATTTTTGGTACCAGTTTTCCTTCATTCTTTTTCATGTGAATTGTAATCTCAACCAAGATAATCCTTGCCAATCTGACTCACTTTAGCTTGCTTTGTATGCTTGTGATTACTGCATCCAGCAAACCCAACAGGCCACAAGTAATTCACTGTCCCAGAACAGTTGATTTGTGTGTGTGTGTGTGTGTGTGTGGGTGGGTGGGTGGGTGTGTAGCTTAGATACAATTATTATACTTGGCGTTAAAGGATAATGTTACTTGAGAATTGGGAACTTTCAGATTTATTTTTTTCCAAAAAAAAAAATGTCTGTATAACATTACATTTTAATCCTTTGTTCAGATTAAGTTGTTCAATGGCCAACCATGCCAACTCCCTAGCAGCTTACAGATACGTGCCTGGAATCTTCCAACCTCTGCCAAATGTTCTGTGAAACTACCAGCAGTGGCACAGTTCCATGAACCTCATAAGGCGAAGATGCCTATGAATAATATCAAGGAAAAATTGTGGGAGGTAATCCCCGATCCAGTTAAAGATTTTCCATGGAAGAAAGCAGAGGATATATCAGAGAGGAAATTCCTGATTGTTGGACAAGAGGCACTTAAGTGGTCTCTTATTGTACTGTTTGTTCTTAGCTCCGTATCAGATGTCATATACTCCATCTCTAGAAACAAAGAGTTGATGATTCCCTTGGGTCTCTTTGTTGGCTGTATGGTGGCAGACTTCTTGAAAGAAACATCTCGAGAATTGTTTCTCAACTGGAAGGTATATTTTGGTTTTGCATTTTTCTTCATTTGTTGTTTCACTTGGTCTTATTCTGATCCTTGCTTGTCTAACTTAATCCTCCGCTTGGCAGGGAAGAGGCTTGAGCCAGAATCTTTTGGGCATAGGTTGCTTCTTTGTTCTTGTTAAAATTATCTTTACATATTTTCTGGTACCAGGACAGATATTTCTTCTGCATGTTGCAAATGGTGGGTTGATGCAAGTTCTGTGGTTCTGGAAAAGTTTACTGGAAGAACAAGATAGAGATGATAGAGAAAGTTCGTTGCTGGAAGATGCTTCCACTGCCATGAACGCAGAAGGTTAGAGACACAATTTTGCTGTTATATATTGGAAACATTGATGATCGACTCCTCCCATTGTTTGTGCTTTAATGATATGCGGGCAAAAGAAGGCGTGAAAGGCTCAGATAGTTTCATATAGAGACTTGCATACATACCACCAACTTTGTGTTCCTCTTTGTTTACTACTGCACCATGGTAATCTGCATTTTTTTAATCAGATTTCTTCTTCAAAACGATGAGGTGTATTTGAATTCTTTCCATTAGAAACTAGGATTTCCAAGTGTTGACATGGGACTGGCATTAAAATGAGAATCTGCAAGTTTTTACTGCTTGGAAGTTTCCCCATGTTTTCTGTTTGAGGAAAAGAAAAGGCACATTTTAGTTCATAATTTTTCCATAGGCCAAGAAATCCAAGGCTTAGAACTACAGTTTTTGTTTCCTTTGGTAAGTGGCTTGAGGGCGAGTATTGGCACAACGGTAATATTATTTCATTGTGGTTTGGAAGTCATGGGTTCGAATCTTAGTAACAGTCTTTCCCCTTGCCGGCGGGAAGATAAAGTTGTGTACATCTAACTCTTCTCAAACCTCACAGTGGCAGGAGTTTCGTACACCATAGATTAAGTGGCTTAAAGCCTCATACTATAGTTTGATAAATTTGTTATATGTCCTACTCTTATCTCCATAATTTTTTTGGAAAAATACTAAAATGTTTTTAAAATAATATTTTTAATCCAAAACGTACATGATACATTTTTTTCTATTTAAAAGATTCAAAAAAAAAAATTAATACAAGAAATTAGATTATTGTGGATACAACACCTTAAAAATAAATAATAATAATAACAATAATTGACCAAAATTACTTGCAATCAAGAAAGCTGCATGAATGAATATATAAGCTATAGAAAAATGGGCTAATCCAACCAATTTGCTTGCACAATGGAAACTGCCACTGAATCAAATGGGCCGAAGGCAGTCTCTTTTGTTTTTTTTTGTTCCTTTTTTTCCCATATTGTGCTTGTACCAAAAGTCGCTTTCTTTTAATGTTCTTCTCAATATTTTTTCCTTATCATACACTAAAGCTTCATTTGATTTGCAGATTTAGTAAAGAAAAAGTTAAAGATAACACATAGTTTGTGTTATTTTTCCTTAATTGGTTATCGTGAAAAATGGTAAATAAAACATTACTACCAAGGGGAAATTTTTTTAGTTTTGTATAGTGTTTCTTTTTTTTTTTTTTTTTCCCTCCCTAATTTCCAACAGAAAATGATTTAATTCTAATTTTATATAAAAAGAAAGGAAACATTAAGGAAATCACTTTTCCTTTTCCTTTAATTTTTCTTTTCATTTTACTCGAGGGTCACCTATCTTCTAATTGGATTTGTGAAAGTATTTTACGATGTAGAGAACGTGTGGTTGTTGAACCCATTGAAATGGCTCTAGAATTTCGCTATTTCAATTCTACTAGTCCCGAAGCAAACTCCGATGAGAGAGAGAGAGTGAGAGAGAGAGAGAGAGAGAGTGAGAGAAGAATTGATGGGAACCGTGAAATTATAGTAGTATTATTACCACGAGTGTTAGTTTAGGATCAATATATTTTCGAGTAAGATGCTATTCTACACTTTCTGTGATGGTATAAATGCAACTATTAGAGACAATTGAGCAGCTATGGAAGCTCCCAAAGGAGTGCCATGGCAACCTGTAAATCAAAAGCCAGTAGCATGCATAATGTGACTTCCCCATTCAAATTTTCACCTGTATATTAAAGTGTGAGGGATAATAAAAAACAGAAGGGGAAAACAGTGTTTCATTTATATGCAAGTCAAGCTCCGTATTCTGTGGTCTATCTTCTGTCCAAGGGTTCAAAAGTAATTTCACATTTTTTTTTCTGTTCCAAGTATTTTCTATATATAGGTGCACAGATATAATTTTGTATCTATAAAAAGAAATATCAACACAAGACTAGAGCTCAATCTACTTCAATATCAATTCTTCCATATCTGAACTGCAACAAAAACTCCATGATCCATGTACTGGAGCCGATTTCTTTTAAACCTGACAAACATAGACAGCCAATAATTTACTTGCCCGACTCTGTCACGCACTCACCAGTCAAACCTGGCCTTATGTCCTCTGAATTTTGTTGACCGTCACCGTCACCATCCCCATTCTCACAATGTTTTTGGTGCACAACTTTACACGAGGCAACAGAAGTTGGTGCAAACTGACAGTAGGACGAATACAATGTCTGATGAATTTCTTCCAGCTTTCCGCACTGCTCATCCTGTTGATCCATCTCAATAAGGACCTGTGGACAAATCCACACATCAAATTTAGAAAGAGAAAAGAGAGTTGGAAAGATGTAAATCCATTTCCAGTCATTACCTCTGCAGCATCGTTCTTAAATACTGGGCGAAACCTTTGCCGACAGTACTCATTAAAGAGGAGTGTACAAATAATCAGTGGGATGGTGAAGCCTGATGCAACTGATGATTCTTTCAGTCCGAAGACCCCCAAAGCTATTATTTGTGTTAGCACCAATGAGAAGATTGTCGTGTTATGCACAACAGGCCAAAACTGTCCCCCACTTTGATATTTTGCAACATAGACGTTGAGAATCTGAAATGTACGTGCAGCTTGGCATCACAAATTCACAAAACATTCTTCAAAGGCAACTCAAAAACAAAAACAAGATGGAGGGAAGGAGGGAGAAAGAGAGAGTGTGTGATTAAATAACAAATGAATCATGTAGCCAATCCCAAATAAATGGGATTAAAGCATTATCGGGTAGAGTATTGTATCATACGGATACAAAGTTTCCACTTCCTTGAGTTCAAAATCCCAATCAGGTATGGAAATGACAATATAGCTCCTCAGCCAATAAACCGGTAAAAAGACCAGAAAAAAAGTGTTCCATCCTAAAGTGTGAAGTCCAATTATTGGCATAAGGCAGCATTTCAGTAAGCCATAAGCTGCCTAAGGGGTTGGGTTTGGGGTCTATGGCTGTGAGTTGGGAGAGTGCTAGCCATGCCTAGAACATCTCCCTTCTAGCCTGTATGTTACTAGATTCCTCCATCAGCGCACACACGAGAAAGTGACCTACCTCCTATACTTCACATAGAAAATTATTCTTTCATTCAATTTTCTACACAAGCAGCCTGAAAATTGAAAAACCTCACTTCCTAATGGCATGTCTACAACAGTGCCATTAAATGCGACCGTGATATGTTGAAATACAAAACCTAAAACACAGCAACTGGAAAGCACAGCGACCAAGGAGCTGCAGTGCAAATTAATAAATAATATCATGAATGAATACAGAAAATCACAAGTACTTAGGAGAAGTGCATAATTAAATAAAAATTGCAGAACTTCAAAAAAATAAATCTATAACCCTCTGTCCCAAATTGTTTATTCCTTGGAAAATTCAACTTTTTAAGAAGACAAAATTTAATGCATTCACGTGCCATTATACAAGAATCAATTTCCGTAATTATCCGTCTGTTCACACTCTTCAATGCATCCATTCAAGTGGACAACCACTATGAGACATTAAAAAAGGAAAGAAGCACCAACAAATTGGAGCAGAGGGAGTAAATAAATAAAGATAAGCAAACTCTGGATCATGAACAGATACAATCAAAGCTCTGCTAATGCACTGACAAAAACACATAAATGTACAGTATGTAATAATTTAAGGCTAATCATACAAAAAGAGGAAAAAGAAGAAAGAAAAGTTCAGATATATAAAGAATTCAGTAAATCACCTGATTACGGTACACGAGATAAGCAAGGAAATAGTAGACAAGCAAGAAGGGCAATATAAGAGGTGCCAATATAGAACAGGTGAAGCCAAGGACACCAAACAAAAGGACTCTCGGAATTTCCATGTGGTATGGAAAAGATAAAGTGCCATAAGATGGTTTATCCTTTTTTCTGAGAATGATTCTATCAAACCAGTTCCAGAGAAGGTAAAATGGTTGCATGAGTTCAGCTGACAAACTTGCCCATCCTGATGTCATAACATAAGTCATAAAGAAGGTACCCTGCAAATTTTGAAACCATAATCTTAGTTAAGAAAAATCTCCAAGCTGATGTCAAAATGGACCTGAAAACTTTTCATCTGACTTTGTTTTTTTTTTTTTTTTTTTTTTTTTTGGGGGGGGGGGGTTGTTAAGTAACTTTCATCTGACTTTATAGCAAAGTCAAAAGTGCTTGAAGTCACTAACAAAATCTATCACAATAAAGCCTTAATCACTAAAGATTAATACTGCTCAAAATTCACATCAGAGGAGACATTTAGGTGATCAAAGTTGAATTCATATAAGTTTCCCTGAAGTTTAATTAAGAAACATCGGTACAGTTTATTCTGACAGAGAGAAGCAAGATCAATTGAAAGTATAAATTTTAAATGCATGATAAGAAACCAAGGAAGGATAACCACCTGTACTCTGGAATTTTAGAAAGAAAGAAAAGAAGATGAAGAATCACCTGTGTTGGTACTGCTCTGGCAAAGAGGGTTGGTATGTCTCTCATACTAGAACTGAAAATCAAATTCTTGAGAATAGTCCATGAAAAAACATTAGCAAAGAAAACATTCCAAATTATGAAGACCAAGATTTTGCAGCATGCACTCTTTTTCCTGCCACTGCGAGAGATACAACCCTCAAGTGTTGAAAAAAGCATCATTAATGGTGGAACAGTATACAGAAATAACATCAGTATTACACTTGGTAAATACCCCGTCACCAGCTGGACTGTAAACTTTCTGCATGCATGTAAAAATGGGGTAAGTTGCAATTCCATCTGTCTATTTCAGATTCCATGAATTAACTAAAACATATATTTTATAATATATGTAAAGGGGAATAAATGAAATTGACAAGTCAATTGAATGAGAAATGCTTGTAGTAACACTATAGAATACAAAAATTTTATTTCCCATCTGATTGATGTGATTACATGATAGTGAACCAGCAATGTCTAGATAAGATCAACAATATGAAAAAAATAAGAAGAAGAAGAATGTTAATGCAAGTATAATGGAACTTATTATGAAAGGCATTATAAAAGATAGCTTTTTAATATGTTATAAGCTGGCAAATAATTCATCTAGCTGACCACCCCATAGAGCAACTGTGTACTTTAGACATGGTTCTGAAATCATAAAGGTTTCTCAAACAATGATCACAAAACTCCAAGCAAAACCAGAAAACAAAAGCATTGTAAGCTGGAATGTCCATTTTAGAGATGATTTATTTATTGATTTATTCTCACCAGAACGAACTTAATGCTGGTGTGCTTGGATAAGTGACACAACACGAAGCTTGGTGAATCAATAAGGGCATTCAACCTTGGAAACCTTCTATATACAACTACATGAAGATTATTCGTAGAAATAGCAAGATGCATAGTGTAATTATAATCTATAGTTCTATGACATCACCATGTGCATAAAAATGCATGGTTACAAATTTATTATAAATATAACCAAATAAACAAGAGAGTAATGCTGGTCACTTGAAAGCTCATAGTAAAAATGTAAAAAATTAATGCATATGAGGTGTACACCTCATAAGATGAATTTTAAGAGGCACAAAAAAGCACAACTTTTGACAATGCCGCTGTTCAAAAAGCATATGCCTAATGAGACCCTCGCCTTTTTTCAAAGCTTCGAGGAAGTTAATAACCACCTTGTGAACAGGTGTTAAAATTATGACAGTAGCATACTTACTTCTTTAAAATTCCTCTCAAAAATGGAAATCTTTTCTCTAGCTCTTCTAGGAGAGTGAGACCTTGTACAAATGTCACGGGAATAAGAAACACAAACATGAAAGCAATAGCAGCTAGAAGAGTTGCTATTCTACGGATCCAAAGCTGTCTATATGGTACACAAAGATTCTTCCAATAGATATCATGTGGTTCTGGAGCCATGTCCGTGACCCATAACATTGGATTTGATGATTGAGGAATCTTTGAAGCAACCACAGCAGCATAGCGAGTCCTGAAGAAAACTAAAGCAGCTGGACACTCCTGCATGAATATTGAAGTACTTTAGAATACCATGTGGTGGCTGCACCAAAGATTTCCTAAGTAATAGCGTTCACAGCTAATACCCAGGTTTCAACTACTTGAATCTACTTGAAGATGTGTGTAAACAAGCTCATAAACAGAGACATTATAAGATATTGAAGAGTTACGAAACTCTCTGCACAAGAATGTGTGAGTAATAACGAGATCAACAAAACTGTAATAATAAGTTTTAGTAAATAACATCAGGAAAAAAAAAACACTACCATATTGATATCTTCAGCTAAATTACTCTGAACCTATGACTGCTTAAACTGAATCAAGAGCAAAACAACTCAAAAAAAATATATATATATATATATATATATATATCCATCTATGCAGACGCAACTATTGACATATAGAGTTAATAAAAGCCATGCATACACACATCTGTGGATTCAGTAATACTGAGAGTAATTCAAGTTTTCAAGACAAGATTCGCTGTAAAGAGTAGAAATATGAATAGGGCAAACTGTGCTCACATTTAAAACTGTTATCTGCCAACACGTGCATGTGCGAACACATGCACACACAGCACATCTTTTTTTTTTTATCAGTACACAGCACAACTTCTATTGATCCCCTTCGATGATCTCATTTAGACTCTTTAATTCAACATTCAAGTTTGTAATTTCAATAGTTTCCAACATCAAATTTTTTGGGTTTAAAAATGTTGAAACAGTTAAGAATTAGAACATGACAGACAATAAGCATTTAGCAACAGTAAAGGCCATTAACTTATACATTTTTTTCCCTAACATCAACAGCCTATTCTTAGCATTTTTACTATATTTTACTAATTTGATAGAAAACACACTAAAAAATGTTGGTAAACTTTTTTTCTTCAAACCACCACCTGAAGCACGCGTACATTTCCTATTTTCATTTTAACATTATAAAAGACTATATTTAATAATTATCCTAACATCAAATGGGATGTCCCTTGAATTTGAATGGGTCCACTTGGGAATGGCAATTTGGCTTTCCCCGCCCCGCCGGGGCCCCGCCCCTAATGGAACGGGTTTGGGGAGGGTCAAACAAGGTCGGGGTGGATTTGTGGAGAAGTCTCATACCCCGTCACAGGTTCAGGGTGGGGATGGATAAGGCTCACCCCACCCCGCCCCGTTTATATTGCAATTTTACGAAACTATCCCTAATATTTTATATAATTACAAAAATACCTATACATATAAATAATAACATTCTGCTTTAGGGTTTTAAGTTATCCCAATCACAAGTCTCTCATGCAGCCCTCTGCCATTAGAGTCCCCTCACGCCGCTGCCTCATGCCGGAAGTTTCTGCCGCTGCCTTACACCGGAAGCCGCTGCACCACGCCGACGTCCTTTCCTCATGCCATTTCTGGAGATATCTCTATTGTCCAGCCATTTTTCCTAATGCGCATCACGGTCTAATGCTGCTGCCACTCGCCATTTCTACAGATCTCAGTGCCATCTACTCATCTCATATTCTCAGGTATCCGTCATTTCATCCTACATTTTTCCTTCACGCTCAACTGCTGTTTGTTTTGTGAAATGGAAGTCGTTGGCACTCTCTGTTTTGATGGTTTCTAAACTTTCATTAGATTTCCCTCTGCAATCTGCTAGTTTATGATATGGTAAACATGGGCGGGGTTGGGGTGAAGTCGGGGCGGGGCTGAGGGGAGCGGGTATGGGGGAGATGAGTGACGGGGTGGGTCGGGGGGAGGGGTCATTTACGTGGGGTGGGGTGGGGTGGGGTGGGGTGGGGTTGGGGGAGGGGGTCCCAGCCCCAAACCCACCCCGTTGTCATTCCTAGATCCACTTATGTTTTACATATAAATTTCCTGACAAATAAATCATTTTGAACTGAGAAATAATAGGAAATGGCCACATAATAGAAAAAAGCAAAATAACATCATTTCAGAAAATTTTAAAGTAAAGCCTCTACTATTGACAACATCAATGACTTCCATCCTCTCTAACAGACCCATCCATACTAGATTATCTGTATCTTCAAGTGCCGTAGAGAAAGAAATGGAGTCATTCAATTTAAATGGGCCGTCGGAGCAAACCTGCTTCAGTGAGTAAAATACAAATTCACTACAATGTACTGTAAAAGTCTTTTGTTAAAAATAAAGCATTACCCATCAAACCTATTATCAAAACGTTCACTTAGGCTTAAGAACATGACAAGAGGCATGAATGAGAATAAAGAAATTTTAACCCATAAGCATCATTGCAATATCCTGTACCACCATTGATGTCATGACAGTTGACACAGGAACTACTCTAAGCAGGCATAACTGTAAAAGTAACAGGTTGACAAAGGTCCTCTAGGTATGGCCATATACATAACCGGGTATTCAAGATACCCTACTTGACTCGGGTACTCTTAACCAAGGAACCAAACTGAAAGGCCCTAGAGCTGCCATATTTCACTGGGAAATAGTAATGCTTTATGGAATCATTTAGCCAAGAATTTTCAACATGGATCCCCAAATCAGGAGTGGTACAGATCTACAGTTAATGTATCTGACAAGTAGAACAGTCGACTAGCGAAAAACCTGATAGCAAAATTGAAGATGCTTTTGGCAATATATAGGGGTATGGAGGCAAAACCACTATGAAGATGTGGAATAAAATCAAACTCTACCGTCAACAACAAAGCAACTTATGGGAAACAGAAGGCCAGATGAAATACAAATAGGGTCAAGCCAAACAAATATTACATGTCACCATGTAAGAGAAGTATAAAAATTAGATTTTTTTGATAAGTAATATCATATTAAAAACAAAAGCCGCCAGAGGAGGGTGAACCCACTAACAAAAAAAGAGGAGACTTGTAAAAAGATGCATAAAAAATTTAGATAATTGGTTCACTAGATTCATGTGACATTTTATGACCTTTTCTCTTAATTCCAGCTCATCAAAGTGACTTCTCCTATTAACACTTTCTGATTCACTGGAAAGGGTCTTGGGAGAATGTGGATTTCCTCCACAGAGGCCACACCTTATCAAACTTGATCCACTGTGCCTATCGTTAGAAGTGGACTTTAGCTCCTTGTACATCTTCATTGCATCATTCTGCAAGCATGCAAGATCAAACATCATGATCAAACAAAGCATAGATCACTACAAAAAGCAGGACACAAAACATGAGAAGGCATGATTCTTCATTATATAAACTGGAAAGAAAGGTTCATCACATTGTGAATATCTTAAATGATGGGCCAAAAGTCAAACCCCTGATTAATGTTGGAGAGATTTTCAAAATAAATTCATTTAGCAATCAGAAAAATAAAGCATTTATTTTTTGATTTGAAACATTTTCTCTTAATAGGAAAGTCCCTTCAAAACTTGTAGCTTTTCGCTAAGGACACAACCACTCAAATGGGTTTGCTTTTTGATTGCACTCAATGGAAAGGAAAAAAAATCCTAAAGCTTAGATGAAGTGAAAAACTGCAATCCAACAGTCACATTTGGATGGGTATTTCCATTTAATATGACTATTCAAAAAGGTATAATATTATGAAAAGATAGGGGCCATTTAGTGGTGCAATCATAAAAGCTCGGGTTGCCAAGAGTGACCATAGGTTCTGTGCCCCGATCCCCCTCCCACCCAAAACAGGATTATGGCCTCTTTTATTTATTATGAAAAAGAAATTAATTTTATCGATGAAAAGGTGTAAGTATTCCCAGAAAAAAAAAAATGCCTAATTCAAATTTGAATAGACACCTATAAATTATAAGGCACAAACATAGTCTGTAATTTCATTCAATTTAACCATTTAACTTTCTTCCACTCACGAACTAAAGAAAGAATAATGAGAAGCAAATGAGTGGTGTGTGTGTGTGTGTGAGAGAGAGAGAGAGAGAGTGAGTTGATAAAAAGAAAAGAACAACGGGGTGCCCTGCCACGTGTCAACATGTCAAAGTCTCCCTGTCTTGACTATACATAGAGATGCCCACCCATACATCTCCCCAAGCATTACAAAATGGATTTCAAACAAATGGAACATGACTAAATTCCATTTATTAAAAAAAAAAGAAACTGTTCCCGTAACATGCGGAAAAGACACGTATATTGTTTCAACAGAATAAATTAGTATTTAACCACCTTAAAAAAACATTTTATTCCACTTATCAAATGAGAAAATGCAAGAAAATAATTTAAATAAACATAATAACAATGTAAAAAACAAGCCAAATGGATAAATATATAACATGAAATTTTTTTTGAAGATGTAATAATTCATCAAGATGTTGATCAAGTTATATGACCATCAAGAAATTATCCAGAGCAGATGCTCACCATCAGTTTCTGAACTTTACCCATTCGATAAACCATTTGGTGTGATAAATAACTTGATGCATGGTACTTGGTGAAGAATTTTCTCACTGAATCACTGTATGATTCTTCTGAGGACCGCGGGATTGCACGAACAAGAACTGTGAAGTGACTTGGGTTCAGAGGAGATCTAGTAATATGTGCCACCCTCATTTTTGTGATGTTTTTGTACTCCTAAGGCAAATGGCAACAATTATGGAATCCGAATAACATACTTTGCAAGTAAGTCGCTACAGAAAACTCTAAATAAGATTAGATAATGGATATGGGCTGTATATCCTTACAAAGTAAAGGAGAACACAAGCAGAGCAGGATATGACATATAGTGCAAGACAATGAGCCCAAAGCCTGAAAAAGAAATGTGTAAGAAAAAATTGAGTACAAAACATACCAAGATAAACAAAAAAAACGGAGAGGAAAAAGAATAAATGGGCAAACTGTTTTAGTATATCATGCCAATAAGTGTGTACTGCTTTGGACTGACAGCACAATTAACCCAAATGATTGAATATGCCAGCATTCTTTAACAATTACTTGAGAAGAGATGATCACTCATTAATAAAGATGGATTATTCCCTTCTCACTACACTTTCTGAAAAAAGGGACAACTTTGGAGAAGCCCCCTGATTGGAAAAGCACACACTGTGGAAATGATATAGTAGACTTATAGGCATCCATTTGGAAGTTCTAAGGATCTTAGTTTCCTTTTTGACTCCAACATGTTATGGGAGGTCACGTGGACCCATTTTATTGTATACTATAAAAACACAGTGGGTTCAAGGCCACCTGTGAACATCTGGAAACCTCTTGAATTGCAGAGAAGCTGAACCAGCACTTGATCATGATGTAAATCATACCATTTTGATCGTTCTTTGACATTCCCAATGGTGAATACTTCCAATGACTCTGAAGGGATTTGCTTGTGCCTCATCTCTTTCCCAAAATAATTCACCGGAAGCACAAGAAGAAAGCAGATGATAACAGCAATGGAGAAAATTCGGATACTGCACACACATAATGAAACCTATAATAAGGTAAACTTTCAACTCCAACAAAGTGCTATCAATTTGCAAACATGCAATGAAAATGAAATTGGACATATGCAGCTGCTAGGTCAGAATGCTGAGTCAATTTCAATAATGTGAATAAGAACAGCACTAAAATCTTAATTGGGGAAAAATATAGAACTGTTTGCTTTATAAATAATGAACATTAGGGGAGAAATGGTAAAAACGAGACTACTCCAAATTTAAACAAACATTAGAGTCTGGCAATCAGCCACAGTACTATCTAGTAAATTCAATGAGAACTACAATTCAGATTTTGTCTCAGTATGAGTTCTGTATTCTTATTCCTTCCATTGTTACTCTTCCTCCAAAATCAGTTCATATTGCATTGTTTATGTGTCAAATAAAACATGCAAAAGGATTGCCATAAAGCAACAAAGCAGGATTGCTATAGAATCTCTATGGTAAAACTATTGGCATCAACCAAAATAGACACAGGGAACCCCCCCCCCCCCCAAAAAAAAAAAATAAATAAATAAATAAAAAGAAAAAAAAACCCAAAAAAAAAGAGAAGAAACACACACACACACAGAGTGTTTAACAGGTCAATTACACAAGGAAAATGTGTCATGAAGCATGCAGATGTCATCAAAAGGTGAAAATTAGACACCCAATCTGCCCTAAGACCTCATCCAACTATAACAGAATACTCTTCAAAATGTCCACAGAAACCCGCAAAGAGAGGGGGAGAAATACAATTAGCAAAAGACTCCTGAGTGCAAAATATTAGACAAAAAAATGGATTCAAAAAGATAAGCATGACACACGACCACACTTGTAAATATGTGCCATGCAACTCAATAAAGCCCTGATCCCAACTACTTGGGTTCAGGCATTCAGTTAATCCAAAATTAATAGTTATAAAGATTTAAAAATAAATAAAAAATTAAATTAAATTAATAAAAATTTAACACAGGGATAACCAAAGTTTCTTATCATTACAACTATACATTCAATTCATATCCCTTTCAAAAAATTCATCTTCAATTAAAAAATTTTAACAAAAAAAATTCATGAACAAAATAATAAACTGGAATTCATGCTTGTTTAACTTCTAGAGCTTTCGAAACCACAATTCAAGAACCAGTTACTGCACATAGTTTCAAAGAGAGTGCAAGTAGTAATCCAATCCTGAAGCAAATTTTAGGTTTAGCAACTTTACATAACCAAGAAAACCAGCTGAAGAATGACTTCAATTTAACCCATGCTAAAATCAAAATACTTTTTAACTGTGCTCAAAGATCTGCCTGGCTGATTGTAGTCATTAGACTCATTACTTTTGTATTTTCATGCTAAAAAAGGAGGAATTAGTGTTCAAGGCCATCAGACAACAATAGACCCTTTATCAATGCAATGCATTAGGAAAACAACCTTACTACTGTTGAAGTGTAATAATAGTATCTCTGTATATCAATCATGCCCAGGTTGCTCCTTCTCCGCATTATCTTTCTTTATATCTCTTCAGTTACAGGTTGTTACTTCTCAATGGCAGAGCATTTGATAATTAGTGGCAGCCTAAGAAGCACAGATACGGACACAGGACATGGTTACGACACGACACGGACACGCAGATACGTTATTTTTCAAAAAAGTAGGGCACGGACAGGGATACGTTAAATATTTATAAATTTTTTATATTTTTTATATGACCATATAATAAAAGCATGATGTTATTTCAATTAGAATTGGCATAATAACCCTCAAATCACAAAATATTATTAACATATTAAAATAACAAAGCTATTAAATAAAAATTAAAGAACTTTTTCGTTTATCTATGATTCAAATGTCCAACACATGTCCGGAAAATGTCTGAGAGTGTCGGTGTCTGACACGGACACGTGAGCCAAAATAGAGTATCCGCAACAATGAATGGCTTGCAAGATCTTAAATTATATACCGATAAAATAAAATAAAAATCTTAAATTATGTAAAATTAATTTTTTTAATTTCTTATGAAAAAATTTATCTTTTTACCATTATTTTAGGAAAATAAAAATGGACAGTCAAAGGAAGAAAAAAAAAATACAAGAAACACTAAATAAATAAAAAAAGGTAGGCTTTATATAATAGCATAGATGGAATACATATTACCCCAAGAAACCCCATCCCAAAATAGGAGCAAATATATCTCAGACACAGTTCAGCGTGTTACAGATGTCATAAAAATGGATTTTTATTTTTTAAAGCCTTGGTATCACCAATGCCTTCAAGACCCTTACAAATAGAGTAGTGTTTTTCCAGGTCCTAACAAAATGAAAATATACTTCAATTTTCTGTGTCTAGCAGAGTCTCTTACTCTTTCTTAATTACCAGAATTCATTTTCATAGGACAATACAAAAATCAGTTCAATAGATAAAGAATGAACCCCCAATCATCTTACAAACTGCATAAACCTTTCCTACCAAACTCAGCAAAGACCTTGAAATGTGGCAATGCTTTCCAGTAAACAATTAGGAGAAATGCATACCACACCAACAACATAGTGATGTCAAGGTGAGCGACAGTCAAGTCTATCAGTATCAGTTTGCTTAGTCTCCATTTTCCCAAATCATTGAACAGTTCACTTCTCATTCTTCAGACAGTATATTTAAATCCGAAGGAAGTATCAATTAGTTTGGTCCAACATACCAGAAGACTCTAAAAAGTTGGCCCCTAATTATTAATGTCTGATCATTCATAATCTTTAGTAGTAAATAATTTTTTGAGGACCAATTTGGTTCATAGTAGATAATTAATAATTGTATTACCTAATCATTAATAGTTGGGATAATTATATTGACCTCTCTTGTAATATCTAGCAATTACAGAAACCTATATTGTCCTCCCCTGTTAAAATTGTCAGAAAACGAGCGTTAACAGAAAATATGAATTTAGTGTTTTACCTTTATTGATAATAACATTGATCTCTCCTGTGATATTTGACAATTACAATGGTATCCCCTATGATCTCTGAAAAGATAGAGGAGGTTAGTCATATAAAAAGTTTAGTTGAAACCCTAACACCGTCAATGGAGAATTTTTTACCAGGGGGGGAGGGGGACTTTGTATATTATCAGTATAATAGAGAAGAGGTTGGTATAATTTCATTATGTTCAAAAGAGGTCTCTGTAAATATCAGGTAACACGAGGGAGGACAGTGTAATTATCCCTTAATAGTTTTTTAGATAAGTTGTATTACGTAATTAATGACTAGAATGGAAATATACCAACATGTGCATATATATACACACATATATATATATACACAAAATATAACATGCCTTGGCCAATCGCATCAATTGACCCTAAAACTAGAGCCCTTAGTCTTATATAGTATTGGATTGGCCTATAACCAATTAATTAGTTTTTTCTAGGATTGATAAGCCTTTTATGAGCTTAATTCCTTGAAATAAAAAACTTTTTTTTTTCTAAATTGAGATAATAATTAATCGACCATTATCTTTGCTAACTCATAGTTGGAGAGAATGTGAATGATACAACAGTAGAAGTGGCAACTCAAGTGGTGTTGGTGCGACCTGTACTATTATTTTTGTTCGGGGGAAAGAGATCTTTCTGCTAATTATGACATGAAGTTACAACAGATGTTAACCCACAGCCTTCCTCAGTTCCACAATAAATTAGGACTCCTATATGCCTTAGATTAGACATAACATGTATCTATTTTATAAAACTATAGTAATCATACCTCAAAAGATATATGTGGGTCTTGTTTGCGCAAGAAATCGTATATATCTAAGGAAATACTTTTGATTTAACAAAGTATGAGAAAAGTTAATAACTAATAACTTTATTAATGAAGCCAAAGCCTCTGTAATATAGGGTAAAAATGTTGGTATGGCATCTACGTAGAGGGGGTGAGGTTAAGGGTTCAATTCTCATAAATGACAATACAAAAAACACATCTTCACCACTGACCACATCAATTTTGGTAGCATAGCCCGTAGTAGAGTGCTTTCCCATACTTGTCCTATACATTTCAGTGTGTCTTAATATTCACATTACCACCACCATCATCTCCACCCCACCCAACCCCCCCACCCCAAAAAAAAATAAAAAACCTTAGATCTGTTCCATCACCAAGCATCAGTGCCATTTTTCTCTTCAATAAAATCATCAAGAAAAATTTCTTGCAACAACTTGAGAATGGTTCTGTTAGCATTTATAGGACCCTAATATTTGTCATTAGATCATGTCATCAAAGTCAAAACCTTATTGATGAGAGAGCAAAGGACAGTATATCTATACATAGAACAAGATATCTATTCCACTAAATACAAACACCTCACTGCTAAAACTTCCTCTATTCTTTTTGTGGGAATTTCAACATAATCCTATATCAAATAGCCACAGAAGCATGATTCAGGATACCTCTACTCAATCCCCCTATGATTTACTGGGAATTAGTTAGAACTTGAAATGTAAGAAAGAGTTGTAATAAGATAGATGTTACATTTTAAGGAAATGTGATGAAATGGGCATTACAATTTAATGACTTAATAGTCTGCTCAAGAAGCAATCTTTGGTTGCTTTCATAGGACGGGCTCTTAAAAGAGTGGTTCCTCTTGAAAGACCATCTGAATTTACTCACCATAAAACCCAAAATAAGGTATATAGCTTTAGGGTTTGAAAAGTTCTAAAGCTACACGAAACTTCTGTCAGATATATAATTAACAAAAATAGATTCACTCTTCAACCAAAGATTAGAAGCCTGCGAAGAGTTTTCAGATAGTAAGACACAAAATTAGTAATAGGTACCAACAAAAACTGATTTATGCTATGATTATGAATCAGAATGACTGATATAATGGTAAAATACCTTTTTTTATTAGAAAAATGAAAGATATAATGGTCAAACTATGAAATTAGACGCTGATATAATATCCTGTGCACGACGAACAAAAGACAAATCTATGCATTAAAAAAAAGTTTCATGACCTCATAAAATTTACAATAAAATTAATAAATCACATTAACAGAAAACCTATTTCGAACCATCTATCCACCACAAAACTAAACTATAAGTGAGATTCAGCACATAAAATGATCAAGCATAAATCAAGCCATGCAGGTAAACTTTCAGTGCGTCTAGTTTAAGGCAATATATAATCACCTGAAAACAACTATCCTGAGGAAAACAACTGCATCCAAACCACCAATAGCCAATATTTCTTCTTCAGATGTTTCCCAGGCCTTGACTATCCAACTAGGGGAAGGAACAAATCTATCAAACCAGACAAAATTGATGTTTTCTGATCGTACCTGAGCAAGTCTCTGCCCAAAGTATACACGTACATTGCTTGGTTGTTTTCTCAAAATGGAATACAGTGACAAAAGCACCACACACACGGCTATATTGATGCCAGCAGAAGTTAAGAGAGCAGATAAGTTCATCTTGGTTAACTATATTTACAACCTTCAGGCATCTCGTTACCCAAGCATAATGTGAAAGGACATCATATTCCAAAGATTGTGAATACAAATACCATTATTGCAGGAAGGAGGTTGCTCTTCTTGAAACTGAATCAGGAGCTGCAAAAGTAGTAAGTCAGTGAATATTGGAATATTTACTGCATTTGCACAGAACTCTGATGTTCACAGTTTTAACATAATTATAAACCATACGCCAAACAAATGCATACACGTCACTAGTTCTATGCACTTTTTTTTCTTTCCCATTCAGTAACAATTTATTAATAATGACAAAATATTGAGTCATAACAAATCTCTAAAAAAGAAATACGCAGACACCACTGTCTGTCCCAACTCAAAACTTGCATCCAAACAGAGCAACACTTGTATGCATGCATCAATAAACGTATTGTGCAAAGATTTAAGGGCCGGTAAACAAAGAAATCAAAAGGCACTTAAGCACAAGTTCACTTAACATAAACACTGACAACATTGGATATTTCCCAGTCTGCTGAGTAATTTATGAATCATACTCAACCTAAGTAGACCTTTCACAGCTTTGTCACATCAACTAAAAATAAATCCTTTAAAACATTTTATAGAATTGAGTTTTTCATCATGGCCTATTTTTAGAATAAATGTAAACTTCTGTTCCCAGGTTTCATGGTAACCAGACAGAAAGTGTATCTTGTAACAGTTACCAAAATATTGGTTTTCCAAGTTTCCAAAACTTTTGGCAATCAATTCCAACATTCCAACTACTTCAGGCCAAAAAATTCCTGAATCCAGAATACAGTAGAGTTGGTTATAATAATATCCATATTGCAACAAAAAAAAAAAAAATCAGGTGCATAAAAAAGGCAAGAAACATGACCGGTGGGTGGTGCACCACTTATCAAACAAATGCATGTATAAAGTATCACATTCTCGGAACAAGTTCATCTGCAACAGTAACAGCCGAAGGAGAAACAAAAAGTATAGGGCACCAAACTTCCTCAGCCAATAGAATTTCAATATTTTATTTTATTTTTTGTCTTTTCCTTTTTATGGGGAGTGGGATCAACAACTCTACCATTCTAGTCATTTACATTCATGTCTAAACATCATCGGAGACATCACCAGCCCGATACAACACTTTATGGTAACTCAAAAATAATAAATGTGCTAAATCAGAGCGTAATAAAATTAAGAATGAAATGGATAAATTGCACAAAACATTATTTGTTGCTAATAAGGGGATCGGGTTACAAATCCAAGAATCCGCAGCGGTACCAAAACAAAAAATGGTAGATTTGCAAGTTCTCATCCTAAATTAGTGGAAAGCAAATTCACAAAAAGATTTATCGATTTAATGTCTGTACTTGAGAAATTTAAATAACTACCTAAACAAAGAACGCCACAAAATATATTAAGAAAGAATCGGAAAAACTTGGAAACAAAATTCAATCACATTGAAGCATTGTCGAATAAAAAAGACAGTCACAAACACTGATCATAAATTCAGACAAACAAAAACAAAAACAAACAAACAAACAACAGCTAATCAAGTTGAAGAACATGGGATGCTTATGAAAACTCACCCGAGTGAATCTCGGGATACGAAATGCAGAGTGATCAGAGACTTGAAGTGAAACAACGAGAAAGTCGATGTGATCTTGAAGTGAATCAAGATAAGAAGGTGATTGCGTTAAGATTTGTAGGCACTGTCAGGCGTTGCTTAAACTTCACACAGAGAAGAGATTGGAATTGATTAGAAGGGAAAGAAACGAAAACCCTAGAGATGATTTCCAGCGAAAATGGAACGCGGCAGTGGAGCCAACACGCAAACGTAATATTCGCGATCCAATAATGAAAACGCTAAGAATCGGTGGAAAGCCACGTGTGTGTAAATTGAACGCAAGATTCTTCGCGAAACCTCGGAAACCGCCACATGGCGGATGCCAGACATGCCAACTGCCGTAACTGTCAATTGATCTGCTGACAGTGATACAGCGAAGCGCGGGATAGATATTCCTAATATCTTAAACAAATATCATCTATTGTAAACTGAACTCGTACCGCTGATGATCAAATGGTGATTACTCCCAAAAGATGCACAATTATTTTTTCATCTGAAGGTTAAAAAAATATGGTAAATTATATTAATTATTTTTAAAATTTTTGACTGATTTTTTAAAATTTTTTAAAATTATACTAACATTTTTTATTTTATTTAATAAATTACAAATATTTTTCTTTTTTAATTACAAAATTACTCTTTTTATTTTTTTTAAATTTAACTAATTTATTTCTAAAGAATTTTTATTTTTAAATTTAAAATAAATAAATTCTTTTTCATTTTATATATATAAAAAAATTAACATCTTAATCAATATTTATTTAAAAATCAAAAAAAATCAAAAAAGTGTCAAAATTTTAAAAATTGTTAAAAAAAATGAAATATCATTTTCAAAGAAAATTTAATTAGAGGGTATTTGAAATTTATCAAATAAAATAAGAGAGGTCAGTGCAATTTTATAAATCTTAAAAAATATCAATGTAATTGTCAAAAATTTTAAAAAAAAGTTAGCACAATTTACTTTTTATAAAAATTGTATTACAATCAATTGAACAATAAAACAACTTAATAACAATATGAGTCTACTAAACCGATAATCTAATTTAAACTATAACGGAATATAAATAAATGTTCACTATCAATCCCACTCAATTTTTAACGAAGTGAAAATAAATATTCGTCGAATAACAGAATAAAAATCAATGTTTATCGAAAATCTAATTCAACCTATAATAAAATAAAATAAATAAAATGAAAAGTGTCACTAAACTTCAAAAAATATTTTTAACTACCATTCGAATTGAAAAGTTGTTGCTTGCATTTAAAATAATAAAAAATTGTATTAAAGGTAACTTCAAACTTAGTGATATACCATAAAAGAGCAGGCCAATCAGCACTTGACACGTATGCCTATGGAATCCAGCTCATGCTTGGCTAACTCAGCTCGCGCTCAGCCAATGGCTAAGCGCTCGAACATTCAGAACAGGATGAAAGATCGGAAGTAGCCAAACATATGCCTCCAGAGCACATACATATCCGGATAAGAATCACAGAGTTAATTACAGGGCTCCAGACCAACACTCCAGACCTCATCACGGCCTTAGCGGTTGCCGAACAGGGAATAAGGAAACAGTCTTCAACACGAAAATAGTCTTCAACAAGGAAACTACAATTTATGATTATCTCTATACAATATTCCACAAGGTAACTGCAATGTACGCTTTATTTTCATGCTCATTCTTTGGCTTTCAATACAGTCTTGTCAATTCCGTTTACTTACTTAAGCATCGGAGCGGCTACCGCCGGAGCCAATCCGGTGGTCCTTTGATCCATTTTCTGAGTGTTCTACAAGTCACGGAGCCCACACTTATTGCGAGTCAAAAAGTGCAGTATCAGTTTGGCGCCGTCTGTGGGAACGACTAATCTCTAAGTGCTCTATTCACAAACTCATCTCTTTCCTCATCGAAAAACTATGGCCCCAAATCTCCGACCGCGACAGAATACTCAGAATCCGCAAAGCTCTCAACGTCGGTCTCCTACTCCCCGAGCAAGGGGGCCAGCGGTTGATCCCATGCGACAAGAGATCGAATCGATCAAACGACACAATGAACTGGTATAGGAATAGTTGCTTGCCATAACCAGAACACTGGCAACGCTCACACAGAATCAAGGGACGAGTCCTCCTAACCCGCCGGTCAACATTGCTGCGGGAACACAACCCCCTATTACCACTGAGAATGAAGAGCCCCATGAGCAAGCTCCAAATAACCAGCCTGGGCACCCCCAGGGTGTTGCCCGCGTTGGCAGAGATCCACAGCCGTCAGCAGCTCTAGGCTGGGGAACATCAGCCTTCGTGCCTGACGTCCATTACTGGAGCACTACTCAAGCCCCAACTCCAAGGGCTTCGGGAGCGCATCCGGCACTACAGGGGCCTCATCCCCATGCAGCACCAATCCCTCCAGTTCGGAACCCTCTTCCGTCCGAGAGACGTACTCAGCCCGACTACCTTGAAGCCGAGGCTGTGAGGCAAGGTTCACAAGATCTCAGATTCAGAGACCCACGGAGGGTAGAAGAAATTGTTGAATCTAATGGACCGGATGATTGCTTTGAGAGGTGCCCAGAACCCTCCAGAGCAAGACGAGTTGGCCAGGCTGCTCGGAAGACTGGCCACCCCATTCACTCACGCCATCATGTCAGAAGAAAGGCCCAGAAAGTTCATGGTGCCCAAGTTCACCCTGTACGATGGGTCTGGAGACCCAGGAGATCATCTCTGGCACTACCAGCATACGATGGCCCTCCACGGGGCCTCTAATGCTTTTATGTGCCGGACTTTCATTACCAGCTTGAAGGGAACCGCTCTGAAATGGTTCCACCACCTCCCTCCGAACTCAATTACCAGCTTCTATGAGCTCGGTAGGCAATTCCTGGACAGGTTTATGACCAGTAGAAGGCTCAGAAGGCGACCAGAATTCCTATTAAATGTCAAGCAGACTAAGGAGGAGTCCCTCAGAGTCTACATTGCGCGCTTCAATGCCGAACTCACGGAAATCACCGACTGCAGCCCAAAATTCCTTGTAGTTGCCTTAACTGCTGGACTTGCTAACGGTGGCTTCAGAGATTCCTTGACAAAGAGCCCTCCGGCCGACATGGCGACATTAATGGATTGGGCCAAGAAGTATATCAACTTGGAAGAAGCCAACCGCACATCCCAGAAGGGCAAAGATCAGACCCAGAGGATAATCCGAAGAGGGAGGATCACAAGAAGGAGGACCATAGAAGAGATTCCAGCAAGAAAAAGGCCAGGAGTCCAGAAAAGAAAACAGCACCCAGAGCTGTGTACAATTTCGGACCAAGGGAGTTCACTAACTTTACCCCTCTGAACACTACACCGAACCAGGTACTCCGGCAAATCCGAGATCGGGAAAACCTGAGGTGGCCGAAACCAATCAAAGGAGATCCCAGCCTTCGGGACCAAAGTAAGTATTGTAATTTCCATAAAGATCATGGACATACGACTAACTCATGCAGGACCCTCCGATATGAGATAGAGCAACTCGTAAAGAAGGGACGTCTTCGGGAGTTCGTCAAGCAGGAAGGAAAACAGAACCCCCAAGAAGACAAGTCTCAACGACGGCCAGACCAGAGGCCCGAGCAGAGGCAGGAGCAGAGGGAAGGACGAAACGAGCCTCAAAGGCAGAACAATCATGTCATCTACGTCTTCCATGCTGACTCCCCCATTACAGGAATGTCCAACAGGGCAAGAAAGAGATATGCTCGGGAGGCCAGGGCTGCCCCGGACGTATTGCAGATCTCCAACGTTGAAAAGAGACTCAGACTAGCACCGGAGATCCAATTCACTGAACAGGACCTGGTAGGGGTGCACTGTTCTCACAGTGATGCCCTCGTCATAACTCTCAAAATTGCCAACTTCGAGATCAGGAGAGTCTTGGTCAACACCGGCAGCTCCGTCAATATACTGTTCCATGAGCCACTCAAACAAATGTGAATGGACCACAACAACATCAAGCCTACTACTGCCATGATGGCAGCTTTTGATGGCAATCTCAACACCCCATTGGGGAGAATCGGCATTCCTACTACCATGGGAGAAGGAGAAGGGCAGAAGACCATCATCTCAGAGTACATGGTGTTGAATATGAAATCTCCCTACAATGTCATAATTGGGAGACCATGGTTGCACCAGCTAGGGGCGGTCACCTCGACCCTCCATCAATGTCTAAAGTATGTCCACAATCAGAACGTTCACTCTGTCAAAGGATGCCAGCCAACTTCTCGAGAGTGTCATGCCATTGCACTCAGGGAGAAGGCTACCAAATAGCAATTACAGTACACTCGGGACTGTACAGATTGAGTTCTTACTCACACTCCCGAGGAGGAAGGTTGCCCATCCAGCATCGAAGAACCCCTGAGCCCAAGGGGACGAGACAGCCAAGCCAAACCCATTGGCGAGCCCATTAAAGTGTTGGTCAGTTCAGAATCAGAGGGGCGTTATTTATACATCGGCCCAGATCTGACGTACACCGAGCAAGAGAAGATAGTCAGGTTTCTGAAAGACAACCTCTCTATATTTGCTTGGGAGACCAAAGACATGGAGGGTATAGATCCTAACCTCATAACTCACAAGCTGATGGTAGATCCAGATCACCCATCAGTCAGACAAAAGAGAAGGCCGATTGCTTTTGAACGGCATCGGATTATAAATGAGGAAGTCCAGAGGCTGCTTGAAGCCTAGATGATACGAGAAGTGTTCTATCCCGAGTGGCTAACCAACACCGTCCTGGTCAAGAAGAAGAATGGCAAGTGGAGAGTCTGCGTTGATTACACAGACCTCAATAAGGCGTGCCCCAAAGACAGCTTTCCACTGCCAAGGATAGATCAACTAGTTGACGCCACCGCGGGGTATGAGCTCATGAGTTTTATGGACACCTACTCTGGATACAACCAAATTCAGATGTACCCTCCAGACCAAGAGAAGACAGCCTTCATAATCGAATGAGGTCTCTACTGCTACAGAGTAATGCCTTTCGGTTTAAAGAACGCTGGAGCCACTTATTAGCGATTGGTGAACAAGATGTTCAGCCCGTTGCTCGGCAATAACATGGAGGTATACATTGACGATATGCTGGTCAAAATTCTGCAGAAATGTAGTCACCTCCAGCATTTACCCCAGACCTTCGATATCTTCAGACAGCACAAGATGAAGCTCAACCCCTCGAAATGTACCTTCGGGGTTACGAAGGGAAAATTCTTGGGATACATTGTCTCTCAGAGGGGTATCGAAGCAGACCCCACTCAGATCCAAGCTCTGATTGGATTAAAGTCACCAAAAACCAGAAGGACATTCAGGCACTGAATGGCAGAATCGTGGCACTAAGTAGATTTATCTCCAAATCCATTGATCGTTGCCTACCTTTCTTTAAAGCTCTGAAGGGCAACAAAGTTTTGTAGTGGACGGAAGAAGGCGAGAAAGCCTTTCAAGAGCTAAAGGAGTATCTAGCCTCTCCAGAACTTCTGTCAAAACCAGTACAGGGAGAAAAGCTACTCTTGTACCTTGCAGTCTCTGAAAACGCGGTCAGCTCCGTATTAGTCATACAGGACAGGGGAGTACAGAGGCCTATATTCTACTTCAGTAGGGCACTACTCAATACAGAAAAGAGATATCTAGAAGTGGAAAAGCTAGCCTTCGCTTTGGTGATATCAGCTCGGAAGCTCCGTCCTTATTTCCAAGCTCATCCGATTGAAATACCAACTGCCTATCCTCTGAAGTCGATATTGAGGAAACCTGAGGTACGGGGAGATTAGTGAAGTGGTCTGTGGAGCTAGGAGAATTTGACATATCATATGTGCCTCGAAACTACATCAAAGGGCAGGCCTTGGCTGATTTTGTTGCCGAGTTCACCCCGGCACTTCAAGACAAGGCACAGCTCATCGAAACGTCAGGAACCTGGCTGCTCTACATCGATGGATCGTCAATCGATCAGGGCTCAGGAGTATGCCTGGTACTACAGTCCCCTGATGGGCTCACGTCAGAAAAAGCAGTCAGCTTGGGATTCAAGGCATCCAACAATGAATCAGAATATGAAGCCCTAATCTTAGGCATCAAGTTGGCCTTGGAATGTGAGGTTCAGAACCTCAAAGTCTTCTCAGACTCCCAGCTGGTGGTAAGCCAAGTCCTAGGAGAATTCTCCATTAAAGATGATAGGATGCTTCGGTACTCTGAACTGGTGAACCACTTGAAGCATTCCTTCCAGACATTCACTATCCAGAAAATTGAAAGAAGCCAGAACTGCAGAGCAGATGCTTTGGCTAACATGGCGTCCCGCTTAAAGTCTAAAGCAAACTCCACAGTAAAAATCTCCTATCAGCCAAGACCTAACATAGAGGAAGCCCAAGTTGCTCAAATCACTGAACAGCCCCAGAACTGAATGACTCCAATCCTCCAGTACCTACAATCCGGGCTCCTCTCAGAAGACAAAAACAAAGCCAGGAGAATCCGAATCAGAGCAGCTCGGTACCTGATCCTGAATAACAAGCTTTACAGAATGTCGTATTCTCAACCTCTGTTAAAATGCTTAGCTCCAAAAGAATCACAATATGTCTTGGTTGAAATGCACGAGGGAATTTGCGAGAATCATAATGGGGGCAGAACGATAGCTCACCGAGCTCTGTCTCCAGGCTATTACTGGCCCAGCATGCTAAAACAGGCTAAGGAGTATGTTCAGAAGTGCAACAAATGCCAAAGATTTGCCCCATATCAACATCAGCCTCACCACGAGCTCATCCTGATTCCTAGTCCTTGGCTGTTTGCTCAGTGGGGGATGGACATCGTGGGTCCATTACCAAAGGCCCCACCAAACAGGAAGTATCTCTTGATAGCCATTAACTACTTCTCTAAATGGGCCGAAACTGAACCTCTAACACATATCACAGAAAAGGAAGTTGAGAACTTCACCTGGAAGAACATTGTTTGCAGGTTCGGTATACCATGTGTGATTATCTCTGACAATGGGACGCAGTTCATTGGAAAAGGCTTCAAGAAATTCTGTGAAAACCTCAACATGAGTCAACACTTTGCCTCTCCAGACCATCCACAAGCAAATGGGCAAGCAGAGGTCACCAACCAAACGATCCTTGATAGATTAAAGAAAAGGTTGGAACAGGCTAAAGGAAAGTGGGTAGAGGAACTCCCTGGAGTTCTTTGGGCCTACAAGACAACCAGAAGAACTCCCACCTCTAAAACTCCCTTCTCACTGACTTATGGTACAGAAGCAGTAATTCCGATTGAGATCGGTATGCCAACCCTGAGGACTGAAGCCTTTGAGCAAGAATCCAATGATCAGCAGCTGATGAAAAATTTGGATTTGCTTGAAGAAAGAAGGGACCAAGCCAGTATCAGGATGGAAGCCTACTAGTAGAGAATGGTCGACAAATCCAAGGTGGGGCTCAAGACGATCAGCTTTCAAGTCGGAGACTTTGTCTTAAGAAGAGTCTTTCAAAACACCAAGGATCCCACTATGGGAAAGTTGTCACCAAACTGGGAAGGCCCCTACAAAGTGACGAAGGTTGTTAGGCCTACCACCTACTGGCTAGAAGACATGACTGGGAAGTCTATTCCTAGGCCGTGGAATGTGGAACATTTACGGAAGTATTATTAATAGAGATGTTTCTTTCTTTTTTAATTCCTCCATGGAATGTTCATCTTTTAATGCACAGGCCTCCAGAGCTTGGTCCATCTATAATGCACAGGCCTCTAGAGCCTGGTCCATAATATACAAGTCTTAGGACTTGGTCCATCTATAATGCATAGGCCTCTAGAGCTTGGTCCATAATGTACAAGTCTTAGTACTTGGTCCATCTTTTAATGCACAGGCCTCTAGAGCCTGGTCCATAATGTACAAGTCTTCGTACTTGGTCCATCAATAATGCACAAGCCTCAGTGCTCGGTCCATCTATAATGCACAGGCCTCCAGAGCCTGGTCCATAATGTACAAGTCTTAGTACTTGGTCCATCTTTTAATGCACAGGCCTCCAGAGCCTGGTCCATCCCTAATGCACAGGCCTTCTGAGCCTGGTCCATCTTCAATATGCAGACTCTATGATCCAGTCCGTCCAAAGGCGGAAGTTCTAAGCATCTTCAACCAAAGTCCAACTACTATCTACACAAGTCTCCCAGATCGGAACACCTTAAAGTTGATACTTAGATTATTTGGCTTATCTACCAACAAGCAGCAAATACTATAATACCGAGCAGGCTTCAAGTACATTGGTTCAAGACTTCAAGTTTTATGCAAGACTTCTTTGATCTACTCTTAGGACATACAAAAGAGTTATTTATCAAAAGTGCACAAGAGGGTGTTCTAACTCAGAAAAGCACATTCAAACAGAAAAGAACATCAGAATTGAGAAAAAAGAGATCAATTTTATTGATGATTCATAGAAGTTTACATCAGTACAAAAATACTGGAAATAAAACAAAAGTTACAACAAAGACATCACTACGATCTGCAACATCATGGCTTTCTTCCTCGAATAGGAAAGGGGCCCAAGTTCCAACCTCCATTACCGTCGTCGCCGGCTTGCATTTGAAAGGAAGGAACCCGGAACCCCAATCTGCATCAAGAAGCACCCAGGCCATTTCATCATCACTATCACTGGTCTCGATACCAACAGATGATGAGGGCTCTGGGTCTTAGGAGACCTCCATTCTCCACCTTCGTTTCCCTTAAATCCGGCATAACATCCTAGTCGATTTGAGCAAGGGTCTCTGCCAAGACACGAAGAAAAGAAGGCATCCCACCTTCGTCTTCATCACCAACGCTCCAAGCCTCGGTTGAATCAAGGAGGGTCCACCACCAATCGGAGAAATCTCGACCGGATGCCAAGATGGACAAGAGGACTTGTGCCTCCTTTAATCCTTCCTTGGAGACTGAATCAACGGGAAGGTTAACTCTCGGCCACAGTTTAATCATTCCTAACTCAGACGAAGAATCGTCAATCATCTCCAAGCGAACGACAAATTTTCGGCAACATCTAAAGTCTCTCCTACGGGGGAACAATTTGGGAACAAGAGGATTGGGCGCAACCGTATGCCCCCCTTTCCATATATATAGACCCTTGAAGTCCAAAAACCACCCAACTGGACCGTCGCAACGGTTAAAAGAGAGGTTGGCCTCGAAATCCCAAACGACAATCGTATAAATAAACGATGCATTAAACCTGCCTCTTTGGAATACCAAGAGACAGGGTACAGAGCTCTTTGAACAAAAAACCACAGTCCGGCACTGAAGCTTCTGAAGTAATAAAAAAGGGGGGGGCAAAGTCTAAATGTACAAGCCTCCTATCCGGTATACAGACCCTCCAGCCTTATCTATTTTATGACAGGCCATTCATATGACAAAGGCCAACAGCTCTGACATATCCTGATCCTAAGGGCTCAGAAACAGTAGTTTCAGTCATCGTAATGATGAGCATAAGCTGCCTAGTTATTTTCACAAGTCTTTGGTTCAGAGCAATCTACTTCAGAACTCTGCAGAGTTTACTCCCACTCTGTGTGATACAAAATCAATATTGGGTTCTATTTATCTGATATGTTTGCTTTCTTATCTTATTATGATGAGACAGTCGAAGTTAATCTGCATTCACTATTCAATTACAAGTATCGAAGCTCAGAAGGCAACTATTAACTAGTGGACAGTTGATCTGACATGCAATGGGCTCAGAACAGCTATCCTCGCAACAAATTTCATAGAAGGCAATAACACAAGAAGAATTTGAAGAAAAGTCAATTTTACTGATCAGAAGGTATTTCATTACATCAAAAAGGGCTGGTAAAAACAAAGAAAAGTAAAAACTGATGAAGCCTCAAGCCTTATCCGAAGGGCCAGGATCCTCTGTCGAAGGAAGGTCAGTAGTCGCAGCCTTCTTGCTCGAACCAGCACCAGACGAGGCAGGTCCAGGAACAACAATTGACGACACGTCAAAGTCTGGGAACTTAGCCAGAAATCTAGTTCGGAAGCTCTCAAAACCAAACCGGATCAGTTCATCACCCATCTGGTCAACTTCCTCTCTCAACTCCGTCTCAGTCTCAGTCTTGGCATGGTCAACTGCCTCCTGAACTTTCTTATCAAAGGTACTTCGGAGGTCGACCAACTCCGTCTGAAGTCCTGCAACCTGCCGAGCATAGATGTCCCTTTCAGACTCTGCCACCGCAAGATTGGTGCTAGCTTCCTTCAGACTCTCCTCGGTAGCCTGAACCTTGGATTGAGCTGTTCCAAGCTCCAACCTCACTTCGTCCAGCTCGGCCTTCAGCTTATCAGCCTCCTCGAGGCTCATGGGAGTCACCATTAGAGCAGCTAAACTGTGCATGCTCTGCACAACGCAAGGCAGACAAGTTAGACTGAACAAACAAGCAAACAGAAAGGACAAGAAAAGCTTCAGAGGTTACCCTCATTTGGAGATTCATCATCTCATTCATTAACTTTGCAGGGTTATCCCCCCTGTACCGATGAGGGCCCTGGGCCCATATTTGGTCAAAGGCCTTCTTGGCAATTTGGTAGTCCGGCTCGTCAGATGGCTCGGACGGTACAGTAGGCGCCTTCCCCTTTCTAGTCCTCCTGCTCTTAATGGAAGGGGCAGGAGGAACGACCGAGACCGGAACGGCAAGTTCGGCCTCCTTCTTGGCCTCGGCAGGAGGTGGCTCGGGAGAGCCAGAAATCAACCTCCTCCTTTTTACTTGCAGAGGAGGCTCAGGCTCAACTTGGGAGGAAGCCTCCCTCGCCGCTTGGGCTTCTGCCTCTGTCCATTTCGACGTCAGCCTTTTCTTGAGCTCTTCATTACGAGCAGCCATCAAGTTCTCCGGAGTAATAATAACAGTGTGAGCCCGGTTGGAAGTCGAAAGAAGCACGCGGTACTAATCTTGGAGCGCGTTGGTAAACTCATATCTTCTCCAAGCACTCTTGACTGCACATAAACAAGAAATGGCATATCAGATTATCAGTTCGGAAGCCACAACGAAGCTAAAACAAACCTAAGGAAATAAGCCTCACCCTTATGACCCGTGGTACGAGAGAATATCGAGACATCACCATCTTGGAAGTCTTCATGCTCTCATCCTCCTCCAACAAAGAAGTATCACTTCTTCCACGTTTTATTAGAAGTGGGAACGGAGGACAGGGGTCGGAACCCCTTCTAAAAGGACATGTAAAAAAGGCCTTCCGCCTTCTTAAACTTCAGATCCATATTACTACGGATCAGATCCATGGACACATCTACCTCATTTTTATGCCCTAACACTATAAACCCTAAAAGTTGCTGCTAACTATTGAGATTAAGGTCAGCAAGGCAAAGCTTGTACCAACAGAAGAATTGCCTAACTAAATCAGGCAACGGAAGTCTCAAACCCATTTTAAACCAGGCAAGATAAACACATATCTCCTCGGTTTCAACATTATGGGGACGATCCATTGGGCCTGGTACTCTGCAAGTCACATTTGAGGGAAAATTATACTTCGCCCTTCATTCGTTTAGTAGGCTTTGGGTAACAGCACTCTCGCCTTCTTCTCTATGGGAAGACCTGCCAGAGGTCTCCCCAGCCCTGTCTCGGGGCTCTATGAAAGCATCGACTATCCTAGTCTCAGGACTAAGGGAGGCTCAACAGGCCTCTCCCCAACATCTTCGGGGGCAAGGTCACCTACATTCTCTAAAGGAGGCGGCATAGCCATCTCAGAGGGATTTCCTACCCCTTACTAACATTTGAGGATTCAAGAGGAGTAGACATTACTCCCGGACTTAAAGAGGAAGAAGCAAAAGAAGAGGAAAGATCGATCGAACCTATTCTAGACCAGAGCCTCAGAAAACCAGTGTTCTTCGAGGTCGCACAAACCAACAATGGCGGACAAGATCTTCTAGCACAGTGAAAATGACAAGGAAAAGGTCATTTCAAATCTCACCCTGTATTTATAAGCACGGTATCAAAAGGGATCCACTAAGCCCAAACGCCATGACGGTTCGAAACAATGATGACTTCGAGAAACCCAACCATCGGCCCAGTACAATGATGGCCTTGAAAAAACCCAATCTCCGGCTGCGCAATAAATGACGCCCCAACAGTCGCCTTGAAAGGCGAACAGGCAGGATACATGACTCTCCAAAAAAGGCTTAGCCCTAGTTGCTTGTTAGCATCAGACTAGGACTTGGGGGGGAGTAACTGATATACCATAAAAGAACAGGCCAATCAGCACTTGACACGTATGCCTATAGAATCCAGCTCACGCTCGGCTAACTCAACTCGCGCTCAGCCAATGGCTAAGCGCTCGAACATTCAGAACAGGATGAAAGATCGGAAGTAGCCAAACATATGCCTCCAGAGCACATACATATCCGGATAAGGATCACAGAGTTAATTACAGGGCTCCAGACCAACACTCCAGACCTCATCACGGCCTTAGCGGTTGCCGAGCAGGGAATAAGGAAACAGTCTTCAACACGGAAATAGTCTTCAACAAGGAAACTACAATCTATAATTATCTCTATACAATACTCCACAAGGTAACTGCAATCTCCGATGATCAAATCCTTATATTCATGGCTCCGAATCCTAATCAACTTAGGAAGGCCACGATTGTCACGACCCAAAACCCACCCTATGCGGATTTGGGGTCCTGACCCGGGTTTGCGGCCCGTGGGCCGTTCCCTGTCCAAAAGGATCTGAAATACTGGGTAAAGTTTTAGCAAAATATTTTATAGTCATTAAATACCTGGTAGCATAGTTAGTTCACCATTTGTTACATGCCAAAAAAAGACATAAGTGTTTAAATACAGATCCTCCAAAAAGAACATCCTTCCAAGACCGTGGTGACATGGGAGCAATTAAGACCTTCAATATTTAACTTAATACAAAACTCGCCAAAATAGCTACCAGTAACTAGCAGCGTCTAGACCCCTGAGGCGCTTGAGGGTTCCCCAACTTCTTGTTGTCCTGAAAAAAATATAAGGGAGGGGGGTGAGCTAATAGCCCAATAAGTAATTTCCTAGCTTTAACATGGGTTAGGGATACTCCAAGGAAGTGATAGAACAAAGAAATAACAGATAGCCAATAGCCAAATGAGCAACAAGGAATACATAGCCAGTCACCAAGATGCACAATAACATTGACCCGAGGGTCCAAAAGAGGCATATCCCAATATAAGGCAAGAGGCAACAACAAGGTCAATCAAAGTTGGGATCTAGCCTACCATGATGGATTGTTGCCATAACAAAACGTTAGCCAATCAAAGTTATATCATGCTTGCTACAATATGATCATTCACAGGGCATAAAATATGATCATCCAACGAATACAAGAATAAATCATCATCGAGTTCTAATAATCCAGAAATGCGTGAATCACCCGGGGCCCGGCATACCCCACTGGAACGCACATTCAGCCTCGCCTCATTATCCTGGGCTTACTGAATAGCGCTAGAGCTCTTATTATCTCAAGTCCCGAAGGACATACAAGACCCCCAAAGGGTCTTTCCCCCACGCAATCTGTGAATGGATGGGTCATTGTGACTGAGCACAACCCCGGGTACATACCAAATACCATGATCAATAAAATTCCACACGGGATGTACAACCGTACAAAACAATTGATATCACAATCAACAAAACATAAAGTGTGTGGAATATCAAGATTTCTATCAATAGGATATATCTCAAGACTAGATCATGGTATGATAGTGCAATAATGCTCAAATATCAATGATCAAATTCACAAAGATGTAAGCAAGCAAGTCATATCCAAAGATCAGGCATAACCGATAACCACAAGTCGATTGGCTCAAATCAAGTACATTAGGTAGTGATAGAATACAAATTTGGCAACAGATGGAAATGAATGTGACTGGCTGGGAATAACCCATATTAAAGCATCAGAATTACTTACCTCAAAAATAGCTTTCGGCAGTTCAACTAATTTAAATCTCTTGCTCCTTCCCCTTGGAGGTTCCTATAAATCAAAAATTTAATCGTCATTAACCCATCTCAATTATTCAGGGTTGATATTACTGTTCGTGATTTAATTTAACTCTCTCGGTATTATCTAATTGCACTCTTAAGGTTGCTAAGTGTATTACATCGGCATTCAGGATATTTTATTTGGGTAAACGGGCCCTACCATTGAGTTCGGAACGTCCAAGAAAATAAATTTAAGCCTTCGTGGCTTTTTATTTGGCTTCGGGTACCCTTGAGGGCAAAATGGTAATTTTGTATTTTAGGTCACTTAATTTTTCGGAACACCGGTTGACAAAACAGACCTCACCATTGAGTCCGGAACGTTCGACATAATTAATTTGGACTATCTTTCGTGTTTATTTGGCCTTGGGTACCACTTGGGGCAATACAGCCTTTACTATTTACGTGTCTGTATTTTTTGGGACTTGGTTTCACAAATCGGACTCTACCGTTAAGTCCGGAATGCCTGAAATAGTAAAAATACACTATTTATTCACTAAATTCGGACTTCGTTTGACTTTTGTAATGACTACGGGCAAAATAATAATTTTGCTTATTTAATAAAATAATTAAAGAAATTATTTTATTATTTTTCCAGGGGTGTAATTACATAAGTTTTTCAAAATCAGGGACATAATATAATTCTGTTAAACAGTGGGGGTTAAATTGTAATTATTCAAAAGTTCAAAACTGAACCAAAGGGTTCAGTCCCTTTGTAAATGAACCAATCCGGTTCTGTTGCATTGCTGACGTCATGATGATGTCAGCCCTATTATTTAATTTAATTCAATTCGGTTAAAGAAACGACATAGTTTCATTTAAAACAGTCCACCCTTTTTAATCGGGTCGGGGCCCGACCCGACACCCGGTCCAACCCGACCTGGTACTGTTCATCATCCCCAACCCCTGGTCACTGTTGCCCTAAAAATTTTCAGAATTTCTCTTTCAATTTTGTGACTTTTGGGACACGGTTTTTAACTGGTCTTGATTCCATTCGATTTCTGCACTTGATACCAACATTTTGGCATCGATTTCAAGCATTGAATCAACCTATAAGTGGTTGGTTACAAAGTGATAACCGTGACCTGCAACTCATCAATACGTCCCCATTTCTCAACCATTTCCCTTGAAATTTGTTTCTTTGTGACCCACGGATCATAAGGTTCAAGTCCCTATTTTCATTTTTCAGTTTGGTCTCGGTTTTTAAAGAATTGGGTTTTAAACCCGTAGCTAAAATTTGAAATTCGAGGGGCTTACTCTAGGTTCTGGGGTCGCGGCTCATGGTGTTTGAGGTCCTTTTGGGGCCTATTTTAGGTTTTAACATTCAAAACTCTAAACTGCTATGGTCGATTCAGACCTAGTATTTTAAGGTCCATTAATGGAGGTCATCTTTGGTTTTCATGGTTTTTGGTCATTCAGACCCTTCTAACCCTCACAGTATGCGTAATACAGGAGTCCCTAAAGTCGAGATTAATGCATGCATGTAATCTAACAAGCCCCACAATGATCGAAACAGTTCTAAAATTCAAAACAAGGAAATGTAGCAGTTTTGATATTATACCTTCGAACAGTGGTCTCCTCCCTCCTATGGCTTGACTCAGACTTCCCAAATGTTCCTCAATTGCCCTTCTCCAGGTATACTGGAGAACACTCTCATGCATGCACACGCTTGAATTGGGTCAACCTTCCCCCTCACACCAAGCCCTCTCTCTCCTCTCCCTAACACTCACTCTCTCAGCCAACTCTACGAGCACACACTCACACACAGTTCTGAAGAGTGCATTGATCTTTTAGAGGGTCACGAGTGTGAGGTGTATCTGTATATATATAATGTGGCATTCTCTTGCATATAAGCTATACATATACATGTGTATACGTGAGTGTATCAGACTTAGTAGGTTTGGTGGCTGATATGAAGTGAAAGGGGGTGATGTAGGCTAATGATGTGGGGATTGCATGCATGGCCATTGGCCAATTTGAGAGGTGGCCTTGGTTAATTTAGGTTTAAGTACAAATTGTTTGCACATTCAAGCACAAAGATAGCAGCAGTCCACCTGGTAATTTTTTGGGTAACAAGAATCTTGCCCCACTTGGTCAAGGGTTCAATTCCCCTTGTCCACTCTTTTGGCTATTTTTCCCTATTTTAGGCTTAGGCCTCGTTTGGCAGATGCAGAATTCCATTTCGGCTATTTTTTTCATATTTTCTTTTCCGTTGCTCCTTTTTCGACGCGGTTTCTTCCAGTCACTTCCTATTTAGGTTAGCTTCAATATCTAAGGTTTAGTGTCGGTCATTAATTTCTTGGAATTTCTGTAGCTAGCTAATTCGAGTTTTAATTGAGATAAAACAATGCTTAAAATAGCCAAATTACCACATTAATTTCCCAAATGGACTTCATTACATTAATTAAGTAGGAAAATAAATTTGGGGTGTTACAACGATGTATAAATCAAACCTTAAAGGTACGCTTTATTTTCATGCTCATTCTTTGGCTTTCAATACAGTTTTGTCAATTCCGTTTACTTACTTAAGCATCGGAGCGGTTACTGCCGGAGTCAATCCGGTGATCCTCTGATCCATTTTCTGAGTGTTCTACAGGTCACGGAGCCTACACTTATTGCGAGTCGAAAAGTGCAACATCACTTAGAAAAATATTATGATATTTTATTCATGATTGACTTTTAATTAAGCTTAACTCTTATAAAATAAAGATGCGGGACACTTCAAGAAGAAGCTTTTTTTTTTCTTCGTTATGTTAAGGAAGACATATCAGACACGTGGTAGCAAGAGCAAACTCAGAGTGCACGGGAGAACCCATTCCCAGGCCACCAATTTGTACAAGGGGGACTCAAACAGGGACCTCGGGTTCGAATGGTCACATGGGTTCAAAAGGCAGAGTCAAAAAAAAAATTTCTAAGAAAAAATATTACAAAATTCATAAAATAAATTTTTAATATTTATTTAACATTGATAAAAAAATATTACTAATTAAATTAAAATAATTTTTAAAATACATTTAAAAATATATAAAATAAACTCTTTTATCCAAAAAATCCATAACATTTTTTGAAGTAGAAATTTATTTTTTAGACCTTCTAAATAAATAAATGTTATGTTTTATTTTTTTAAATTAAAAATTTTATTTCATTATTTATTTAGTATTTTTTAAATATATTTTAAATGCTATTTTAATCTAATTAGTAATTTTTTGTAACAGTGTTAAAATATAAATTTACAATTTGACCTTTTGTAGTAAAAAAAATTTCTGTGAATCTTTTAGATAAAAAAAGACTATCATAAATTTTTTGGATTAAAATTTTTATTTTCAGAAATTTTTAGTATTTTTTCCAAAAATCTAATTCTAACTCCCTCCCAAATGATAAAAAGAAAAGCCTTGTCCATTACAAAACATAAAAAAAAAAAAAAAAAAGGATCAACCAGTGATACTAAAGAAAAAAAATTCTAATACAATTCCTTAATCCGAACCCCGCCAAATTAACGAGACCCGTCAATGAAATAAGAATCCAAGATCGTTCTACAATCAGATTTGAATGGACAGACCTTGACCCATTGTTTACGACAAACAAGAACCTCGATATATATAACCTTAATCCGTTATTTAGTGCGAAGCAAGAACCTCGGTATAAGGAAGACGCCACAAACGGTAGTGGAAAACCGTTTGATAACTCATTGGTGAACGCCACGGAAAATCCTGATAAGTTTAGATAGTTCTTAAAAGAACCGCAGAGAAAAATTACTCTCACAATTTTTACTAAAAAATTGATCTTCTGCCAAATGCGATTACAAGTTCTTTTTAAAACATTCTATGTAACCCTAGGGCTGAATAAGGCCTACATCAAATAAAAGACATCGACTAAACATTTTCAAGCCCAAAACATCCTAAACTACCGACTAAAAGATAATAAAAGAAATCCACTAATTAAGTTAAAATTTCGCGCAGCCAAAAACGTCATTAGTGTAGGTACAACAATTTCAAACCCGATTTCGACCTTGATGCATCCCGAATCTCGGAAAACTCAAACATGAAAGTTGTAGAACTATTCCTTGGATTTCCATAGCATCTTGAATCATCTCAATCGGAGCTCGGATGAGAAAGTTATGCTCAGATTATGAAGCGACATCGAAACTGTACGAAAATCACCCAATTAACGTTTTTGTGCACTTAACTTCTTAACTCTCGACTTTGTGATTGGCTCATCTGTAACTTGTAAAGAATCTTTAAGACTCCGTCCACCCTGGTGCCCATCATTCCCTTTCTTTACAAATTAAGATACAGTTGTGCCAAAAAAATTAGGTAAATTGTACTAAACTCATACTACATATATCGGTCCATTTTTTCTTTAAAATGATAAAAGTATCTATTTTATTTTATTTTATTTATATTTTTCAATTTTAACCAATCTTTTACACTTTTTTATTTTCAAATAAATATTTATTAAAACATTCTTGATAAAAAATAAAAATATAAGTTATTTACTTTAAATTTATTTTTATATAAAATTTAAAAATTCTTTAAAAGAAAGTTAGAAAAATTTAGTTAAAATTGAAAAAAATGTTAAAAAAAACATGAAAAATAATATTTTTGTTGCTTTGAAAAAATTTGGATAGAGGAAGATAATTAACCAGAGTGTAATTTCAAAATCTCAAGAGAATCTTTATAATAGTTAGAAATTTCAAAAGATGTATAATTTACCCAAAAAAAAAAAAAAAACTACTATTTTTTAGTACTTAAACCATATCCAAACAAAACAAAAACTGGATAAACCCATTGAAGATATTTAGTTTGCTTCACTAATGCAGAAAAAAGGCCAACCCCAGACCCCAATGAAAAGCGATTTTTTATTCCCCGTTTGCACTTTATATGCTAATTGAACACTATGGAGGGAAATGGAAAATCATATTGAAAGTATATTAATAAAAATTCTTATAATTTTTTTTAAATTCAAGTGATCAGAATCCCAAATCTGATGCCAAATATCCTACTTATCAAAAAATAAATAAATAAATTCCAAATATCCTGAATACGCATTCAATATATATATGCTTGTGCATATATTGGAACTAATTCTCAAAAAAAAATTCCCGAAATTCCTTGATTATCAAGGAACATGAGATGATCCATAATTCCCAGTTTGTTCCCAATATAATTCAAGATGTCTCAGGCTCTTAACATGAAAAACTGCTATCATCCAAATGAACTCTGGAGAGAAAATTATAAGTGGGATATGAAAAACTGCTAAAATTTTACTAATTATGCCATAAAAATCTATATAAAAGAAACAGCATTTCCAATTACAAAAAATCAATGAACTGCCAAAACCTAATCTAGCTGATTTGTTTAAGGAGAGGCCGTGTTGATTCACGCCTTGCTTCCCCATAAAAATTTGAACCAAAGAATATCAAACGTACCATGATAGGTACAGAATAAGATCATTATCAGTATTTCCCAATGATAATTTAATTGACTGTCTAAGGAGCTTCAATACCGCTAGAATTTTTTTTTTTGAGACTTCAATGGTTGGACCTGAGGTGAAAAATTTGGCAGCTTGGGTTGTACGACATCTGCACTGCATCCTGCTCAAACGTCTTGATGGCAGCTTCATTCTCTTGTAAACCGGTCTGTACAAAAAAACGTTTCCACCAAGACAAGCTCCTCAATTTAGCCTATCGGGGGGGGGGGGGGGGGGGGGGGGAGGAAAACACGTAAGTATGCCATTTTTAACGTAAAGAAGTGTACCAATATAAAAATTGACAACAGGTTTGCCAGAAAGAATATTAAATAAAAGAAGATGAAAACAAATTTGAAAGTAAATATTGTATAAAATTTGATCTTTTTTTTAAAAAACAAAAATGCTAAGAGTCATTAATTCACCCATTTCTTTTGGGAGGAATGAAAAGGAAACCATTTATTCATTAAAATAGCTATGGGTAAATGCCCCTAGAAACAAATCTGTAATTTCAAAGCCCAAATATCATACAAATGAAATTTTCAACCAGTCGTATGATTTTTACACAGGAACTATGCAACAAAGAAAGTGGAACAGGTGTCCTTGTCCCATTACCAAAAGAGAGCATGCTCTAAGCCCCCAAGTTAGGATACAGATCCTAAAAGAAACAGCAACTTACCGGCCGCCCAAATTTGGATATGACTGCAACTTTAGCTCTCTGCTGACCCGGATAGCCTACAATGGTAATAAGAAACACTAAAATGTGGCATCAATCAATAAATAAATTTTTAATTAAAAATATCTTAGCACCAGAAAATTAAAGTTTGCATCCCTAAATAAAATTAACAGAAATTTTCTCAATGTACCAACAAATAACATCATTTTATGCCACATGATTTTTTTGTCACGTTGAAGAGCATAAAAACATGTACATAGAGATGAAGAACCTGGTTTTACTTTAAGGAAGTGAAACAGGGAACAAAAATAAAATAAAATAGAACATATGAAAAACAAAGTATTGGAGTTGTAAAAACACATAAGAGGTCTTTAGTTTTTTTCGTACATTATTGTTATCCAGCACAAGTGAGATACCAACACATGTTTATGGCTTTTATTTAATGCAAATATGTCATGGAATCAGTATAAGAATATTCACTAAGTGATTAATTGAATTAATTGAAAAACCCTTCGAGGCCCAAAAGACAAGGCTTCTCTTTTCAGTACATGTTAGGGTTATGTTTAAATGAGTATACAGGAAGAGAAGGGAGTTCAAAGTAGCTATACAATTGAATATACACATTAACAGAATGGCAGACCGATCTCCCTGAGGTTTCTTGTACAACACATGGTTATATGCAAGGGCAGAGCCAGGACAAAAAAAATTAGGAGGGGCTAAAAGAAAATTGAGAAATTTTTTGATGTAATTTAAAGGGTCCCAATGGGATGCTAGTTCCTGAGCAAGCCAGAAAATCCATCTATCCCAAATCTGTGTGAAAGACCTGTAACGCAGCCATTACGTCACATAAGCACTGACATTGTTATAATAATATGAGAATAATGTTTTACAACAGTATTCTGACATTGTTAAAGGATCAAAGCTTCTCAGATCTAGTTCTATGATGCATTTGAGTTTAGGAATAGAGTTCAACCTCTCTCTCTCTCTCTCTCTCTCTCTACTACTACTACTACTACTACCACCACCACCACCACCATTAAACACAAACCATTGTATATTTCTCACGGCTTCAACCATTGTATATCACTCCTTAGTCCTTGGTGGTATAACAGTTAGTCTTGCTTGTATAGACACAACAGCATGACAGAATCTAGAACCACAAAACATCGCCATACTTCTAGCTGCATTATAATTTTTTTGTTCTTTTAACCTGATGGGAATTCATTGATCAATACATGTAAGTGTCTATTTCATCCACAACTCTTATTCCTTGCATCATTAACTTTGATCTCTATATCTATGAATTACGAATTGTAAATAAAAAAAGTGTCATTTATCTATGTCTGCAGAGCATGAATCTTCACTACGCTATTATTTGAACTCCAAGTTACATGAAATTACATGCCATGCATTCTACACTTCATTTCTTCTTATCTTAAAGTCTTTCCATTACAGGGTATCTGCTATATCTGTACTATAAGTTGGTACCCCACCATCATTAAGGAACATATAATTGTCAAAAAAAAAAATTAATGAACATATATTATGTCATCAGCAAATGGTATGTACAGTATGAGACACCTTGCAGAATATGCTCAAGGAATGCATTTGCAACCAACATACATAGGTAACTGGACTGTGCCAGCCTCTAATGTAGGATAGTTTCTATTCACCTACATCTCCTTAAATCACCCTTTCTTTCTCCCAATTCCAAAAATTTCATAATAAGTACTAAGTACTATGATGTTCTAGCTCCATTCATTTGGTATTTTCTTAGTTTTACCATTTTGTAAAATAATTTCATAAACAAAGCTGTGCCATCAGAATCTAATACCAAAAACAAAAGGCCAAATAAAAAATTACAAAACAAAACAAACATGGGTTTAAATTTTTATGAGTTTTTCCAACTCACTAGAAGTACAGATCTTACTAGCTCTATCTCCATGTTTTGCTATTTCCACACAACAATAAATAGAAGGACCTCTCCTTTATATGATCTTACTTTCAAACTCTCTCATGCTCAATTGGAGAGGCTACAACACTTAACGTATGTCTCTAATTTTTCCCTTGTCCCAGAAAATCCATCTTTCTCCTAAGTTTTTGTCCTTTACAATAGCGATCACATTAAAAAATAAAAAGGAAAAAGAAAAGGCATAAGAAAGCTAAGGTTTGAGGTTAGAACCTCAACCTCTTAAATGCCTTGTACAAAATTTAGCCAATAATGCAACACTGCAATTTTGCTCAAGCTCAAGGATCAAAATTTCAGTTTGGAGTGTTGTTTTGGTCACCCAAGAAATAAAAACATTTCGAACATATAGTGGAAACAATGAAAAAAAATATTTAAAAAGTAGAAACACATGGAGACATAAAGTAAAATATATGAATCTGTGAAGATAAATATTATAATTAACTAATTGAAAATGTTTTAAGGTATATATCTATCCACACGATGAAAAAATGTGTAAATTAGTCATTAATACTAAATAATTCTTTACTAGTTAAAAACAAGAATAAAAAAAATTTAGAGCTAATTTGTTATTTTTATGAAATTATTATGGATGGATTCTCCCTCCTCAAGTGACTTTTTCATTAATACTTACAGTATTTATCAAAAACTTATTTTTTATAAGATGTGGAGTTATAATAATTAAATACAATAACATAAAATAATAGATATGCACTATATAATATACATGGATTAGATAATTTGACAAAGTTACAAATAAAAAATTTGAGTAAAAAAGAAACAAGTTAAGCCTATTATAATTAGTAACTATATATTAAAATAAATTGTTCATTTAATTTTTTATTTTCACTATTTCTATTTTTTCTTATCTATCGCTTTTGAAAAAAAAGAAGATATTTTCTTGTAATTTCGAGTCTTAATCTTTCAATCTTCTCCTTCATTTAAGAGAAAAAAAACTGATATTATCTTTTACCAACTTCTATAATTATTTCTGATACAAAGGAAATGTTTCTACCGTTTCAATATTGTTGTAACTATTGATTGTAAATATTGACCGAATTTGTAACTTTATTTAGGCATTATATTGATTGATTGATTGTAGGAACTAATTTAGGATATTTTCCTTATTTACTTGTAAATTGTGTCTATAAATCTTGAACTCCTAGAGAGAAGAATACATCTTTTTCATTCTCTAAAATACTTTCGACATGGTATCTGAATAAGTTTTCTAAACCATAGCTTCTTTTTCTCGGTCCTCCCCTTCTCGGTACCTCTCGTCTCCCTCAGCCCCTCTCGGCTCCTTCGGCACCTCTCGGCTAGCTTCTTTCGCTTCTCAAATCTTTGCTTTAGCGACTTCTTTGTCCTATCATGGCTAAGAACTAGACTACACTTGAGGGATAGCATTCTGAGTCGGTTTCTGAAGGTCAAATCCTTATTTCCAAGATAGAGTATGATTCTATTCTTCAACGTGCCAATGCCTCTTCGTACTTCCATAGCCAATTTGGTCTCGTCAGGTAACACATGTCTTCGTTCTTCTTCCAGTACTCGCATTCTTGATTTTGGGGCGTCTGATCATATGACAAGTAACTTGTCTCTTCTTTCTAATATTTTCGTTATTCTTCTCCCTCCTTTGTCACTATTGCTAATAGGACTAAAGCTTGTGTTCAAGGAATTGGTAGTGTTTGCACTTCTAGTCTCACTCTTACATCTATTTTATACATACCTCAATTTTCTTTCAATTTGCTGTCTATTCGTAAACTTATCTCATCTTTCAACTGTTTAGTGACCTTCTATCTATCTTATTGTGAATTTTAGGATCTAAAGACGAAGATGATGATTGGTGGGGGATATGAGAAGAATGAACTCTACTACCTTTAGTCATCTTGTCAGTTGACTCCGTATGCTCTACATTCCGTTGTTTCTCCTTATCAGTGGCACTGTTGCCTTGGACACCCCTATTCTGCAAATCTTCGTCACTTAATTCCTACTTGATCTAATTTTTCTACTTTTAATTGTGAGACATGTGAACTTAGTAAGCATTATAGAGTTTGGTTTCCTCTACGTGCTCACCCCATTTGTTTCCAATCTTTTGCACTAGTTCATTCTAATATTTGGGGACCATCTCGAACCACTGGTTTATGTGGTTCTTGATATTTTGTTACTTTTATTGATGATCATTCTCGTTTGACATGAGTGTATGTGCTTAAAAATCGTTCTCAATTGTTTAATGTTTTTTAATCCTTTTATGCTGAAATTTCTAATCAATTCGATGCCAAATTGTTAGTTTTTCGAACTGATAATGTTCAAGAGTATAAAGACAGTCATTTTAAATAGTTTCTCGAGTCCAAAGGAATTATACACCAAACATCCTGTGTCACCACCCCCCAACAAAATGGGATTGCTGAAAGAAAGAACGGTCCCATCCTTGCTATAGCTCGTGTCCTTATGATCCAGATGCATGTTCCCATGTATTTTTGGGGGGGATGCTGTCCTTACAGCTATGTATCTTTTAAATAGGATTCCTTCTCGCATTCTATAGGAAAAATCACATTTTAATATCATATTTCTTGATAAAACATCTTTCTCCCTTTGCCCCAAAGTTTTTAGATGTGTTTTGTTTGTGCATAACTTGTAGCCTAGTCGTGACCAACTTGATCCTCATGCTTATAAATGCACATTTTGCGGTTACTCACGCACACAGAAAGATCACAGGTGCTATAGTCCTATCTTATGTAAGCACTTTGTCAGTGCTGATTTCACTTTTTTTGAGACTGTTCCCTACTATTCTCTAGAAGGAAGTCAGTTACAAACACCATTATTTCCTGACCTTGCTTTACCTACTAGTGTTCCTACTCGGCCTCATATTTCTTAGGTGTATGTTCGTCGTTACTAGGCTGCAGCTCCAATCACTCTTTCTGCTGGACCTTCTCTCTCACATCTTTCACCTACCTCGCCGTCTACCTATCCATCTCATTCTTTTGACTCTAATCTTAATTTGCCCATTACAGTCCATAAAGGCACACGTACTTTTCTTTGCTCATCCTATCTCTAACTTTGTCTCTTGTGATCATTTATCATCTTCCTTTCAAGCTTTCTCTCTATTCGCGTCATCTCTTGTTGTTCCTAAATCCTACAGAGAAGCTCTTTCCCATCCTGGTTGGTGGACCGCAAAGGAAGAGGAAATGCATGTTTTGAATTAAATCATACTTGGGCTCTTGTTCCTAAACCTTTTGGTGCTCAAATTGTTGGTTGTCATTGGGTCTTCACAATCGAGCAAAATCTTGATGGTTCTGTTGAACGACTGAAGGCTTGCCTTGTGGCCAAAGGTTTTACCCAAACCTATGGCTTTGATTACACCGAGACATTCTCTCCTGTTGCCAAATTAAATTTTGTTCAAGTTATCATATCTCTTGCTGCGAATCTCGATTGACCTTTTCATAAGCTCAATGTCAAAAATGCCTTCTTATATGGTAATCTTGTTGAGATTGTGTATATGACTCAACCAACTAGTTTTGAGTCCAAGAGGGAGTATGTTTGTCATCTTCAAAAGTCTATTTATGAACTCAAACAGTCTCCCCAAACTTGTTTTGATAAATTTAGTAAGGCAATAGTTACTCATGGTATGACTCGGAGCTAAGTTGATCACTCAGTATTCTTTAAGAAGACGTAAAAATGTATCGTGATTCTAGTTATCTACCTAGATGATATTGTGATCACCAGCAGTGATAAGGCAGGTATCCAGACATTGATTCGCCATCTTGGTTCTATCTTTCTCACCAGAGATCTTGAAAAGCACCGTTATTTCCTTAGTATTGAGGTCGCAAGATCAATTTGTCTCAGAGGAAGTACACTCTTGATATTTTGAAAGATAGAGGTTATCTTGGCTCCAAACCTATAGCTACGCCCATGGAGACCAATCTAAAGTTGATGCCAGATGAGGGTGATTTGGTTGAGGATCCAGAGATGTATCGAAGACTCGTGGGTAAGCTCATTTACCTAACCATTACTCTACCTGACATTTCCTATGTAGTTAGTTTTGTGAGTCAGTTTATGACTAGTCCTCGAGTTCCTCATATGGATGCAGTTACTCGTATCTTGAAGTATCTTAAGAATGCCCCAGGACGTGGTCTTCTTTATCGATCATCTGAACATCTTCGGATTGAGGGATATATTGATGCTGATTGGACAGGATCACCTTCAGATCGCAAATCTACCATTGGCTATTGTACTTTCTTATGGGGTAATCTTGTATCTTGGAAAAGCAAGAAACAGTCGGTTGTGGCACATTCTAGTACTGAGGCAGAGTATCGAGCAATGACACATACTACTTGTGAGCTGACTTGGTTAAGAACACTTATGCAAGAATTTGATGCTCAAGTACGTGGTCTTAACACCTCTCCATTGTGACAATCAAGCGGCGATTCATATTACCAACAATCCAGACTTTCACGAACGGACCAAGCATATTTAAGTTGATTGTTATTTCATTCGATCTAAAGTAGATTCCAAGGAAATCACTGCTCTGTTTGTTCCTTCTGGTGGTCAATTTTCCGATATCTTCACCAAAGCTTTACCAAAAACTGCCATCGACTCTATTTGTAGCAAGCTGAGAATTATAGATATATACTCTCCAGCTTGAGGAGGAGTATTGTAAATATTGATCGTAAATATTGACCGAATCTGTAACTTAATTTAGGCATTAGATTGAGCTTAATTTGTAACTTAATTTAGGCATTAGATTGATTGCATTGATTGATTGTAGGAACTAATTTATGATAGTTTCCTTATTTACTTGTAAGTCGTGACTATAAATCTGGACCTCCTAGAGAGAAGAATACATCTTTTTCATTTTCTAAAATACCTTCGACAGGTATGTTTCGTCGAATTTCAGTATGTTTCCATGAAAAAAAAATGTCTCGATGGAAACAACTTTGTTTCCATCAAAACATGTGGATTTCGGTATTTCACTTATGTTCCATTTCGGTTCATTGAAAATTTGTTTCGATGGAAAAGAAACAAAATTTTGATCATTGCACAGCCCTTCAATATTATCATTCCACCACCAATTTTACTCAAGAAGAAGAAGAATAGCCATCTCAACCTCATAACATCATTTTCTAGCTCCACATGGACCACACCTTAATTTCAGCATTTAATCTATAAAACAGTATCATTTTTTTTTCATTTTTAGTTTCACCATATTGTTCTTAGACAACTTCTCATTTCTTTCTCCTCCATCTCCTAACACCTTCACTAGTTTAGACTTATCTAAGTTTCATGATCTGGTCTTTTGGAGAAACATACTTTAAATCCTTAATTGCCTGCACTAACTTCCCAGAAGGGGAAAAGTTTGGGAAGTAGCTAGCAATGGATAGGGGTGAAGTATGTGATTAACTTTGTTCTTTACAAGAAATGCATTCCCTTCTAAGAAAGTGCAGTTCCTGTCAGCCTGGTTATAATGATTGGCCTTCCTCATTTCTTATGAGTGAAGGAATTCATTTATTCCCAATTTCCAATAATGAAAGGAGATCCTCTCCACGCCTATAATTACTTTAGTAGGAAAATGTGTTCTATGGCTGTCATGTTTGGAAGTGAAGTACCAGAGGTGTCTTCCAGTTTGATTTTAGACTTGATTTCCTGGTTTAATTAAGGTTTTATCCAATCATTGTTTAATTAATTCAAAGCGTCTATTATTATAGGATCACACTCCATTGAGTGACAAATTTTAAGATCATATTTTCTGCCCCCATTCCTTTCTTTCAGCATCAAAAGTGATAATTGGTCCCAGTCATTAATTTTTTTGAGAGAGGCTAATATCTAGAAAATCTAAAATCTAAACTCTAGCACCCACGTTAGTAAAAAAAAATGTAAATGGCTCCTCAAATATAGATACATTTGTGAATGTATTTGATAAGTTTAATGACTCAAGTAGATGAAAGGGTTTACATGACTTTCGTATTTAGAAAGAAATTAGCATGAGCATATCAGTTAATCATCTTATAGACATTTCATGGAAGGCATTGATATGGGTGCCAGTTGATTTGACAAAAAAAATCCAGAGATAAGAAGAGTGCACAAGCAGGGAAGAGAGAGCATAACTCAACAAACAGAAGGTCTTTCACAGTGGAATCATAATGCATATCTGCAAACTTCTAGTCTAAGATATAAGATCAGCTCTTTTTACCTGTAAAAATAACAAGACCATTAGTTGCCACCCTTGCCAACTCAGGAAGTGTAATGTTGAGGTACTTTGGAGACAAGTAATCCAATGCATCCGAGACAATCACATGAGAAAAAGATTTTGCCCTGTAAGGGAGAGGAAACTTGATATCGGCCACACGCACAATGCCCTTGCGCACAAGACTCTTGCAGTTACTATCCGCATCCTCAATATCATATGGTTCCACACCCCAAGCTTCAGTGTCCTCTTCCTTTAACAGATTAGAAACCACCGAACAAGTGTCAGGCCCAACATGCAAAACTTTAAGCATGCTGTCACCATATGCTTTCTTCAAAATTGGAATTGCTCGCTGAACCTCTGTGGTGCACGAAAAATCACCTGCAATAGGGAAACGAAATTGAAATTTGCAAAATAAGGTAAATTGCCCTCCGGTGACAAATTCATCAAACAACTTTTACTAATAATATATAATAATAATAACTGCATAAGCAACTTAAGTGCCAAAATTACTTGAATACTAAAATGGGCTGGAGCTTTACCATCTATAAACGAGTTTACAATGGTCCTTTTTTTTCCACCAAAGGTAATCAAAAGAACAAACTTGATCTACAAGGTATACAAACATCATCCATTCCAGCTTTTAGTGCTCAATTTAAAAGGTCCAATTTTAAAATAAGGCAACAAGGAGCCTGACTTCTTGATAGTTACAATAGTCAACCCTTTCTGTAAATCTAAAAACAAAAAATTCTACATAGATTTTCAAGATAAAATGTTTTAAAACCAGAATAGCCCAAGGCAGGTGAGACAGCTTGATTCTATAACTTAGAAACTCAACATTTTGTTATTGCTACAAAAGCAGCACTAAATAATTCCCTTATAGACCATAACCTGGTCAAAAGACAACAGCATATAGCGCAGAAACAAAGCTTCTTTTAAAGGGATTTAAACACGCCACAGGAGGGGGAGGGGGAGGGGGAGGGGTTAAATACTTTATACTAATGCATTACACAAAATTACTATATATTAATAGAATATATATTCTTTTTATAGTTCTTGAACGAGATGCATATGATGTAGCAAGAGTGATTTGTGTACTCTTCTTGTGTACATGGGTGTTTCCCCCTTTTTTGGCTCTTATATTGAACTTTTACCTATTAAAAAAGATGAGGAAGCTAGCCTAGTAAGGCTTGGGATCCACATGGGCACTCCAAAATGTTTCCCACACAAAATCATTACTAATCACAAATTTTGTAGATGGTTCCATCAATTTCTGCTCCCTTAAGTCCCAAGAAACGTGACTCTTTCAAAATGTGTGTTAATAGAAATGTCATTAATAAACCTAGAGTCTCATGTAAAATTTCTATCCTTGGTAAAACTCTTCATGAGAGCATTCACCGGCTCTTACCTCATCAGTTTAGTGGCCTTGGTCCTTCTCCTTCAGACTCTCCTACATCGGTTGGCCTAGTTCCTTTACCAGTGGAGTCCCGTCCATTTGCATCTATAGTTTCTTTTGCCCAAAAGCTTCATGATCTTAATGCCGATGTGAGTTATAAAATGGTTTGGGGTAATGATAATTATAATAGTGTCATAACACTAGACAACAAGACACAGGAAAATAATAAGAGCACCCGTGTCGTAATTCATGTTTTTCACGTATTCAAACCTTTGATCATTTTTGCCTTGCCCCTAAATTAGACCTTAATGCATGTTTTCTTGACTTATCATTGAATATGAGTAATAATCACGATTTTCATATGGAGAACGTGTTTCCTTACTGAGGCACGTTTGAGCCTCAATTGTTACCAACATTTGTTCAAATGAATGGTGTTACTTCTTCCCCAGTACCAATAGTTGTTTTCCCTCCATTTCAATCACAAAGCATTAATCAGTTTGCAGATGTTCTTGATTTTTTAAAGCACGACTGTCATCTCAGCTGGGGAGAAATGATGGGGAACAAGAAGGACCCCACAATCCATTTGTATTTGATCCTAAAGGATATTATAATTTATGTATTTTTTTTATTTAGGTCTTATTTATTTTAAAACTTAATCTATTTTAGGATTTATTTTTATTTTGGTAAGTTTATTTAGGGTTTGACTATATACAAGAGTTGATTTTTGGAGATAAGCAGTTTTGATTATTGAATATGGAAATGATTATTGAGATATTGGATTTTCTCTCTTTGGTTACTGTCTTTCTTATCTCAATTTCCCTCTCTTGAATTTTCTATTCTCTTTCTCTCTTTCCCTTTTTTCTGTTCTTTCTCACTCATAATGTCCTGCACCATTTCCATAAAGTGAAAATTTATGCATGCAAGCACTTGTTATGACCCTTTGATCCATTTTAATGTTTAAAATCCAATCCCATTTCAGTGATGACTACTGATGCAACTACAATATGGCTTTGGAAATTGGAAGAGTATTATATTAGTAGCTATGCAAGCCTCACAAAAGAACTAAAACGATCCACTACTACAAATATTAACAACTGAAGTGAAAATTCAAGTACCATGAAGAACAATTGTTGCCATTGCCAGGCCATATACGCAACACTGTCAGCAATTTCTCAGTATGCACTGAGAACAAAGGAATGCTTCATTATGCCATCAAAGATTCCCTTAACTCACTTCTTTGACCAAAAACAAAAAATATGCAGCCCATAAGGAAGCTCCTTGGAGATGAAAAATTAGGCTAATGCCTTCTACATAGGGAAGCCCTGGGATGCAAATCAACTCCCATGGAAGTTGTGTGCAATTTAGACTTCCAAAACAAAGGTGAGACTGAGGATATATACATCCTGATACTACATGCAGAAATACGTGAGATTGCAATTTTTTTTGTCCAGCTTTCTAAAGATCCATAAAATGTATTTTCAGAACTTCTCCATATGCATGATGTAGTACAAAGTAGTACACCTAAAAAGAAATCAGGGTCTAAACCTCATATGTTCATTTGCAACTAGAGAGAAGCATTTGCAACTAGAGAGAAGCAGATGTGAGCAAGATATTTAGTGAAACCAGTTAATCTCACTCACTATATATGGAGCCCTCAAGAATCAACAATCTAATGGCACCACCTTTATTTTGTTGAATGATACAAGAATCAGAGAGCAAAAATTTAATACACGGCAAGAAATCAAACATAATTACCTTCAACCCTTCTAAAAGCTAATTTCCTAGCGCCAAATCCACCTATCGTGCAAAACAACTTTATTTGGTCAGTTCATGAAACAAGACAACAGGTAAATATCACATTAATAACAAATACCCATAGCAAGCATCATCATGTATAACACAAAAGTAGACTGCATAAGATCCTGATTCTTCATGTGTTGTGGCATCATGAATCGTGATAGAATTGTAGGAAATCAATGAATATCAAAAGGAGATATTATGGGCATTTGATATTGAGAGAGTATTGGCATGCTTTCCTTAGTTATTGACATATATAAAAATGTGGCTGAAAATCCAAAATTGGTTAGTGTTATATGGAGAGAGAAAATGGGGTTTGCCTATCTCTTCAATTCTGACCTTGTTTTCTTTCTTGTAATATCAAAATCTAGTAATGGGGACAGACCTACTCCAATTCTTACTTACCTTAATGTTTTACTTGATTACGTTCGCAAACCCATGCACTAGCACAATGCCAATGGTGTATTTAGAGCTTTTCCCAATGAATTCACAGATCAAGATAATCATCAAACACGGATCAATAAAAAGAATCAACCAAAACATAAATTTACTATACACCTGTTGTTGTGTCATTAAAATCTTAACCTACATGGAAAGCTTGGAAATCAAATCTGTTACTCCCTTTCTAAGGTTCTGGTTGAATTAATAACACCAAATTACTTTACATATCTCAGTCACCATTTTGTCATAGCTGTCACTTGTTTGTCTCCACTAATGAGTTAGGAAAAGAAGGCCAAAACTTTTTTGAAAATGATGTTAGGAATAGAAGGCCAAAACTAACATGGCTGAGATTGTGAGGAAAGACATGGTAGCATGTGGCTTGACTAAAAAGGATGACCTTAGTTTGGGACAAGCCTTAGTTGAGTTGAGTTGAGTTGTCTAGTACCTATTCTTGATTGGCTTCCAATTTTGTCATCAATTGTCGTGATGAGTAGTGATCAGTAGTTGCAATCATCAAAAGGCCTCTGTTACACTGAAGTTCAACCAATCAATTTAATTCCATAACCTCTACTGGCCACTGGGAGGACAATGCCACTAGCCACTAGCCACCAGTTAGAGGTTATTTTGCTTTTCAATTTATTTAATCAATTGCATTCTATCCACTCGCTGTTTGAACTAATAAATGATTTGCCACTATTAGATGCCTTGTTTACTTTGTTCTGTGAGCAATGGTGGATCTAGGAATTTTTCCTTATGGTGCCAATAGACATGTATGTGTTAAATTAAAAAAATATTCTTAAATCAATTCGAAAAAAAAAATTTATATTTATTGAATTTTCTAAACATATATACTATAAGATATTTATAAAAACAATTAAAGTTAAGCATGAATTCTAAAATGACACTCGTCTTAAAAATTTATTGTTCGAATAACTCATTTCTAAAAAATAAAAATAAAATACTAGAATCTAGTATTTTCTTCTTCTTTTTTTGTTGATAGGAAAGACGCACACGCCCACTATGTCCCAATTGATACTCGAATTCTCAACATCCTCTATGGGAGGTGGAGGTAATAGCATTCAAGCTAAATATTGATGGTCAGCAATGATCCCTTACTAAGCTCAATACATTTATTTATGCGGCATATGTTCCAACTTGCTTAATTAACTATTTCAAACACCAACTTTCCTCCATCAATGTGAATGAGGTTAAATGAGAACCGCTGAAATAGATAATGTGAAAATACTTATAGGTCAATCATTGATTTTAACTACCAGTTTCAGGCACAAAATATTCAGGCCCCTGTACAGATCAGAGTTCATAAAAAGGCTCTAAATAAGCTGATCTGTAAGATGCAATGATAGAAATCTTAAAATTTTAAATCAGGAAAAATCCCACAAAAAAAAAAAATTATTGGGTGCATAAACAGCCTGCATAGACTACATAAACAGTTTACCTACATGGAACAACTCCATCACATTATTCATTATTTTCATAATAGATGGATGCACAGTACTCGACGTTTTTACTGTATGTGCTCACACCAATTATATTAAAAATAAACATTATCATCCTTTTAACTATTAGATAGTTGACTATACATTCAATCACCTTACTTGATATTTCATATGAGAGAATCATTTTGCCAAATAGGTTCTCTAAAACATAAGCCAGTGCCTTGTGCGCAAGTGTAATAAGGAAAAACATGGTAACTTATGGTATAACTGAATCTATGGCCCTAGAACAAGCAGAATGGCGAAACGTGATTCATGTAACTGTTCCAAATAATTGGGATAAAAGCTTAGTCGAGGTGAGTTGAGTTGAGAATGCCTTGTGTAAGTATTGAACAGCATATCCCAGAATCAGCTGATACCTTGAAGCATAAGTGTGCTCGTCGAATGTATCTGACTATGAAGAAGTGGAAAATGAAAAACTTTCAAAAGAAATGGTGAATGAAACTAGTGGTATTTTTTGCAATTTTTTATATAAAAAAAACAATCAAGTATTTGTTGTTAAAGTTGTGGGTCTAATTTATTCAGCTAACAAGAAAAAGAACCCTAGTGTTGAATTAAAATGTAATAAACTTCCAATTGAATGAGGTTTTAATAGCTGGGAATCTGGGAATCTGGGATTGGAATGCCATACACTAAATTATACAAAATTTGCAGTTTTTGGGCTGACATGCATGTTAGGAAAGTGAGCACAAACCTGAGCCACTATAAGAATAGCCTAAAAGAAGCAGTGCTCCCTGAAAAGTTCAAAAAAGAAAAATAGTAATTAGGAATTGAGTCAAATGACTACCCAAGCATAAGCCGTGTTAACTAATTCTTCTAGGCACGAGGACTTTGAATATAAGAAAACGGTATACTGTAACAGCCCAACCAAATTTACTCAGAATTCTGGAAAAAAAAATATTGTTATTCATGGAACAAAAACTAATAATAATAATAATAATTTGAATAGATAGTAATAACAATAACAATAATAATAGTAAAGTCAGAAGATAAGATGTCCTGGCTATAAGTACCACAAAAATAAGGCCCACAGTTAAATATGGGGAAGACGGTGATTTTGATTGCAATGAGGATGCCAATGGAACATTTCCACTGTCTGCAAAGCGTCGAGATGGATTAACTTGCCTCCTTGACATGGCTTCAGAGTTTATTAATGATGAAGCTACAAGTTGTTTAGCTGGTAGGGGTAACAAGCGAGGGGAAAAAAATAGCATTAGATAAATCATAGTGCACTAATAAATCAATTACTCCGACACAGGCTGAAACATTTTTTGCAAAAGAACCAACTTATTGCAGTTTTGCCTGCAGCGCTCTCTCTCTCTCCCTCTCTCTCTCTCTCTCTCTATATATATATATATATATATATAGATAATCTAGGAAAGAAGAAGATTTCTTTTCTTTTTTTCTGCAAAGGAGATACACAGAAAACTAAACAGGCAAGAAGGGAATTCCTCTTGCATAATTAACAAGGAGATTTCCATTCCGATTGGGGGATTTTAAAGATTTAGATGAAAGTAGTGAACTTAATCTTCTTTTTTAAACATTCGGTTTCGAAACAACCCAGAAAGCATAGTGTTCGAAAAACATAACGTCCGTAACTTAATTGAATTGTATAAGCTTGGAAACAGGATAAAGAAAGAAATATAGAAAGTTGGCAAAGAGAGTACAACAACCTGCAATAAGCTTTCAGACACTTCTGAAATCACAAAATCAAAATTTAGCATTAAGAAGTTAGCTCTCTGTTAATTTTTCAAATCTAGCTGTGATTTCAATGAGCTGCATACAATTAGCATAATTGCACTCATTCTTCTCTCAGATCCATAGATCTTAAAACGCCTAAGAATTCAAGAAATGAAAGAAAAAAAATTATCGATTTTAAAGTGTCAAACAATTAACTGTTGTTGAAACAACAAAGAGTTCTTGAAAATTGCCTGCAAACAGTGCCGGAATAAATCTTGTATCTGGAAACTTGAGCCCAATCTAGATCTGTGTCTTCAAATTCACTCTATAAGTATGTGTATATGATTTATATATAAATATGGATAGAGGTGGTGTTGGAATAAAAGCGGAAGTAGTTGCAGGCCGTGATCCGACGGTTTTAAATTTGATGGAGTTTTGATTGAGATGATTCTCTGTGAGGTTGATCCCAACACAAACTTAATGCCAGTTAGGCAGTTACCGCGTGGGACTCGACTCTTGAGTCCCGACTTCAACTTCATCCATAAAAGTACTTTCACTCCGATTGAATGGGAAAAAAATTTGAAAGGAAAATGAATGATATACTTCTACGTGTTTGGCTTATAAATAATGAATGAAGGGAAAAATATAAGATCATCGCGACCAAGTCTATTTAATTTTGAATTGTGATTAATTTGATTAGATATCGTTCAAAAATCGGTTTATAATATATATTGAGATTCGATAATTTATTAATTAAAAAAATTTAATATTATATAAAAAAAAATTAAATTATTTGAACTTGACTCACGATAAATTTGATTAGAGACTTATTCAATATCGATTTAAAAGTAACAAGTCGAATTTAAATATAATTTAAAATTTATTTATTATAACAAATCAAACTTAAATAATTTTTAACTTAACTCGACTCGACTTATTTATAATTATATATATAAAAAGTTTCAACGTTCATTTTATTATTTATGTAAAAAAATATATATGTATGTAAATAGAGTTTTTGTTCGTTAATTTTTTTAAGAATTAAATGTTTATTATTTACAATCATTTTAATTTTTAAACATCATGCAAGGATAAGAGACGTCTTTGTGCATGCTTGAGGTCTTTTATTAACATTTTATTTTTGTCAAAAGTAAGAGAGTTAGAAAAATGAGGAGAGTTAATAATTATTTATTTTGCTCTTATTTTTAATCAGAATAATATTAATTAGTTCAATATTAATTAGTTCAAATTATAAACGAATTACACACAATGACCAGTTCATGAATAAATGCATTGAGATTGAGAGTATCGAGGAAAGGAACCAATATCTAAGTTTCGAACGATCGTTGAAAGTGCGAAAGGAACCTCTATTTTAATATAAAAATTTAAAATATTTAACATTATTATTAGTTGAAAGTTCACTAGTGCATATTAGAGGACTATCGATTTTACATTTAGTTGTTTCATTTGGAGAGTGAAAAATGATTTGATCTAACTTTAGTTCTCTAATTATTAAATTTGATCTAACTTAAGTTCTCTAATTATTAAGATAGACTGCAACTTAATTGGATAGATGTAATAAAAAATTTGAATGTGTTACTTAGAAAAAATAAAATTAAGATCTATTTGATATAGTATAATTTGACTATAGTAATTCAAGTTCAATTAAAGTTTTAAAACAGTCAATCCAAGTTTGACCTTGAACCTAAACAATTTTATTAGAGTTCGATGCGAATTAAAATTTATTGAATTCAATTCGAACATGATTATTAATTATAATTTTTAAATTTTATTTATAATTTCTTCAATAAATTACTATTTTATTTTTCATTTTAATTATACACTAAAAATTTAAATAATCTCTTACAATCTATCCTTCTAAAAGAAACAAAAAACACAGTCAAAACAATTCCTTTAATCTAATTTTAAAAAAATGTTAAAGATTAATAAAATTTTGAAATTAGAAAATATAAATAGTAATATTAATAACAAATTGTTACTAATATAATAATAAATAAATAAAATATAAAAATTATAATATATTAAATATTAAATTTAGATTTGAATTAAGTTTGGAATTTTAAAGATTCAATTTAAGTTCAATCTTAATTTAAATCAAAATTAAAGTCACTAGCCAATGTCCTTCCAAAAATATAACAAATAAAATTCAAATCTTAAAAAATTCACAGAACTCCTGCTGTTGAATTTTGGGTCGGCCCGCGGCCGAAGTTGCAGCTCTAAGTCGTTTACTTAAAAATTAACAATAAAAGACGCAGACCCAACCGCTACAGTACACTAGGGAAAAAAAAACACAGAAAAAATCGATCAACGTCAACTTAACCCACGCCTTCTTGGCTTCTTAACTTCGAGACACACAGAGATTTGAAATCAGAGGAATAAGGGAAAAGTAATATTGAAGGGGTTGAGGAGTCCGACTGAAAGCATGATTCTGGGGTTTAACATTCATTTATTACCGGGTAAGAGGTTTCGGTGAATTAAATGTCCGAAGACAAGAAGATTAGAAGCGATGATGCTGATAAACGGAACCAGGACAGTCCGTGGCCGTCACCAAACAAGCCCTACCAAAAGAAGGAGGAAGATATGAGGCTATGGGGATTTTTCCTTTTCGGGTTGATTGGAGCTACTGCCACTATGTTCGTCGTAAGTTATTGTGAATTATTATGCATTTAAAAACCAATTCATTTGTCATTTCTTTTTGCTGCTATTTTATGATTTTGAATTCCGTCGATTTTGCCATATCGTGTTCTCCGTAGACCCTGTTTGAATTAGTTATGCAATGATGCTATAGCCGATTGTGTTACTTCATGGACTTGGATTCGTTTGAATACATGTTCCGATGTTATATGGTTAACAACCCATCAGATTTAATGCAAAATGTACTTTAAAAAGAATGTAACGAGGATTAGTATGAACAATGATATGCTAACCCATTTAGTTCATTTCATCGAAGAAAGAAAAAAATTTGATACTAGATCAAAGCCTTTTACAGCTTGTCTGGATGGGATGATTTGGAGAGAAAAGAAAAGACTCTAGTGGAGTGATACTACAATTTCTCCTCTGAATTTTTATGGTGGAGAGAAAATCGAAGATTAGGAGAGAAAGATTGAAGCATTAGTTTCACTTCTCCAATCTGTTCAAAAGTGGAAGGATTCGGAGAAAAAAAAACCTTTTTGGATGAAGAAGAGGAAGACATGCTTAATTTGTAAGCTAGATATCGAGAAGGCCTATGACCATGTGAACTGGGATTTCTTGATATCTTTGCTAGAGAGGATGGGGTTTGGATCTAAGTGGCGGGACTGGATTTGGTTTTGCATTTATTCGGTTTCCTTTTCAGTCGTTGTAAATGGGGAGTCGAATGGTTTCTTCAAGAGTTCGAGGGGGCTTCGTCAGGGAGATTCGTTATCCCCCTTTCTTTTTGTTATTGTCATGGAAGCTCTGAGTAAAATGTTGTCTAGAGTAGTGGAAGAAGGCTTCTTATTAGGTTTTGAGGTTAGGGACTTTAGAAGAACATGTAGTGGAGATGATACTTGTTGTTTGCGGACGATACTTTAGTGTGTTGTGAGGCCTCTGAAACTCAACTTCACTATATGAGATGTGTGTGGTTATGCTTTGAAGCCGTTTCAGGGCTAAGGGTTAATCTGAAGAAAAGTGAACTCATCCCAGTGGGTGCTGTCGAGGGAATTGAAGAATTGACCGGGAACTTGGGTTGCAAGGTGGGTTCTATGCCTTCCACTTATTTGGGCCTTCCGCTAGGTGCAAACCCAAAGGCTAAAGCTATTTGAGACCCAGTGGTTAAGAGATTTCAAAGGAAACTAGTAGGATGGAAGAAGCAATACATGTCCAAAGGTGGGAAGATTACTCTAATCAAAAGTACCCTGGGGAGTCTTCCCATGTATTGTCTCTTTTTCCGATTGCAGCATCGGTGGCCGCCAGGCTTGAAAAGGTTCAGAGGAATTTTCTTTGGGAAAGGAAGGAGGAGGGGAAGGGCTCGGTGTTAGTTGGCTGGGAAAAGGTGAAGTTCCCTGTGAAGAAAGGGGGCTTGGGAATTAAGGATTTTCAGACTTTCAATAGAGCTCTTCTAGGCAAATGGCTTTGGAGGTATACTAAAGAAGTTGATGCTATGTGGAGAAAGGCTATTATTACAAAAGTGGGTGAGGACGAGGGTAAATGGTGCACGAAGAGGGTCGAAGGGGCCTATGGGGTGGGGCCTTGGAAGAGTATTAGGATGGGGATGGAGATTTTCTTTGAATGCTTATCTTTGGTGATCAGAAATGGAGGAAGGGTAAAATTTTGGAAGGATAATTGGTGTGAGGAACCAACCTTGGATCTTAGATTTCCAAGATTATTCTGCATCTCCTCCAATCAAGATGCTTGGGTGAAAGATTTTGTAAATTTTAATGCCAATACATATGAATGGACTCCTTGCTTTAGAAGAAATATTAATGATTGGGTGGTGGAGGAGACTCTTGATTTGATGGCTCTTCTTTATAGTCTTCCTATGGACAAAGATAGAGAAGATACTCTTTGGTGGAAGTTGGATGGTAAAGGTGTATTCTCGATGAATTCCTTTTATTTGCATTTGGCAGAGAAAGGTGTTGAGAGTTTCCCTTGGAAAGCTATTTGGAAGGTTAAGGCCCCCACAAAGGTGGCTTTCTTTGCTTGATCTGTTCCTTGGAGAGCTATTTTAACTTAAGATAATCTCCAAAGAAGAGGGTTTTCCTTGGCAAATAGGTGTGTGATGTGTTGGGAGGAGGAAGAGAATATTGATCATCTATTGCTTCATTGTTCATTTGCGAGAGATATTTGGCAAGTGTGTTTATTGCTGTTTGGTTTTTTGTGGGTCATGTCTCGGTCGGTTGAAGGTGCGGTTAGAATGTGGCACGGATCTCGAATGGATCGTGATGTAAAGCGGGCATGGAGTTTCATTCCTCTTTGTATTTTTTAGGATATATGGAGAGAGAGAAATAGTAGAATTTTTGTAGGGGAATTTACAACCCCTTGTAGATTCAAAGATAGGATCTTACACCTTTTGTATTTTTGGGTGCTAGAAGCTTACCCCTCGTGTATAGATTCTTTTGTAGTCTTTTTGGGGGGTCTTAAATCATGATGTAATTGTTTCTTTGCCCTTCTCGGGCTTCTATGAAATCTTCATTTATCTATCCAAAAAAAAAAAAAAAATACCAAACATGCCTTTAAATGCATTTTAAAAATTAGAGCAATTGTTCTTCCTTTTAAAGTTCATAGAAATTATATATTTGTCAACTACTTTATGTACAATTTTTTTTTGATTCTCTTATTAATTGTTCAGATAAGAAATAATAACTATCTTTTTATTTTTCTCTCAAGATCATTTTTTTCCTCTCTTATATTTTAAATTATTTTCTCTTCTCTTTTATCTCAAAAACTTCCAAACAAACAGCTAATCATTAAACAACTATAATAAAAGCCTATTTGGTGGAATGATTATGTTTTTGAAGTATTTTCCCCCCCTCACGATAGTGCTTTATTACTAAACTTTTTAGTTGACACACCCAGTGACTAAAGGTCCCTTTTGTCACAGTTGAAGAGTTACTTGCTTCTTGGCTATTTGACTTATCGTTACATTTGGTCTCTCTAAGCCCCACTAAGAAACCAAAAGATTTGCTACAAGGGTCATCCAGACCAAAAGGGTTGGAAACCGAGGCATCTTTGGTGCATGATAACATTGCTCTACAAGCTCGAGGTTCTTTGCTTAGTAATTTTATGATTTCACAATTGTTAGTTTAAGTATACCTTATGTGATGTTTGGAGCAATTTGGCAGGTTGGGCAAATGCAGAGGACAGTTGGTTGGTTCTATTCTCAAGTAGTGATTTCATTTCTTCCTTTGTTTTTAATTTTTGTAAAAACTAAGGCTACGTTTGGATAGTGATTCAGATATGATTTTTTGAAAAATGTTTCTAAAATGTGTTTCAGAATTTTGTAATTTATTTTTTGAAAACTGTAAAAATGCGTTTGGTTATGCTAATCAGAATTCAGTTTCTGAGTTAAAAATTATGAAAATGCGTTTGGATATAATAATATTTGAATTTATATATACCAAAAAGTTGAAGTATTATTTACCTCTGTCCAATCTCTAGCTTATAATTTATTAAGTTCGAACATATTTTAAAATTTATTAATTTAATTTAATTTAATAAATAAATAAATAATTTAATATTATATAAAATATTAAAATACAAAATTCTGAAACCCTAGGATTCGTTTGCAATGGCGCAGCCTCATCCTGCCTTTCTTATCTCACCTTCAGATCCAACCTTCCCTACAACTCCCCCGTCTCCATCAGCTACCTCCTCAATGTTAACCCCTCTCTCATCACCCGACTCAACGACATCTTTGACGTCCAAACCATCCCACCGACACTCTCGTCACCGTCCCTCTCAATTGTTGTTGTTCCTCTTCTGGATACTATCCGTACAACGCCTCCTATGTCTTGAAAACCACTGACGAGACCTACTTCACCGTCACAAACATCACTTACGAGGGCCTCACCACGTGCCAAGCCTTGATTGCTCAGAACCCAACTTACCTCTAGGGATCTTGTAGTTGGTTTGAATGTAACCATTCCCCTCAGATGCGCTTGCCACACTTCTAATCAGACCGCCACTGGAGTCAACTACCTCCTCAGTTACCTCATTGCCTCCGGCGACATCATCGAATCCATTGGCGACACCTTCGGCGGCATTAGCATTCAGAGCATATTAGATGCCAACGATCTCTCTTCCAACGATCTCATTTCCCCTTCACCCCACTTTTGGTTCCTCTTAAAACCGAGCCCACCATCAGGCCTGTGATGGTGATAGAATTTTTGCAGAGATAGTGTATGGCAGTTGCATTAGATTATTGGTATGATTTTAGTGAGATGCATTTCAGAAAAGAATAAAACTTAGAGATGCGTTTCGTGAGATACATTTCAGAAAAATTGAAAACTCAAAAATTCATTTTAGTTGTGTATCCAAACAGCATTTCAGTTTTTTGGGTTAAAAAAATTTGTTTTGGATATGTATCCAAACACAACCTAAATTTATCTAGAGTTTCTGTCACTATATTCAACTTGTGCAACTGCTAGTGTGTGTTGTACGCAAATGGCCCTAAAACTAACACACTATTGATTTAGGTCACTTATGCTCTTCCAAGCTCCAGAGTCTGTCTTGTGCATACTTATTAATAGTCAGATTGCCTTAGTAGTGGGCCTCCGTGCCTAGAAACCAAACTTGTTTTTCTGAAGTTATTGATGGGTGTGTGTGTTGTGTGTGAATCTTTTCTCTGCCAACAGGTGTTCAAACTATTGTAGATATATTATTGCCTTTGAAATTTGAATAGAGCCACGTAGCAACAACAACTTTTATTGTTCTTGTTTCCGGGTTCATTTTGCATGTTTAACTTTGGAATTTTAAAAAGGAAAGAAAATGTTCTCAAATTCTGTTTGCTAATTGTCGCTAGGGGAAGAAGACACCTTTTAGGCTTTTATTGCCAGGATGAGAATCAAGAGTAGGGGAGACCCTTCTCCTGAGTAAGGTGATTACATACAGTCTTCTGGTTTGGTCATTCATGTTAAAAGATTACGCTCTCCAAGTACTTTGTTATTGCCTATTGGATATCAGAACCTGTTGAGACTCGAGAGACTAGGAAATTGACAAATAATGTTGTTTTTTTATTTATAATCTTAATCTTTAATCTTTAATTTTTAATTTTTATAATTATATTTTTTGATGAATACCATGTTCAACCCTTGGAAGGATGTGGAGGAAATCATATTTAATTCATTGCCCCCATAAATGTAAATTATATATGTATTTTTGTGTGAGCCTGTCAATTTTGCTCAGCAAAGAGCCTTACAGATTTCCACAATAAACCATGATCTACTATCATTCTGGTTTGCCTCATGGACTTTTTTTGCCCAAATTTTTTATCCCCAAACCTTGAACACTAAACCAAATTTTTGTGGCTTAGCTTGACATAGAAATCTTCTTTTCTGTTTGTTGTGTTTAACTTGTGTCAGTATCTTTAGAATTAAGTTAAAAGAGGTCATAATTGATTTAAAATGTGTCAATATTGACCTTTACAAATTTGCCCTAATTTTTGAACCCCAAACCAAATTTTTGTGGCTCAGCTTGATATAACTTTTTGTATTTCATTTGATCTTGTTAATATTTAATAAAGGAAAAATTTTAAAACAGACTGCAATTGATTTTAAAATGATTCAATATTGAACTCTTCTTCCTTTTTTTTTTTGAAGGTTTCCTTCCAACTGTTCTTTTTTTTTGGGAAGGGGGGGTTCAGAAAATGTAGGTTTTCCAGTATATATATATATATAGTTGCTTAAAAACCTTATTATGTGCATGTGTTTTAGAAATATGACATGGGATTTTTGCTGTACCACAAGCAAGTTTTTGCTTCATGGTTGACTTGATTAGTTATCCAAATTGTAGTATAAGTTTTATCTTTATCTTGTTTAGTATCCTTTTATTATTATTATTTTGATAAGTAAAGATGCATATATATTTAAGAGTGCCCGAGGGGGGCGAATCCCATATTTACCAGGGCAAGGCTAAAAATTAATGCCTTACGGACCCCAAAAAACCAACTAAGGAGGTTCCATACAAAGGGAAAACCTCTTTGGGCCCCCAAAAATAACAACTGCAAAAAATGAGAAGTATATCTTTTTGGCAAAAACAGAGTTGCGTAATTATCTGCTTGACTATAGTTTTACATGTTAGGTTGTAAAGGTTTTGCAAAATTGTACTAAATTATTTTTTCTTTATGTAAGAGAGGTGCATTTGTTCAATTAGCTAGTCAAACTGATTATGCATGTTGTTGGATCATAAAAGTCGAGGAGGTTGCAGTCATCATGGAAAGGAGCAACTGGTGGTTCTTTCCGATCGAGTTTTCAGGAGGCAGCATGTAAAAGACATAATCGTCGAATTCAGGAGGAGTACGAAGAGGAAATGGAGAGAGTGGTGAGTTTTGTCACTTTGTCAGTTTTGTTTTGTTTTGTTTTGCTTTTATTTTTTTAAAATGCGAATGTAATAGCAGAACTCTGCCAAATATAATGACATATCTTAGTTCTTTCATCATTCCTAGTTCCCCTTTAAACAAAATTGTGGAAGTTTGTTACATTTGAGCTAGGAATTACCTCATGATCTAGAAAAGGCTATGCCATGCCTTTTTTTCACGCTCAACTTGTATTGGAGAGAGAGGAGGGGGTTATCAATCTGGAAGAGTGAACTCACCTCCCTTTTGTTGGGTTTGGAAAAAAAAAGAAAAGAAAAACAATAGAGTAAAGTGGGGGTGAGGAGACTTGAACTCTGGGTTCTTTTGGTAAGATCTTTGATGTTTTCAACCGTTCGAAATAAAAAAAATTTGTTTCCTAAAATTTGAAAATTATGAAAACCAAAAAAATAAAATTGTCCACTAAACTTAATTTTTTAAAAATCCAACGTCTTCATTTTTCCTAATATATAAACTGAAAATAAAAAACATAAATGAAACCAATGGCGACCTTACATTATTATTAAGTTAAAGAAATAACAAGCACCCATGTGTTACCCCTTCCTTTTACAATGGTCATTAATTGATGCAAAACGTTGTATAAACTAGATAAAGACTTCATGATGAGATACAACACAAACACCACTATTCCAAGTGGAATTAGAATAAAACTTTTATCTTCGTTTAGATCTCTTTATTCCCTGGTGTGGATGATTCTGTTACGCAGCTTCTCTCAACAGTAAATATTTTGTTTTAGTGCCCGTTTAGTTGAACTATATAAAAGTGAGTGTTGTTGGAGTTAGGCAGCTGAAGAAATTAAGTAGTTGGGTAAAAGTGCTGATTGAGTTAAGTCATTGAGTGTTTGGATCGATATATTTCATAAGTGATTTAGATGTCAGAAATGATATTTGAGTGTTTGGATGAACAGTTAATAAGTGCTTAAAGAGTCTGAAATGTCTTTATTACCCTTTGACATTTGATTGTGTTTAGCCATGTGTTAAAAAATTTAAATAAATATGTATATATTTAAAATAGAGTAAAAGTAAATCATTAAATATATCTTATATTAAACATATAATTAAGTAAATTAATTTTTATAGGTGAGACATAAACGAAATTTTTAGAAAAGAGTAAGGATTAATTAGTAAAACAAAATTGGGATACAATGAGAAATAATGAAAGCATTAATTTTTTTGTTCCCTTAGTTCCCAAAACGAACTCTTAATATGGGATAGAGGGAGTAAACATTTCCTGCTTTTTAACATACATACATAGACATACGTACACACACACACATACATATGTACAGTAAAACTAAAACTACTTCTTGTCTTGATGTCCAGAATTCTGGTTGATGTGTTTATATTTTGTACTGTGGTCTCTGCTCACCATTATTATGGGTCTTCTCCTGATTGTATCTGGTATTGGGTTGCTTCTTGTCCTCTTCCTAGGAGCGTATAAGGCGAATGCAAAGTGTGTTTAATAGGCAGACAAATAAGTACAAAAGGAGCTATGAGAGCTGGAGGGAAAATGGTTCAGGTGCTCACCACCAACATTTCCAGCGGGATGACTGGTATTGGAAGACTGACACATCATACAGAGATCAGAGGGCTAATTTCAGGGAAACTCCTCGAGACGGTGCAAGTTATCAATTATCTCATCACTACTCTGTCTTGGGTCTTGAAAGGTAAGTGACCACTATTGTAGAAATTAGATAACTGTCAAAATTTTCAATATCTCTGGTTTGGTTGGTTGATATTGTGTTGAAGAAAATAGCCTAGAACAAGATAAGACTGGAAAATGGTGGAACCATTAAATGCAATTTTTTCTTTGATAATTAAATTACATATAAAAGAAATAGTGAAAACATATGTGATTCCTAAAAGTAGGTTGGTTAGATTAAGTTATAAAAAAATTCTTTCTTTTCTAAGTACAAGTTATTTTATGGTGATGCATCCAATCTCATATGGGGCTGCAAGTTGGGTGGCTTAACCCAAGCCCAACCCGAATTTTTACAGGTTTTTGGGCTGTATTTTTATGTTTTGGGACAGGCCTAGGCAAAAAAATCTAAGCCCGACCTCAAACCGGACTGGGCTTGGATAGAGGCCTAAGCAACCTGAGCCCGAGTTATACTATATACATATACATATATATATATATATAATGTTTTACTTAACACCATTGGATGAATTAATAGAATAGATCACAGCCATTCATACAATATATATATATATATATATATATGTCTTAGGGCTTCAAAATTTGATCTAACCTCTCTCCCTCTTCGCTGAATTGATCTAACCCTCTACATTGTGTTCGGGAGCCACCACCACAAAACACAGGCACCGAGTCATGAGAGCAACGATTCATGGAGAGATTGAATCATCTTCAGTGCCATTGAGAACCAAAACTATTACTGACCGACAGCTGACCGTGGAGAGATCAATTCATCTCTAGCATCATGGAGAGCCTCAACTATTACAGTATCGTAGTAGATCTTGAAAAAATAATCTCTCTCTGGGTGGCAATGATCGAGGAAAGCAGCTGATTCTTGATATCACCAATAGTATTACTGATGGTTACACTGTTGGATTGCTCATTTGGTTTGCAATACATGGTAGGGGACTTTGTTTGGTCCATCCTAGCAACCCCAAACTTCTACACTAATTGGTCCTCTCTTTCATTCCAAATCAGCGACAATCTCTTGTATGTCAAATCCCTTCTTTCTAGTTGTATATATATATATATATATGTATATATAGATTTATATATGTATATATTGTTGAAAAGGAACTCACTTTCTCTAACTTGAAACATTCATGGTGTTTTTGATTTTGATTCAGACAAGGTGTCTTTTATTTTCTTCGTTGTATGTTAAAAATCTTCAGTCTCGGGCTAAACCCAATGCTATTATATTCTAGTTCGGAACGGGCTCGGGCTAACTATTTCAGAGCTTGGACTGGGCTTGGACATGTCTTAGCCTGAGCCCGCCCAGCCCTTGTTGCACCCCTAATCTCATCCTTTCATTTGTCTTTGGTTTTTTTTCCCCTTCCTTGCTGGTAGGATGTTGATTGATTTACCAGTCATGTCAATGAAAAGGGGTTAGTTTTTTCAGCTGCTGCACCACCATTACTCTCTCTCTCTCTCTCTCTCTCTCTCTTTCTCTCTGTGTGTGGATAGGTAAATAATGTTTTTTTTTCAATACTTATCAAAACAAAAAATTCATTGTTAATTGAAAAATAATTAGGGAATGCAAGTTTAAATTACGAGGAATAAAAACTTCAAAATTTCTTTAGTATGAACGATTCGATTCTACTCTGTCAATTGTGATTACATGATCATTCACTTAAGTGTTCTATGGTTAAGTGTCTTTTATATGAGTGGGAAAAAATAATTTGTTAGAAAGTTGAAGTCATGTTGATATTTTAATGAAGTTTTCCTAAAATTAAAGAATATAAAATTAAAATTATGAAAGAAAGAACGTATCTGAGTAGCCATTTTATTCAATCAATACATCTCAACTCCAAATTAATGAGCCTTAATCCCACCTACTTGGGATCAATGTCATGTATCTAACATCTATTAAACTCTTTGTAAAGCCATATTCTCAATTGAATTTAAGGCAATCATGTCCTTTTCATAGCCTTAATTTACATTTATCTAGACTTTCCTTGTGCCATGTTGTTATTTTCAACTTGAATCAAATACCTCCTCCGTATCAATGGAATAGGTGGTCTGCGTTGTGCATACCAAACCATCTTTAGATTATTTACTCTCGTTTTATCATCACTTGGTGTCAGTTTCTAATTTCTTACAAATGGATTCATTTCTTATTCTATTTTTTTTTTTTTTTTTGTCACTCTTCAATCTCAACATTCTCATTTAAGGTTTTTTTTTTAATAGGTAAGACACACACACCTACTATGTCCTAATCGGGAGTTGAACCCTCAACCTCCAGTTTGGGAGGTGGAGGTGATATCAGTCAAGGTAATGCTTGATGGTGTCCTCATTTAAGTTACAGCCAGTTTATGATCATATTGTTTCTTAATTGCCCAATATTCCGTCCCATATAACATTGCAAGTCTTATGTCTTACAGATTTTTCCCCTAAGCTTCTCTAAAATCCTACAAACATGTTACATTCCTCCGACAATTCTTCATTTCATTCATGTTTTACTTTTATGTGCAACATTCTTTACAATCTTCCCTTTTTTATGAATCGTTGAGCCAAGAACTGAAAATGGCAACTCTTAGATATCTCTTTGTACCTTCACTTGTACTAATTTTGCTAAAACTATTCTCCATAATCCATATATATTTAGTCTTAGTCCTAACTTTTTATTTTTATTTATTTTTGTGTATGAAGTCTTGGTCCTAGTTAACCTACTAAGGTGAAGGCATGTGCTTCTGACTGTAAAGAAGTAATTTGACTTTTTGTAAGTACATGATAATGTAGTTGTATATATATTATATATATATATATATTATTTTCTTTCACTTTTGTTTAATAATTGTGGTGGGTTGTACTCCTTTATCAGGTGATACTACCACATTGAAATTTTCTTTCGGTTTATTTATATATCCATAGTTATTGCAATTCTTGGATGTCGATCTTATTGTTTTTTCTTTGCAACAGTTTGAGAACAAAACCATACACGGATGATGAGATTAAGGTACTTGTTGTAGTTTGTATATGGAAAAAAACTAGTTGTTCTCTTTATCTCTCTCTCTCTCTCCATTTTTAAAATGAAACTTGTACCATTATATAGTCAAACATTTTAGCTAATTTGTGATTCATTGTTTCATTTGTGTGTCTAATGTCAATTTTTTTGTTGGCCAGCGTAATGTCATATTTTACCTAAGTTTTTTTTTTTTAAATATGATATGTGGGATCAATGAAATATGATAAAAGAAAATAATGAATATTAATTTTTAAATCATAGTATAAATAATAATAAGAATAGTACGAATAAAAAAATGTCAATTTAACACTCTTAAGGATTAGATAGGAGAATATCATAAATGATATTAAGGGTGTGCAATGAAATAACATAAATATTCTGCGGAAAAAGTGCTTAGGTAAATGAATTTACATTTTTTTATATGTATAAAAATATTTACATATGTTTAACACATGGCATTGATATAATAATATATTGAAGCTAAAAATGACAATATGTATAGGTTATGTTTTTAAAGTAATGGTAAAATAAATTGAGGGAAAAAACCCTTGGGGTTGGATGGGTTGGAAAGAGACTCGGGTAATTACCCCAAGGTCCCAGGTTCAACCCCCATCCTTACGGCCACTGACCTATCGGAAAAAATATAAATAAATTGAGGGGTCGAGAGTTTAAGTTTTGGGAGGACCCTTGGTGTCGCTAAAGGAGAAGTTTCCATCATTATTTAACATTGCTTCTAATAAAGAAGCTTTGGTGGCCGATTGTATAGCTTTTGGGGGGAGCTAACTTTGTGTGGAGCCTTTCTTTTCGGAGGAACTTTCATGATTAGGAAGTGGAGGAGGTGGAGGAAATTGTGCTATTATTGAGTAAATACCTTTTGGGGGAGGTAGAAAGGATGTGATGGTTTGGAAGCTATGAAGTATGGACACTATAGTTTAACTCACATGTTCGTGTTGGATACTGACACTCTCAGACACTTTCCAGATACATATCGAACACGCGAAAAAAGAGTGTCCAATTTTTTAAATTTTTTTTTCTTCTGAATTTCAGACATGTTCCTGACACGTTTAGAACACAATTTTTATTTTTTTCCTTCTTTTTTTTGGATTTTTTCCTTTATTTCTCCTCTTCTTGTTGGTTCTTTTTTTGGTCATATATATACATATATATGTTCTATGTAATAATTAATACATTTGTTTTATAACTTGAATCATTGATGTTGATGATTAAATGAAGTTCTTTAATTTTTATTTAATGATTTTGTTATGTTAATATCTTCATAATATTTTTATTATTAGTGTATTTTTATATCAATTTTAATTGAAATAATGTTAAAATTTTATTATATAGTCATATAAAAAATATATATATTCAACGTGCCCTTGATGTGTTCGTGTTCTACTTTTTTCAGAAATGATATGTCTGTATCATATCCATGTCCCGTGTTCGTATATGTGCTTCTTCCTCCACCTCCCCAATTTCCCAATCATGGAAATACCTCCTAAAACAAGGACTTCAAACCACATTCACCATGGCCTCCTTATTAGAACTTGTCTTTAAGCTTCCTCTCACAACACCACTGGTCTTCCCAAAATCTAACCCTCAAACCTTGGCCAACTTCAAAACTGACCAGCTCACTGAACTTCTCCCTCCCTTTTTGGACGACTTTCCATAAACCACACCCCTAAGCCTCCCTAGGGTGCAAGTCGGGTGGGAAAACTCAAGAAATTATGGGTTTGGCAAAAAATATATGATTCTTAAGCCCAAATTTTTGAGCCCGAATTTAAATTGCGACGGGTCTGGACAAGGATGTTGGGTACCCAATCTGACCTGAGCCCGAATTTTCACCACTTAAACCATATATTTTATGCCTCAATTAATATGAACCATTAGATTGCAAACATGTAAATGATTTTGACCGTTCATTCCATTAATATAGATTATTGGTGTTACAGAATATACTAGAATATATAAGCTGTAGGATTATTCTAGAATATATGAGCTGTATATGAGCTGTAGGGTTATTCTAGAATATATGAGCTGTATATGAGCTGTAGGGTTGACTATATAGGCCCAAATTTGTGTATAAATACTCTTGTATATTTTGAATGGAATGACATAGAGAATTATTCTTCTCTCTTGGTTTTCATGGTATCAGAGCCTTTCTGAAAGAGTAGAATTTTTTTTTTCCTCTCTTTCTTCTTTTTCTCTTTCTTTCCCACTGTTCTGCCCACAGTAAGCAGAGTTGGGAAATTCCTTGAGTCACCCCGTTCGAGTGACCCTTGCTTCTCACCGCCACTCAGGATCAGTCGCCCACCTGCCGATCGGCCTGTCCCTGAAGTCCGGTCACCAGAAACCCAGCGCGTGACCCTCACGCGCCACTAGAAGTTTCTGCCGTCGTCAGCTACTTCACGCGCCGGCGCGTGCGACTGCGCCTCGACCTCCGATCACTCTTCCTGGAGTCGTCTCTCTCTCTCCGACACTTCTGTGCATCCAGTTGCTTTGTTGCTATTGGTTTGGATACTCTGTGTGTCCTTGTTGCTTCACGGTTGTTCATTTGGACCCTCTGTGTGTCCTGTTGCTTCACTGTTGGTGCTTCCCTGCTACTGTTCTTGGTTCGTTGCTTGCTTCTTGGTGGTTTTGTTTCTATGGCTGACGAACAAAAGAATTTGGTCGTGACTGATGTCATTCCCGTGATGTCCAAAATCACAGAACATAAATTAACTGGTCCAAATTATTTTGATTGGTGTAAGACTGTTAGGATTTATCTGCGGAGTATTTCTAAGGACACTCATCTTACCGAAGATCCTCCAACCGATAATACTCGCAAGGAATGGTTGAGAGATGATGCTCGCTTGTTCTTGCAAATCAGAAACTCTATTGACACTGAGGTTGTTAGCCTGATTAATCACTGTGAGTATGTTAAAGAATTGATGGAATATTTAGAATTTTTGTATTCTGGAAAGGGCAATCTTTCACGTATCTATGAGGTTTGTAAGGGCTTTTACCGGGCTGAACAACAAGATCACTCTCTTCAGGCCTATTTTATGAATTTCAAACGAACCTATGAAGAATTAAATGTCTTGTTACCTTTCAGTACTGATGTCAAAGTCCAGCAAACTCAACGGGAGCAAATGGCAGTAATGAGTTTCTTGGCTGGCCTTAATTCTCAGTTTGAGATTGCTAAATCTCAGATTCTCTCTAGTGCTGAGATTTCCTCTCTCCATGAGGTCTTTACTAGGGTACTTCGCACAGCTACTAGTACATCTGTTGCTCCCTCGGTTCATGCTTCTAGTGCTCTTGTCAGTCATCATGGTGGATTTGACTCTAGACGGTCTTATCCTAAGAACCGAGGCGGCGGTACAGGTAGTCAGGATGCAGGGGGAGTTGTCTGTTATTATTGTCATGAGCCGGGCCATACCAAGCGCACGTGTAAGAAATTGCAAAATAAGTCTCAGAAGTCTCATTCAGCCCATGTTGCAGTTACTCCACCTCGCCCATCTGAGCCAACCATTACAGTCTCTGCAGATGCATTCGCTAAATTCACTCAGTATCAAGAAGCATTGCAGCATTCATCTCCACCTGTCACTGCCATTGCCGAGTTAGGTAAACCAAATACGTGTCTTCTTTCCTCTTCCTCACAATGGGTCATTGATTCTGGTGCTACAGATCATATGACAAGTAATTCTAGTCTTTTCTCCTCTTTTCAGTCCCACACATCTCCTTCTAATGTTACTTTAGCAGATGGTTCCACTTCTTCTGTGCTTGGGTCTGGTACTGTTAATCCAACTCCATTGATTTCGATGTCTTCTGTCTTGAGTTTACCACAATTTTCTTTTAATTTAATGTCTGTTAGTAAACTTACTCGTACCCTAAATTGTTGCATCTCATTTTTTCCTGATCATTGTCTCTTTCAGGATCTTATGACAAAGAAGATTATTGGTAAAGGATATGAATCCGGTGGTCTCTACCGTCTGGATACCCAGGTACCCAGGCCCATTGCATGTTCCAGTGTCGTAACTCCCTTTGAAGCGCATTGTCGGTTGGGACATCCTTCTTTGCCTCTGTTGAAGAAATTATGTCCTCAGTTTCACACTGTATCTTCCTTAGATTGTGAGTCATGTCAGTTTGCAAAACATCATCGTTTGCCGTCAGTCCCTCGAGTCAATAAAAGGGCTAGTTTTCCCTTTGAGTTAGTCCATTCAGATGTTTGGGGTCCGTGTCCTGTTGTGTCCCCTACTGGATTTAGATATTTTGTTACTTTTGTTGATGATTTTTCTCGTGCCACTTGGCTTTATTTAATGAAAAATCGTTCTGAATTATTTTCCCACTTTAGTGCCTTTTGTGCTGAAATTAAAACACAGTTTAATGTTTCTGTGCATACATTACGGAGTGATAATGCCAAAGAATATTTTTCCGATCCCTTTCAGACCTATATGATTCAAAATGGCATTCTTCACCAATCCTCTTGTGTTGACACTCCATCTCAGAACGGTGTGGCCGAACGAAAAAATCGGCATCTTCTTGAGACAGCTAGGGCCCTCTTATTCCAAATGCATGTTCCTAAACATTTTTGGGCTGATGCAGTTTCCACAGCCTGTTTCTTGATTAATCGCATGCCGTCCTCTATTCTTCATGGTGAGATCCCTTACACTGTCCTTTTTCCTACTAAACCCTTGTTTCCTATTGAACCCCGGATATTTGGTAGTACTTGTTTTGCTCGTGATGTTCGTCCCCAGGTCACTAAATTAGATCCCAAGTCTCTAAAATGTGTTTTTCTGGGTTACTCTCGTCTACAAAAGGGGTATCGGTGCTACTGTCCTAGCCTTCACAAGTATCTTGTGTCCGCTGATGCTACCTTTCTCGAACATATTCCTTTTTTCCCTGCTGCTTCTACTCCTTCGGGTCAGGGGGAGGATGATGACCTGTTGGTTTATACTATCACCTCTCCGCCTCCCATTGTAGCCCCTTCCCCTGTTACCCCACCTTCCGCACCACCATCCCCACCACCACCTCTTCACTATGTCTATTCCCGACGACGAGACCCACCTGCTCCATGTCCCGCACCGGTTTCTTCTTCGCCATCGGATCCTGTGGCTGGTGATTTTGATCTTCCCATTGCCCTTCGCAAAGGTACGCGTCAGTGCACTTATCCTATTTCATCGTTTGTTTCTTATGCTCACTTGTCGTCTTCTTCGTGTTCTTTTGTTGCTTTCCTGGATTCTGTCTCTCTTCCCAAAACTGTCCATGATGCCTTGTCCCATCCTGGATGGCGTGATGCTATGATCGAAGAGATGAATGCTTTAGATGCTAATGATACTTGGAATTTAGTGCATTTACCTGCAGGAAAGAAAGCTATTGGCTGTAAATGGGTGTTTGCGGTCAAATTCAATTCCGATGGTTCCGTGGCTCGCCTTAAAGCCCGTCTTGTGGCTAAAGGCTATGCTCAGACTTATGGTGTGGATTATTCTGATACTTTCTCCCCTGTTGCTAAGTTGACCTCGGTTCGCTTATTTATTTCTCTGGCAGCTACTAATGATTGGCCTTTACATCAGTTAGACATAAAAAATGCTTTCTTACATGGTGATCTCCAGGAGGAAGTGTATATGGAGCAACCACCTGGATTTGTTGCTCAGGGGGAGTGTGGGCGAGTTTGTCGTCTTCGCAAGTCCTTATATGGTTTGAAACAGAGTCCCCGTGCTTGGTTTGGAAAATTTAGTCAGGCAGTGGAGAAGTTTGGAAGGTTCCAAGATTGACCGCAGATCCACTACCGGATACTGTGTTTTTGTTGGAGGAAATTTGATTTCATGGAAGAGCAAGAAACAAAATGTTGTGTCCCGATCCAGTGCAGAATCAGAATATAGAGCTATGGCACAATCTGTATGTGAGATAATGTGGATATATCAACTCTTGGTTGAGGTTGGTCTTAAAGCTTCAATACCAGCAAAATTGTGGTGTGATAACCAAGCGGCTCTCCATATTGCTTCCAATCCTGTGTTTCATGAACGGACTAAGCATATTGAGATTGACTGTCATTTTGTTTGTGAAAAGTTGCAGCAAAATTTGATCTCTACCGGATACGTGAAAACTGGAGAACAGTTAGGAGATATCTTCACAAAGGCTCTCAATGGGGCTCGAGTCGATTATATTTGCAACAAGCTGGGCCTAATTAATATCTATGCTCCAGCTTGAGGGGGAGTGTTACAGAATATACTAGAATATATGAGCTGTAGGATTATTCTAGAATATATGAGCTGTATATGAGCTGTAGGGTTATTCTAGAATATATGAGCTGTATATGAGCTGTAGGGTTGACTATATAGGCCCAAATTTGTGTATAAATACTCTTGTATATTTTGAATGGAATGACATAGAGAATTATTCTTCTCTCTTGGTTTTCAATTGGAAAAGACAAAGAAGCATGCAAAATTCGAAATAAAATAGCAAAATCATTGGAAAACCTTATAAACTCCAACTCAGAGAGGTTGTTGTGAAACTCGAAACACGAAGCCCGACCGAGCCCGAAAAAACCTCGAAAAAAGCTGAATGTTCCGGTACCCAAGATACTAGGCATATTTTAGTCTGGCCGGGCTCAGGTTCACTCTTCGGGTTATTCTCTGGCTCAGACTCGATGGCCTGTATCACGGGTTGGGCCTGGTCAAGGCTCAAGCCCAACCCGACCCGACTGAGTTGTAGCCCTAAGCCTCCCTAACTCCTCTCTAATACCACCCCTCCCTTTCATTACCATATTTCTTGCATTTATTATATTTTTTTGTTTAAAGAGGAATTGTCGTTGTATTTGGACACTTTTATAGATTTTGGGGGGATCTAAGGCTTTGATTTTTATGGCCTTTCCTTTTTTTTGTAATCATGGGTTTGCCCCTCTTAGGTGCCTTCTAAATAATATAGAATTATCCTGCCTTCTATATAATATAGAATTACCCAAGGATTTAAATGGAATATAAGTAAAATCCCATGCATAAATTAGGAAAATTATTTTATGATAGAAACTTATAACAAAAATTATTTTAACAGGTAATTGGAATAGGACACGTGTGGGATAAAGAATAAGTGTCAACGGTATTTTCATAAGTAATAGAAATGGAACTCTTCGCTTTTAGCATATGTACCTACTTACCCATAAAAAAGAAGTAATAGACATGCTTGCTTTAATTTCTTGCTTTTTACATCAACCTTTGATCATGTCAGTTTGCTTACTATCAGATTTCTTTTATTATTTGGGGAACTCTTGTCGAATGTCAAAGACCTTTTTTTTTAATGGGACTTGTTACTGCCCAAATGCAATCCATATGCTTAAATAATTTAAAGAAAATATGCATATTATATGTGTGTGTATACATATATATATATATATATTTTGATGAGTAAAAGTGTGCATATATATATCCTTATCAACAAAAAGTGTGTATATATATAAAAACATGTCCGAGGGGGGTGAACCCATAATTACAAGGGAATGCTACATCATTAAAGCCTCAAAGTTCCCAAAAAATCTACCAAAGAACCTAGATACAATGGAAAGGCCTCTTTGGTCCCAAAAAACAACAAATGCAAAAAATTATCTTTTAACATAAAAGGGGCTTTCCCAATCCCCTAAAAAATTCTGTTGTTTCGCTCCCTCCATTAAAACATATAGGAGCCATTGTCCAAACCGAGCGAACCCCCTTCCTCACCCCAACTCAAGAGCAACTTTCTCAGAGAAGTTGGCATCACCCAACAACCAAAGATGGAGAAGTCACTGCACAATGAAATAGAAGATGATCAACAGTCTCCACATTCTCATTGCACATACAACAACGTTTGCCAAGTGAAATCCTCTTTTTTGAAGATTATCCATTGGCACTATAGTTTCCCCAAGCTGTTACCCAAGCAAAAAAACCAACCTTTGTTGGAACCCTTGAATGCCATATCAAATTCCAAGGGAATTGTACACTCCTCCCACCTATCAACTCCTTGTAAGATTTAACCGTGAATGTCTTGGGACTATTTAAAGTCCACACAAGAGTATCCTCCCTTCCCTCAACCACTCTGAAGTTATTCAAGACTTCCAACCAGTGCAGCACTTCCTCTATCTCCCAATCGTGGCAATTCCTTCTAAAAGTCGTATTCCACACCACTTCCCCACCCCCACAAGAATAGCAATCAACAACTAAAGCTTCCTTGTGGGAAGCCAATCTAAACAACTGGGGATATCTTTCCTTCAATATCACATACCCACACCAAGCATCACCCCAAATTTCACCCTCAACCCTTCCCCAACCTCGAAGTAAATATTCTTCTGAAAATCAGCAACTCCATTTTGGATCCTTTTTCAAAGACCACATTCCAAGGCCTCTATGACTTCTTTAGAGAACCACCTCCCCTTCTTACCCTCATTTTTTGTAACCACCTCGTCCTTCTAAAAAGCTTGACTTTGTAGTTTCTACCCCAAACCTCCAAAGCCACTTGCCCAACAAATCTTTATTAGAGACCCTCAATTCTTCCCCACTTTAACCCCTTATCGAAATTGGAGTCTTCATCTTCTCTCACTTCACTAAATGAATTTTCTTCACATCCTCCATACACCCAAAGGAAATTTCTCTGAATCTTCTCCACTGAGATTGGAATAGGGAACAATGAATAGTGGGTAGGCAAATTAGCCAGGGTTCTTTTTAAAAGAGTAATCCTTCCACCCTTAAAAAGGTAATGAGGTGCCTCTGAAATCTTTCCACCATTGGGTCCCAAATGGCACACGACCTGGACGATGCACCCAAAAGTAACCCCAAATAAGATGATGGTAAAGACCCCACCTTAAACCCAATGTCCTGCCAACTGCTCAACATCCCCAACTAGCCCAATTGGGATTATTTCACTCTTTCTCAAGTTCACTTGAAGATTGAAAACCACCTCAAACAAAGGAGAATACATTGAAGGAAATGACAAACAGATTGCCTTACAAAACGTGATGGTATTGTCAGCGAACAAAAGGTGTGATATCTCCACACTTCTCTCATTCCCATCCTCCACCTTGAAACCCTTTAAGAGACCCCTAGATGGTGCTCTACGCATCATATTCTGGGTGTTCAAAAGGTTAATTTTATCTAGACCTATGTTAGATCACTGTCCAGTTCTACTGAGTTTTGGGGGGATCAGTTCGGGGAAGAGTCCCTTCAGGTTCAAAAACATGTAGCTGGAGGTGGATGGGTTCAGGGAACTGGTAGCAGAGTCATAATATTTCAGGGACTCCTAGCTTCATATTGGCTAGGAAGTTAAAGTTGCTAAAGTGCGACTTGAAGAAGTGGAACAGGGAGGTCTTTGGGAATTTGCAGGTCCTTATTGACAAGATTCTTAAGGAGATTCAAGCTTTTGATGCAAAGGAGAAACTGTCATCCATTTGAGGGAGTGACAGTTTGCAGGGGAAGACTCAAAGGGGAGTTGGGACTGTTGTTCAAGGCGGAGGAAATTTCCTGGTGTCAGAAGCCTAAGATTGTGGTTAAAGGAGGGGGATCACAATACTAAGTTCTTGCATAGGATTGCCAGTGCACATAACAGGAGGAACAAAATTTCCTCTATCAAAATTGGGGATCAAGTTTTGTCCTAAGAGTAGGAGGTGAGGAAAGGGATCTTGGATTTCTATAAGGACCTGTTTAGTGAGTCTTGTATTTGGCGACCGGGGGTGGACCCTTCGACTTTTGCTGGACTAAATGGAGCATAAGCTGCTGGGCTGGAAAATCCATTTGAGGAAGAGGATATTGTGATGGCATTGAAGTCCCGTGATGGGGATAAGGTGTCGGATTCCGATGGGTGCTAAATTTTTTCAAGCATTGTTGGGAAATGGTGAGAGATGATGTGTTGACGGTGGGCTTCCATCCCCCATCCCCTCAACAATCCTTTGACCATTGACCTTTTGTCTGGGTCGCTGAGGCCACACACATTCCATGAGATCAGAGATAGCTTCACGGAGCTTCAAGTTTGAATAGTGCCCTTTCCTCCTGTGTTGCCTCTCCGGCCTTCATAATTGACTGAAAATGACAGGTTCTTCAACTCCCTTTCAAGGCTCCAGGCTGACTGTTCCTTAGCTCCTCCTTCATCCTGCCTAGGTTCTTCAACTCCCTTTCAAGCCACCAGGCTGACTATTCCTTAGCTCCTTCATCCTGCCTCTTCCCTTTTATCCTCCCTTGCTTGTTCTTCCTTTCAATCTCCTTGAAGAAAGCCATAAAATCTGCCTCATACCAGTCACATGAAACTCCCCAAAATTTGCCAATACCCTTTATCTTCCCTAACACCCATTCAGACACCTCCACTTGCCTTCGTTCGTGCACGTCACCATTCGGGTCTGGGGCTATGGCTGCTGGAGGAGTGCATATTAACCACTTTAACCTGTACTTCCAAATCTTCTCTGAGAACTCTCTCCCCCCCCCCCCCCCCCCCCCAAAAAAAAAATAAAAATAAAAATAAAAATAAAAAATTCTGCATCAATGCATCTACTCGTCTCATAGCCAAACCTTGACCGAGACGGAACCATAGCACTCACCTCTGAATCTGTACTTCTCTCAGTAAACATCTCACTACTGGAAGAGCCTACCTCCATTGCCTCCTGAATTTCTCTTTTTTTGATAAGTTGCCTCCTGTATTTCTCTAGCAGTAAGAATATCCCTCCGAATCAATCTCTGACTGCCTGGGTTCTCCTCCTCTCTGATTGACTCTCCATCATGACTCGCCTGATGTACTGAGTTGACATCAATCAATGCATCTTTTTCTCCCCCCCGGGACTCACTGGAAGCTCCTTTGCCTTTGAACTCCAGGAATCGCCATGAGGCTCTGACCTCCTTGCTGGAACCAGAATTGTCCTCTTGCTGATAAACAGAGCCCTTGTTGTCACCAGCCTTTATGGTCACTTGAACTGAGCTGCGGGCCTGCTTGATTATTTCCTTTGTTTGGGCCTCTCCATTTTGATCGCACTTCTCAGCAACAGCCCTTAAATTTTGAGTAAATTTCCCTTGGCTCAACTTGTCACTTGTCTGAGCATCTAGGGTTGTAAATCGTACGACCTTCTCGGGCCTTTCCCAGCCCATAGTCATTTCCTGCCTTTGACCCAATTGCTAATTACCCCCTTTGTGCAAATGAGCTGACTCTGTGTCTCTCAGCCCATAAGCTTTATCCTGGCGAATGCCAGTTCTACCAGGCCTGAATAACCTTTTCTCTTTAGGTCCATATTGCAACCTCCAGCTCATTCTTCTCCATCTCCCACGCATCAGCCACCCATCACCTACCCTTTCAAAATTCAAATGATCTTTATCTGATAAGCTCATTGACAAGCTTCTGCCACGTGCCCCTCCTGTAGTTTTCCTAAACCTCTCCTTCCCATGCTCCTGCTGCTCGTACATCCCTCTCTCCCGTCCTTGCATTTTCCATCATGCTAGGCTCTCCCCATCAACCACTCGTGTCATCATTAATTGAGGGCCCGATTCAGACCACAGGGATTTCGAAAATCCACCACCCAGATTTGATCCTCACCGTGGCTGGAATTCCGTCAACCGTAGCCATAACCAGAATGCGAGCCCTCCAGAAAGGGTGTCTTCCCTCCATAGCCTCATGCACCTTCAATAACCCTCCACCATATATATATATATATATATATATATATCATAATCACAGTCTCTTTCTGCTAGTTTTGAAAAGGATATATGAAAAAAGCTTGAGTTAGATGGGATTGTTACTTAAGACTGTTTGATTTTGTGTGATGGAAATTTTTTACACCTCCATTAAATATTGGTTTGATCATGTTAAAGGTACCTCTGGGGTGGGAGGAAAACCAATGGGAACATAAATTAAGGCTAACTCACACAAT